>CM031237.1:12251947-12332612 GCA_018340775.1 Taxus wallichiana var. yunnanensis
CCAAAAGGACAAGATTTTTGAAATATTGGGAGCTATCGGGAAAGAAGAAAACTTTGTGTTTTCTTTTAATCATTGTGAAGAATAGGAGTTGATATTATTTTGCAAACTTTGTGTTTGTGAGATATATCTTTCTTAAGACATTGTTCTTACGTCCATAATCTTAAGCTATTCTTTTTTTTTTTAAGACCTTAGTGTTTCTAATCATTTTAGACATTATATTTATGATCTAAATCCCAATATGATTATTTCATGCTCAGGTTTACTCTCAAAGAAAATACGTTTCTCTCATTTCCTTTCCATTGTTCTTCTTTCATTGTAATAGTTTCCTAACTTAGTTCATTTATGAAAGCAATACCTTTGAATCGTGTGGATGTGGATTTCAGGATTTTATCCCCAACCCCAATGGTTAGAGTAGTGTAAATACTGTATATATTGTTTTGCTGTGTTTTATATTAGTAATAAGTAGCAACCTCACCTGTCTTTCGAGGAGGGATTCAATCCGATATAATGTGGTCAACCTCATATTTTGACGACAAAATATCCAACCAATGTAATAACATAGTTAAATGAGCAAGAGTTGAAAGAAAATAATGAACAAGAACAAGAGATGATAACACCATATTTAAGTGGAGAAACCTAAAGGAAAAACTCCACTGTAAAAGAACTATTCTGTATTAATAATTTACACAAGTTTTAACCCAACACTTCCACTTCACTCCTCATTCTTTCACAACACTGCAGAGCTATGTCTCTTGATCAGTTAATACAATAATCATGACCATCTAGCTCATCTTGTATTCTGCTAGTGTCTTACATAGTATGCTTTGATAGATATATTGCACCCAATCTTTTGTATTTAATACTAGACTGTATAAATCTAAATGTTTTTAAATCCAATCCCGAGAGGGATCACCCACATCAATGTGGGTTGGTGAATCAGTTAAGCCACTTCACTCTTAGCTATGAAAGACATATTTAATATAATTTGATTAGAAAACTTTATTAAGTGGGGTGCAAGTAAGTGGTTGATCCCACTTGAAATTATCACCCTAAAACTCACCTTTAATTGTAAGTGGGAAAAACAAACAACATGCCTATTTTACCTAATCTAGATAGAATGCAAACAAGGGAAATATGCAGATCTTCCCATACAGAAATTCTTAAGACCAGTTCTTTACATATGAAGACTTACATTAGATTATGGAGCCTTATATAAACTAAGTCATACCCATAACTAAATCTTCACTGGGATTTACAAGTAACTTCACATAGAGTGATACATTTACTTATTACAAAGTGGAGGAAGTATTGGAAGTTTACAATGAACTGCCTTATGCATTTTCTCATGAGACTTATAATTCACATACAATGTTACAACCATGTGTAACCAATCCTAATCCCTACACAATCACTTTTTGCATACACACTCCCCCTCAAGGGAAAATCTGATAGGATGAACAAGGCACAAAACTTGCAAGACTTCACAACATGTAATGGCCTTCACATAATCTCTAATGTTTGAACTAGATTCTTTATCAAGAGCAATCCTTCACATAGAGGAGGAATACTTCCTTTAGCTCCTATGTGTATCACTACCATCAACCTCTAGCCACATTGTTTTTTTGTTGCTTCATATGATGACACCTATAAAAGAACTTGAACATAAATCTAGTTGTATATCCAACACAACATCAACATGGTTAGAGTCATGATAGACAACATAATAGGCATAACTATAATAATGATATGCTTAAACAACTAACCATGTTATATTACAAATATGTTGAAAAAATTCAACATATTATACTACTAAAACATTAATTAGATGCAATTAGTATTGGACATCTCTAATACAAACACAAAGCCTTCCCAAGTGTCATTGATATGCATATAATAATATTTTAGTAATCAATTAAGATGATTTAACAACATATGTATATCTTCATATTCTAAGTCTTTACATAATGAGATAAGACTTGGTAGATAACACATCTAAACAAATAATCAAATAATTCAAGAATAATCAAAGTATTCATAGAAGAAAATGACCATGTAAGAAAAATTTAAGCTTAGACATGTCATATATGATCATATTTTTATGCCAAAAACATGATTTAATAGTAAAAACATTATCTTCTTTTTAGCACTTTATCATAGCACCTTTGATTTTCACAAGTGTGTGTACTTGAGCTCACAGCAGGACTCTGGGTAACATGGGTACTATCTCCAAGTTATGGACTTGTTACTTAAAATAGACCCGCAAAGAAATTTGGTTCTGCTTCTAAACTACCTTCCACAACATACAATAATGCGCATAAACCTATCTAATCCTAATCTAACTTCCAAGGGACCAAGGAGAGAGAGTGTATGAAAAAAAATCCTATACTAAAGTGGCGATACAATGGGTAAAAGGAGGGTATAAGAATATCTTTTTAATGTGTGAAAAATGGAAGAAAAATACATACTAGAGAGGGTGATAACAATTCTCCACAGTATAGAAATTGCATTCACAACAATATTTCATACACACACAATGATAATGAATCCCTACAAGAGCATAAAATAGACATAATATATTTGCAATGAGGTTGAAGAGGAAAGAAGAATGCAAACAAACATAACAAGGGAAGATACATCCACAAACTTGAATCTATTACTTCATTAATATGTACAGTTCAATGTATTACAAAATAAAGGCCTAGATCACCATGCAAAGAGTCCACTACAAGGTCCTGTAGCACATTGGCTTCACAAAACTAAAATGATAGAGTTTTTCTACTCAAACTATCCTCCCTCCTACAATGAGCCCAATATTCCAATTTATAGAGTTTTGGAAGAGAGAGATAGGGGATGTAAATCCTAAAATCCACTTTCAAAAAATTGCAAGGGGTAATAAATGAAGTGAAATTATGGTATGTTTCTTGTAAAGGGCTCCCCATGTTGTCCCATAACCTGCAGTTGGAGAAAATGATGACCATGCCTCTTAATTATACTTCCAACTACCAATTAAAACATTGTTCTAAACTTGTTCCATTTTCCTCAAATTTATCTATCAAATCTACATCAAATTCAAGATTTATTAATTTCTATGCATTGGGCATGGATCCATGATTCCGATGAGATCAATTTTTCATGATTTGATGAGAAATACAAAAGATATGGCATTCTGAGTGTGAGCGACTATTTTGAGTTTGCTATGGATTTCTTGCATTTTATGGGAATGAGCATTTAAATTTTTAGAGCTAGAGATGTTTATTTTATTTTCACCTAGCTACCCTCATTAAAAATTCCAATTCTTTCCCTTTCCAAAAATTCCAAAAATTCGTGTTCTTTCTAAAAATTCCAATTTTGTGAAAATAGGAATTTAGGATCAAATGTTATGACTATTTCAAGTTCAGTGTGGTTGGGATGTTCCATTGGGGCTCTCTACGATCCACAATACACTATATTTTTACTCATTTTTACTTTAAAATGTAGGTATTACAAGTTTTTGGGAAACTCATGACCCTACATCACAAGGGCCTTCTAGGATACCGAAGTCCTCCTTATCCACAACACACCGTGATTCCTTTGATATGCGGTGATTTTACCTCCGTGGAGAACTCATGTCCCTATGGTACTTGGACCATGTGGGCCTCCTTTCTCTCGCATCACTTGACTTGGGATTTCTATCCTTGCACATCTAATGTTGACCAAAGCAAGTGGGTCATTAACTCCCGACATATCCGTATTGCTTTGAGTGTGACAATTTCTTGAAGTGATTTTAGGTTCAGCTACACTCACATCCCGTGAGCCACTCGGGGCCTTTTCAACCCACTTCACCCGTAAACATGGGTCTCTAACCTCCTTTTTGCCTTTATAGCCTTCCATACTATGTTTACCTACCAGTGAGGGCTGTTGACCCCGCCTTTTCCACATTGCACCAATGGGCATTTCACTTTATACGCACGAATGGACCAAGTGCAACTTGGGCCTTTCAAATCCTCTTTTCCCACACAATTCATTCCCTATGGCCATTTTGGTATTCTCAAGCCCGCATGTTCCTTGGGTGACCAGCCCTCTCATCTAGATCACCCACAACTTGGGCTCCCGACCTCCGCTTGACTGGGCCGAAGGTCCATTCACCCCCAACTTTTTGTAAAGGTCCATGACTCACTCAATGGCTTTCGATTTATGACTTTCGAGTAATGTAACGATTTGAGCTCACTTGCAATTTTAATGCCTACATCCATTAAACTTGACCTAACCTGCTAGATTCTAAGCGAGTCATCTCTTTCTCAAAGCTCATTTTACCATGTACTTGAGTTCTTGGGTTGAGTTCCAACTTGATATATCAGTGCATAATGCAACCTGATCTCATACCCCTCACATGTCATTGGAATGAATCGAAGGCACAATGTAAAAAAACCTGAGCTAGGAGGTAGCTCACTTGTGAGCTCGTTGAGTTGCATCTAAGGCCAAAGACTATTCCTTGAAGTCTACACACTCACTTGAACATTTTGTGCTATTTCTTGGATTCTCTAGTTGTGCCAAGGCTGAGTGGGATGTATGAAGGTGTTTGGGGGTTGTGCATTGGATTTTCCATTTCTTACCAAGTGTCCCTTCTAACTGATTGTGACCAAAGTAGCCCACTCATTGTTTACTTTTGTTAGGGTAGCAAAATTCGATAACACACCTCTTGTTTCAAAAATTATATTCTTGTTTCTACTAAGAGATCATGAATGTTTTGACAAAAGAATCATTATCGAAAATAGTTAGAGAGAACATGCTCATGAAAGCACCGTGCATACGTGAACCCTATTAAGAATTCGGTGGTTGAAATATCTCCCTCAATGTCTAGATCCATTATATCAAAAACAACTGAAAAACAACTTTGCAGAATAGTTTTAATTTTAGGTTATATAGAGGAGGGTAGAGAGGTAGATTTACAAAAAGTTTCTCAAGAACATGCACATGTTCTTTGTAACCTTCTAGGTACAACTTTCATGATTTATAAATGCACTTGATGCATTACAATATGATATATTTTGCCTCAGCTACATTTGCTTTCTTTTGCTTCTGATTTTTCTTGTAAATACTAGGCTTGTTATTTTTAGCATTCTTGACTACTTTATTAGTTTTTACTCTACAATCAGCTTCTTTGTGTCCAAATTTTCCACATTTATTACAAGTTCCATTAAATTTGACTTTGAATGGCTGATTTATTTTAACAGTGTTAGTCTTAGGATTAGATTTAAATATGAAATTAATACTAGAATTCTAATTTGGATTAAAAAATATAGTATGAGAAGGCTTATGATTTTGAGAGAAAAGAGCTTGAGAAGCAGTCTCTTTTGAATCAAAGTTCTCCATGACTCTCTCTTCTTGAATCAACAAAGAGGATAAAGTGTCTAAATCAAGCAGATCATTCTCATTCTGATACTTGGAATTGAGAATGGAGATAAAATTTCTAAAATTTTCATGTATATTGATCTGTATAATGAAGTATAACAGCTTATCTTGAAATAGATCATAGTTACAACCATCTAATTTAGCTTTTATGTTCTTAATTTTAGCTAAATAGTCCACAATTTTTTCATCCCCTTTCATGGGAGTTGTGAACAGAGTTGTAAAACAGGCTCATTTATCTTAGAGAGCCTACCACCTTCATACATGGATTTATATTTCTTCCATGTAGTTGAAGGTGAGTCTAAATGGCCTATATGCATCAAGAACTCATCTCTAATGCTTTGCAATAGGATGGACAAAGCTTCTTGAGACCTTTGAGAAAAGGAGATAATATTTTCAGGGGTAGCTTGTCTCCCTATGGGATGGTTTTCAACACCATTCACAAGATCCCAGAGATTTCTAGCCATAAAACAAGCTTTCAAACGCACTTTCCAGATGTTATAGTTAGTTGAATTCAAGAGTTGAGATTTATCCATTGAAAAAACAAATGTAACTAGCCATTTTAGATGCTCAGATGGTAATAAAGATAGATATAGCTAGAAAACGACTCAAAGAAGCTAAATAAAGACAAAGAACTAGCTACAAATATTTTAAGTTGTTATATGACAACAAACAACCCAAATTTGATTAAAAAAACTGGATTGGTCTAGTTCTCAATCAATTTGACAAAGTTAGGTTGTGGTTTCGAGATACAAACCATTTTAATAGGAAAATTAGCTAATTAATTAATTATGAGCTTAAGATCATAACACAATTCATCAAATCTTTAAAAATAGCTTGATTTGGTTTAAATTTAGCTTAAATTGGTTGATTTAATATTAAATTAACGTAATGCAGATTTGGGATCGAGTTACAGGAGCTCTCATGAAGTTCTAAAGCAACTCACCAATAAGCTAAAGGATGAGTAACATGAGCCAAAAATGAGATGATTCGGGGTCTAATTTGGAATCTTGTGAGACAAAGAAACTTTAGAAGCCATGGTAAAAAGACAAATTAGAAAACCCGTGAGATAAAACAAGCTCGACGAGTTATTTATCAACTCGATGGGGCGAGCGCAAAAAATGCACTACTTGGGCTAAAAATGAGCTACTTATTAAATAAAAATAAGTTAAAAAGCCAAGGTGTGGACAAGACGTGTCACGTATCAAAAATACCAAGAAAGGAACGTGTCGGCTTTAAAATAGATCCTGGGTAGACATGATGCTTTAAAAACTTAAAGTTAAAGCTCTTTCGGGTCCAAAACCGATTCAAAAAACTACAAAAAATTAATAGAAAAACATGCGAATATTTAAAATAAAGAAAATACACATGTCGGTTTTTAATTAGCTCACATTTCACAAATACAACTAATAAGACATAATGGAAATTAATTAAAATTCATAGCCGTATACATGTGTCTTAAATTAATTAGATCACATTTTGTATTTTAACATAATGTGATAAAGAAAGTCAAAGTCAAACAAGCCACTTGTAAAAAAAAATGGCTTAAAAAATTTATAAACCAAACTTGAAATAAAGTTTGGGTCTAGAAAATGGTCTAAGACAGTATCACAATTTTATTAGTAGAGTAAAAGGAAATAATTCGACACCTTGACATAATTAGGATATGTGTTAGAAAACAATTAGATCACATTTCACAAGTCTCAAAATGTGACAAGAAAGACTACGTCTCAATTTTTAATTATCTTAGACTTTGCAGATTATAGATTTTAAAAAATAATGAAATGAAGAGTGTTAGAGATTCTTTCGTACAAAGGAAAGTTAATAAACCTACAAAACAAAGAGCTAAAGTCTAACACCACAAAGAATACTAAGATAGGTGTCACTTTTCTATTAGCTCACACTTTGTAAGTCCTGCGAAAGGATGATAGAAAAAAAATAAAGGTCCAAATGTTATTAGATCGCACTTCACATTGAATCCAAAAAGATTAAAACAAATTGAAGATACATGGATCCTTTTAAATAGCTCGCTTTTCCTAATATTGAAAAAACTGAAAAAGTGAAAAGGTGGAAAATTTTAATTAGATGACGACTTGTACAAATAAAAGACTGACAAGTGTGAAATGTGGAGCAATTCTATTGGCTCGGATTTCACAAATCTAAACATTGTCACGTAAAAGATACTTGGAGCTATTTTATTGGTCTTCCCTTCACAACTGTTAGAAACAAGTTAAAAGAAGACTAACAAAGTGGAATATGAAGCCACTTGGAGAAATATTATTGGCTCAAGTTTTGTAAATGTCAGAGATAGTTAGTATAAGTCGGATAAAGAGAAAACACACGTAAATATCTTATTGGCTCATAAATTTTAACTAACAATCAAATATACAATATTCTAACAACACAAAGCAAGATGGAGAAATTTAATTGGCTTGGGCTTCATAAAAACTGACAACTACGATGCTAGATGGAGAAATATGATCGTGCAAGCTTCGTAGTCAAAAAAAGTCAAATAAGACTATCGGGGTGAAGCTGATGGCACAAAAAGATTGGCCCAATCTTTTCAATGATAGAAAGATGGTAGATCGAAGCCACTTGGAACTTTAAGATTGGGTATGGATTCAAAAACAAAAGAAGAACAATATGGAAGCTATGTGGAGCAATATTATTGGTCCACACTTTCAAAAAAAAAATACAAAGCCAAATGGCACAAAATAATTGGCCAAAGCTTTCAAAGACAAAAATGGTGAAAAAATAAATATTTTATAGCCATGATGGACTTTGAAGTCCCAAATAAACTGGATCTAACTAGATATTTCAGATCCACATTCAAAAAATGACCCAAACAACTATTTACAGTGGGAAAACTAAAAAAATAGCTTACAAATGATGAATTCAAGTTGTAAATGACTGAAACCAGATACAAACGCAAATATCTAAGCATTTAATAGCTTAAACATGATTTAAAAACTATTTAGGCCATATTTAATCAATATTTCAAGCAATATTGAGTGGGAATTGGAATTTTAAACCTGGTTAGCTTAAACATGATCATGGGAAATTTTGGGTCTCATAGATCCATTAATAAACTTAAATTTTCTTTTCTCTTTCAATTCAAAAGACTTCTAGATCGATCTTGCACACGCACAATCACCATGCTATGATACCATGTTAGATTTAACATGGAAATGAGATCTAAGATCACAGATCCACCATTAAAGTAGAAGGTTATAGATTATGGCATGTAGTCGATTGATCCATAGGGATCCAAAATGACTCTACTTTATCAAATCAACCAACACAAAGAAAAAAAAAATGATACATGGAGGTTCTGTCTATTTAGTACAGATCACCGCTTTGGCGCAGTGGTGGTAGTTATAGAACTACCACCCCACCAGTAGTAGTGGTCCCTGACCACCGGGTCTACATTGGGTGGCGGTCCTGGATCTTGCAGATAGAAAATAAAATATGATGTGAACAATCCCAGAATTCCAAAGGGTGTCCATGTCTCTTCTTCTGCATGACCTTTCCCATTCTCCAGTGCACGAGAGAACATGAGAAAGGCTATAAATGCATGTTATGGAAGAGAACAAAGGCATCGAAGCATGAAGCAAGTGAGTAAGAAGCTCTTAGTGTTGGAATTGTGATTTGTAGAAGCAAGGAGTAATTGAGACAGAGAAAGCAAGTAACTGGGAGGAAGTGTGAGATATTATCTACTTCTTTCATACTTATTGTAATTTTTGTACTTATTATTGAATTGGCCAATAAAAGTGGGAAGAAAGAGCAATTGCCCTTCCCGACTAGTTTTTCCTCCTCTAGAGGTTTTCCAGGATAAAATTGTTGGTGTATGAGTCTATATTCTTTCCCTTTCTACAAATTGTTGATTCTAAGTATAAGTATAATTAATTCACTAGCCATCTTTGTTATTTTTAATAGAAAGTAGAACATCATTGATTAATTCTATGGATAATTCCAAAGTCAAGAGTTTATGATCATTTTGGTATCGTAGGTAATAATTATCTAGGACTGCGTGGTATTCATTCTTGGATTTGTATGACAGTGACGAGATCTAAAGGTGAAGAGGATTTACCTTGCAATCTAGAAATTTCTACAAAGAAGTGGAAACAGAGAATTTGAGGACAAATACAGAAGAAAACTTGGTCCATAGAATCGAGATGCTTGGATACCGTGATGGATAAGATGTTTAGAAGGAAAAAAGAGCTTGTTGATTTACGTAAGATAGATTTTGTCAAACAAAACTCCATGGACTTAGTGGTTCAGGCTTAGTTGAAAAGTTTGGAATAGGAAGGAGTCACTATGAGGAAACTTATGGGGAAGATCATGAAGAAGAGACTTTAACACAAGAGAAAAGGTAAAATCTGATCATACTGTAAAAGTTGAAACAAAAGTTGAGATTAAAAGATTTGAAGGACAAGTAGATGCAGAGTTACTTGATAAATGGTTAAAATAGTTAGAATTCTACTTTAGCATCCATAATGTCATTGAGGCACAGAGGATCACCTGTACGTACCCAAAATTATAGGGTACTATACCACTAAAATGATGTTACACATGCCCCAATGATGATACAGGTCACCTTGCAAGGTGTTCTGGGATCTAGAGAAGTTCACGAAGTATATGTTAGCATCCCAAATGCTTTATCTAAGTTCTTTATTCTTTAGTTTATCCCTTGGCCCCATTTTTAAATTCTTTTGACCTTCAAAGTGGACGAAGTCACCGCCCGTGAGGGTGGCAGACTTGTAATCACCGCCCCTCAGTGGCAGCAGTCCTTCACGCGTTTTCCAACATGTTCCTTTGATTGCAACTTGCATAATTTTTCAACATTTACCAACTTTTCTCAACTTCCTTAGCTCGTATTAATTTTTAAGTTCCTTGAATAGTTTTTCTTCATTTTTAATGTTATAAGAGTTCTAATAGGATCACCTTTGGGTGAATGTGAAATCTATAAATAGCTAGCTTGTTTTCAAGAAAATGGCCCCTCAACTTCTCATTCCCATTGTTTAGTCCTTCAATTTATTACTTAGAACTCATTTTGTTTTCATGTTTTCATTCATACTAGTTTTTCCTTTGTTATTAGAAGCCATTCTATCTTCTTACTTCAGCCTTGTTCATTGTTGTTCATACAAACTAGTTTAGATCAGTAGTGTCATTTGTAGATTGAATACATTAGAGTTGCAGTTGTGTTCTTTATGAAGGAAAATTCCGTAATCTCTTGGTACACTTGTGTTGTATTCCCGCAATAAATACCGCTAGGAATTACATATGCCACACTGTCACTGCGTTGTCCTCTCCTACTTGCATTATATTCACTTCATATCCAAAGTCGCCATTGTTCAAATACCTTATTCTCGTTGATGCTAGCATATACACGGTATTTTGGATTTATGTGAACACAAAGGAATGAGCATATCCTTCTCGAGGGGACAAAGTCATACACTAATGGATTCGCCACTTTTTTGTAAATTCTAGGTTTTATCTCACAAAGTTCTTGTTAAAACATATCAAATAAAGTAGTGGAATATTTCATTTCGTTAAGTTTCATTTTTGATATTCTGGGAAGTTGTGGGGATTGATAGTTTCTCAAACACCATGATTCATTCCTCACTTCGAGGTAGAATCGAGATTATTTTAATTAAGTTAATCAGCTATTTAGTTATTTAGGATAAACTCACAACTGCACAAGAAAGTAGCTACACCGAGCTACCTTTCTTGTTTTAATTTTGTTATTAGATTAGTTTTCATTTTATGAATATATTAGATTAGTTGCTCTTTCAATTCTATTCAAAATTCTATCAAAAATACAAAAATAGAGGAATATATATATGTTGTAGATATATCTTACATAATTAGTTTATTTCATTTCAGTTAGGTTTTGATCTTGTATGACAATCACGAGACCTAGGAGCCTAGGGAATATGTTTTTGAGCCAATCGTGCCTCAACCCAATCTTGTTGTAGCATTAACTGACATAGACCAAAATCTCAGAATTCAGGTCTTCCGAACAACAACAGACCTACAAGAAATCAACACACAGCTAAGAGGATTAAACATAGAAGATGACAAAGCACACACGTTCTGGTCAAATCAGCCAAATTATAGACTTGCCTTGATAGATATTTGTATGACTGTAGAAGGACTTGAAAGAGAGAAAACATTCGGTTGTGATCCACTAGTCCCACAAAATGTACGCAAAAAGACCTCCTCGCTGATATAGACACTAGCTTACATATCAAAGTTACGAGAACATCCGCTAGGTACTCCAAGAAAATCATGCAACTTCTAGTTCTAAACATAGAGGTAGAAAAGACATATGATTACTGGATACTTGGAATCAAGGGTTGACTCTTCATATGACCATAGGAGTCCACTTGTGATCCACAAGTCCCACAACCCAACAGGCCTACAAATCAATCAAATATTGACACCAACTTGTGAACGCTGGTGTTTAGGTCCTCTCCACTTCCACCAGACATCATCACACAACTATCATTATTAAACATAGCAGCTAATCAAGCTAAAGATTTCTGGACTAGACCAGAGAATCGTCCATAAAACACCAAAATATCCACTACACGTTTAGCCATTCCATTTTCATGACCTTTTCGGGAGATATATACGAAGCACCCACAAGTCATCTTCCACGTATCCCACAACCCATAGATCAGATCATGGCAGAGCTTGATATTGATTGGAGCCTTCGAGTAGCTATCCTCACCGAATGATCTATCACACTAATTCAGGTTAGGAGGGCCTTCTTTTTATTAGATTCACAGATCCATTTATCAAGCGTGTCAAGACATAAGACTACCTAACTAGTTTATCCACACCCCACATATATTCCATCCCCATTAGCTATCTTGACACAACCTCGGGAGGTCAGTGCGAGGAAGAGTTACATGTATATTCCCATGCTCACATGTCACTTTTCCATTGTATAAAATTGGTGAACCCGATGTGAAACAAACTAATATTCCTCTTTTTATTTTCATTTCTTTCATCCACCTTCACTCTTTCCCATTATTCTGTGGGTATTCATATACCCCCAAAATATGTTGGAATATAATGCATATGGCGAGCACTCTCCTAGGTCTCAAGCATACTACAATCAACTAAATAGAAAACCATCACCCTTGCTCTAAGCATGGGGTGCCAAATATTCAACTAACTAATTTTCAACACAAACTCCCCTCAAAGGACTAGATATAGTTCTTATTTCCAAATAGAGGAGTTGGATCAGCTCACTCAAATGCAATATCAGAGCCTTCTGTGCTCAAACAACATTACGCTTTATCGGAGAATCCTGGTTCATCTCCTCGAGTGTTTTTAGACCAAAATAAGTAGACAAGTGCTAGATCCATATCTATTTTTAGATGATGAATACTTAGCACGTTATGCTAGGAATGAACAACACTCTCAAAATATGTACCCACTCTATAGGAGGTTTGCAAAAACACAACCCGAGGTCTCATTCCCTAAAGAAAACACCCCCATTCCTCCACCCATACGAAATGCCCTCGGTGAAACTTGAGAAGTTAGAGGGCACCAATCAATATCATAACAGGTACCATATGCCTATACAACCTCAAGATATACAACAAACCCCACTAAGGAAAAATACCGTGTCTTCACCAAACGAGGTCATCTCAGCCTTAGTTGAGAAGGTTAGAGGGTTGGAACTTGCTCAAGGAAATCAAAATTCACAGCTTCTCTGCAAGTAGGAACTTCCAATCCTCCACATCATCTCAGCTAAGTAGACCTCCTCACAGAACAACAACACGTTGGGTATGCCTCCTCGTATTACAACAAACACCAAGGGAACCACGTTTTCTAATGCCACTCTAGTTGAGAATATAATACCTCCGGTTTAGTACGAAACAACCCATTTGGACATCCTTTCAAAGGAGAGAAATTCTCCTCCATACTTAAACATGCATTCCAAATCACCAGGAGGGAGATATGTAGTGTTCTCTTCTCCCAACAAAATTTTGCATTCTCAAACACGGGGATAGAACCTTTTTCTAACCCTAGTTGAAATATATATGCTACACCCCATATCAAAACCCATTCCACCTCCACACTCCACAAGAAGCACCATCAATGGTCAAAACCTATGCTATAGGGACTTATTCAAAATATTTGAAAGAACCTTTAGACTTCACTATACAAAGTGTCATGCTTCCAAGACCTCTCCCGATCTACCCAAGTATAAAGGGGAGGGAGATCCAAATGCACATATTAAGGCCTATGCCATAGCCATTCGAGAATTGCTCCCTTGGGATGGATTTTTTGCTAAAATATTCCCCAAAAATTTAGAGGGTATCACCCTCGATTGGTATTATAGAATACCTAAAGCCTCAATACATTCATTTAAACAACTTGTTTAGAGTTCATCAAGGTGTTTGACATGAAGCAAATTGTTGAGAACAGGAATCAGGGAATTCTTGCATATTAAACAAGAACACAATGAATCTGTTGCTCATTTCATCCAAAGATGGTGTACAATCCTCTATTCTTCAGCAAGCGCTCCAAACATGGATCAAATGGAACTATGTGATTTATTCCTTCATTCTCTCAGAGAGATAAAGGAAGAAGTCTAGAAGTTCCCACTAAGAACTTATGATGAAGTGCTCGAGAGTGCTCTCTCGAATAGATCAAGCTACAATAGATAGCGGTCGCAAGACATATGGAACAAATGGGAGGTTAATCATCCCCAACCAAAACACTACGACTTATCCTACTACCACAAACACCAATCAAGGACCTAAAATCCTTAACAAAAACCACGTGGAGTGACAACAAATGGAGTGATTGACCAAACTAAAAAGAAAATGTTGTAAATGTTCCACCACCAGTTAACAATCAACAAAACAACAATTTTACCCCAACAATCAATGCGGTGGATTTTAATCGTCCCCAATGACAACAACAACAACAACAACAATGGTTCCAAACATAGGGTCCAAGTCAAAACTCAACTAGATATCAAAACCAAAACCAAAGGCAACAAATGCAAAACTTTAATCCTAATAATCAATAGTTAATCAGATTTTTGGACCACAACACGTGCCAAACCAACAACCTAGGAGTTATAATCCCAACTCGTATTGTGGTTTCCACAAAATTTGAGGCCATGACACTAGGACTTGCCATGATTACAATAAGTTCATGCAACGTTTCCAGAAGAACAAAGACAACTCTTCATAGATATGTTCTTAACATATTTTGTGACACCTATGCCAAATACTTTCACAGGGGTAGTTTCCCCTCAAAACGCACCTCTTAAGATCTTCAATGATCCACTTCCAAATCACAATAACAATAATAAATTAAATCCAAATGGGATGAACAAAGGTGTAATGACAAGAAATAACAATCATGAAGCCTCAACTTCACTAAATCCACCTGTCGCACCGCAATTAGGAAATCAGCCACGAACCAAGATAGTTGGTCTAGTGGAGTTAGATACTGAGCTGCACATAGAAGCCATAACAAGAGCACAAGAATATTCTTCTCAACCAAATCCAATCTATCCACTAGAGCTAGATAACATTCAACAAATGTTGGTAAAACCGTGGGAGCTTATGATTTAATTAATGACTTAACAAAACCTTCTCTCACATCTCCTTTTGGACTTGTTGAAAAACTCTCCCGCCCATAGGGCTGCTCTTTTAGAACACTAGGTCTAGGTCATTTAATTAACATCACTCCACCTCCCAAAACACAAGTAAACCATATAGACTTCGATATCCACCATCCAGGGCAGCCAGATAGGGATACCGAGTTTATATTCGACATAAACAAAATGCCAACAGATGCTAAAATTACACATAGAGGTGATCCATCCTTACATTTACAGGTGTGGGTTTATAATAATTACGTTAAATGCGCAATGGTTGACAATGGGGCAATATTTAACATTGTCCCTTCTATTTCCTTCAAAAGCTAGGATATGGAGAAACAAACAATTCCACAACAAGAAATACGCTAAGAGGTTATGATAGCCATTAAGGCTACTTCAATTGGGACTATAATATTACCAGTCACCTTAGGACCCAAGACAATCCTCACCGATTTTTATGTCATAGATTGGGAAACCAACTATAATATGATCCTTGGTCAACCATGGATACATGACATGAAAGCAATCCCTTCTATGTTATTCCAGAAATAATATTCTTACACCTAGGGATATTCATAGAAAAAGGTGACCAAAACCATTCGACATACACCTAGTAGACCTAAAGAAAAGGCTAGGCATTCACTTTGAGTTTGAACTCCCAAAAACCAACTTAACAAACAAATCAACTCAAAACCAGAAGAAAAATTAATACCTACAATAGAACTAGAAATTACAAACCTAGTCAAGGCATCCCAACCCTCAAGGATGAAGCTAACGTTATAGAAATAGTGTCATTAGGAACTACTAAAAATTTCGAATTACTAGAACAAGATCTACCAATTTTCCTACCATTTGATTCCATAGGTATGGGATGTACCCTAGGAGTTGGTTCTCTTCCAATAGAGGAACTTTGCATGGTAGAAGTAACCAAAAGAAGAAACAAATGCAAAGAATGTCCTAGCATCCATTTTTCCTAGTAAATATTGGACTCTCCACTTCGATGGAGCTAGATGTGCTATGGAGTCGGGGCAGGTGTGATCTTTACTTCCCCTGAGGGAAAGATCCTACCTTTTGCTTTTAAGTTAAACTTTGAATGTACAAACAATGGCACTGAGTATGAAGCCCTCCTCCTTGGCCTCATCATAGCCAAAAGGATTGGTGTTAATAACATCAGAGTGTTAGGAGACTCGCAATTAGTTGCAAACCAAGTCTCTGAAGTATATGAGACTAGAGTTGAGCACTTACAACTCTATAAAACAGCGGTATTAGATCTAAGAAAAGGATTCAACTTCATATCCATTGAGGCAATCCCACAAGAATAGAACCTTCTCATAGATTCAATAGCAACCTCAACTTGCTTTTACCCCAAGTAATGAGTTGGAAGATACAAGTTTCAAGGTATCACTTCGTACTAAACCATTGGTGAAGAAAATATCAATGAACCCTCTTCTAACACATATGAAATGAGAATGAATCTTCTATCTTACATCATGTTGACAGTGATAAAGTCACTCTCGAATATCTAAATGCCTATGTAGAGCTACACCTTGCTCACCGTATAGTTGATCTTTCCCTAATACCACACTCCTCTTCCTACTTTGGAAATCCCATGGTAGAGTCTCCTCCATAGAAGGATCTCGATATCTACAAGATAGAAAATGGAGAAATCTTGGAACTACCTCCAGCCCCACCTAAATTTGAAGAAGGTAACACTTCTTTGATAGAAGAAACCATTGACATAAACATTGGAATGGAGGAAGAACCAAGAATTTTGAAGTTAGGATCCGTTAACTCCAAAGGAGATAGAAATACACACTCAAATCCTTAAAGAACATCAAAAGGCTTTTGCATTTAATTATAAAGAAATGACGGGCATCGCACCACAAGTTGCGGTACATAATCTCGTCACTAAACCAGATGCGAAAGCCAATTAAACAAAAGTCAAGACCAATGAAGCCAAAAGTGGCTCTCATGGTAAAAGAGGAAGTAGTAAAAATTCTCCAAGTAGGATTCATCAAGCCCATTAACTATTCACAATGGGTATCTAATATCGTTCCCATCCTCAAAAATAATGGGAAGATACACATTTGTATAGATTTTGGGATATTAACAAAGCTTGTCCCAAGGATGATTTCCCATTACCATCCATTGACGTTATCATTGATGCAACAAGCTGGATTTGAACTATTGTCCCTCATGGATGGGTTCTCAGGGTACAATCAAATTAAAATATCTGAACAAGATCAAGCCAAAACCACATTTATAACTCCCTAGGGAACTTATTGTTATGTTGTCATGCCATTTGGTCTTAAGAACGCCGACAGCTACGTATCAGTGGGAAATGACTTATATATTCCATGATCTTATCCATAAAATTGTGGAATCATATGTGGATGACTTATGGCCAAGGCCAAGAAATGTTGTGATCATCCAAAAGTGCTCTGTATCATCCTCTCACAACTAATTGAGTATGGTGTCACATTAAACCCAGAGAAGTGCATGTGTTTAGTGTAACAAGAGGCAAACTTCTAGGATACATTATATCTTCACGAGGGATTGATGTTGATCTGGCCAAAATACGGGTTGTTCTCAAAATGATCCCACCTTCGGATGAGTCTAGAATTAGGTCATTTCTTGGGAAACTCGGTGCAATCCAAAGGTTCATCCTAGATTTAAGCTTTTCCATTCATCCAATCAACAATCTACTCAAGAAAGATTATAGCGTCGATTGGACTGAAGATTGCAACAAGGCCTTCAAAGCAGTTAAGCACTTCTTGTTGTCACCACCCATGCTAATGCCTCCCAAGCTAGACCACCCTTTGATCCTATACTCATGAGCCACTCATGTCTCGCTGGCCTGCATGTTGGCTCAAGAAGATGATGACAAACGAGAACGTGATCTATTTCATTAGCCAAATGTTGCTCGATTATGAAACACGTTATTACACACAGGCAGAGAGAGAATGCCTTGCCATAATTTTTGCAACAAAACGTTTGAGACATTACATATTAAACCAGAAACAAGGGTCATTGTAAAGACAAACCATTTACGAACATTTCTCACACAAGGATCTTTATCTAAAAAGGCTGGTCATTTCATAACCCTAATGGGAGAATTTGAGTTAACATTCGTAAACCAAAAATCCGTTAAAGGACAAATCATTATAGACTAGTTAGCTAACAATCCACTAGATGGAGGTGAGCTGGTAGATCTAGAATTTCCCAATGAATGTGTATACTTTGTCAAAACCAGACCCCCCATTTCTACATGTCCTGGTATACTGATATCATCAATTTTATCATGGACCATACATACCCAGAAAGTGCCATGTCACAACAAAGAAGGTGGTTACACATTATTACCACTAAATATGTTGTTTTAGACCAAGTGCTCTATCACAGAGCCTTTAACAACATGCTTCTAAGATGCATCGACATAGAAGAATCCAAGAGGATTCTTCATGAATCCCACAGTGGGATATGTGGGGGCCACTTTAGTGGTCATGCCACCACTCGTAAAATACATCGGATGGGCTATTTTTGGCCCACTCTGAACATGACACAATGGAATTTGTACGTAAGTGCCACAAATGTCAAGAATTCTCTCATGAGATTCACATGCCAGCACAATCCCTGCAACCAATAACGACTCCGTGGCCCTTCTCCACTTGGGGTCTAGACTTGATAGGGAAATTCTCTCCCTCATCAACCGATGGCCATAATTTTATAATCACAGCCACAAATATTTTACCAAATGGGTGGAGGCCATGCCTCTCACCACTATACCAAGTTCGGTGATTGCCAAATTCATTTTGAACCAAATTATCTATAGGTATGGTGTCCCACAAGTCATTATCTTAGATAATGGCACGTCCTTTAAGAATGATGAGGTTCATGAGTTATGTAGCAAGTTCAAGATAAACCATCACACAACCTCTCTTTACTACCCTCAAGCCAATGGGCAGGCTGAAGCAACAAACAAAATGTTGAAAGCTATTCTCCTCAAAATAGTCAAGGAAAACAAATGAGATTGGCATTTAAAACTATATTCGCCTTGTGGGCCCACCAAACCTCAATAAGAACACCAACAGGAGCAACTCCTTTCTCACTGGTATTTGGAGCAGAAGTAGTTCTCCCACTTGAGGTTGAAATACCTAGTCTCGCATCTCATTACAAGGGATTCTGGATGAAGAAGCTTATAGGGAGGCATGCTCTCTCAACTAGAAAGCCTTGACGAGGCTAGGATAAACGTTGAACAATGGCATAGAGCCTATGCTGACCGGATGTGCCGGTAGTATAACAAAAATTCTATGAGTGAGAAATATATGAAGGAGATCTAGTTCTAAGACTAGACAGCTGGATCGATAAGAAAACCGGTGAAGGAAGAAAGTTACCCAAATGGTTGGGCCCATACCGAGTCATGAAGGACTACGAAAAATGGTGCGTATCTCTTGTGCACACTAGAAGGTGAGGAATTTGGTGAAACTATCAATTCCTTGCACCTTAAGTGGTTTTACGCATAAAACATCAAATTCATTGCTAGTACATTATAGCTACCTACATTGCATTAGTCTTTTAGCTGCTTCATTCTATCCATTTCGTAAAAATGATAGTCCAGGAGCTTACTCTTAAAACAGTTACAAATTTCTGAAGATATTGGCAAAAATATTCATATCACATCTCTTCAAACATCATCAAATATTTTCAAATCTTCTCATCAATTTTGATAGACAAACATTGACGGAAACCATACCAAGACCTGCATACTTGGCTTTTCTCTTTCTTTCTACTAGGTGAAGTTGTCCTTGCCTATGGTCTATTCTAGAAGCTTCTTGGTGTCACATCTATCCCTCTTAAAATCTCTTGGAATGAAAGGATATCCCAAAGTCATAGATCAGAAATGTCAAAATCAAATGAAATCAAAAGCACCAAGCAAACAAAATATTTTATTTTACACACTTCTTTGCCCCATCAACCTTTGGTGATAATCCCACATCTCTTACTGGTGATGTGAGGTTGGGAAAGGAAAGAAGTTCCCTTACTCACCTGTATCTTGCCTTTGGTGACAAACCCATGCTTCTTACTAGTGGCATGAGGCAGGGTGTGGGGGGTCTAGTCACACAAACTAACAAATCTTGGTATGCTAAAAACACAAGTCAAATTATGTTAAGAGAAAGAAAATATCCAAACATCCAAATTCCAAAGAGATCAAATCCTCAAAACTAGATTTTGTCAACCAGGTTGCCATTTATGAATCTAAGTCTAGATAAACTGAAAAGTAAGTGGCCTTCTAAGCTTGGTAGTAGTTCTGAGTAGGGTGGGTGTGTAGGTCCAAATTTGGTTCTTGTTCTTGGTTTGTCTGTCTCTCATCATTCCATTCAATCAAACTCATACAACTTGTGCCCTTCCTAATTCTTGGTGTTGAGCCCTCGCATCTTACTAGTTGTGTGGATTTGGGATTGGGGAAAGTTCATCTCTTTATCACTATGCATTCATCACGTTTTCCAATATAAGAAGGAATTACAAACATTTCCCAAAGAGTTCAAAAGTTCAGTACTACCATATGTTAGTATCATCTCATATCAGCACTACAAAAACATATAGAGTAAAACATTCTATTTACTATCATTTGTTGTCCATTGCATACATTCTAGAAACATGAAAAAAATATTCTAAAAACATCTAAAAACACATTTAGAAAATGAGTCACAAAATTCAAGATACCAAGAGTCTAGATCCAAAGATATATATATATATATATATATATATATATATATAATCAAATCAGGTTTCATATATAATGCCATCATGCACTAGGCATGGTCAAAATGCTCAATGAGCCCGAAAAGTAAAAAAATACTCATATAAACAACCTAACAAAGGTCACTACAAAAAGAGCCAAGTGGCCTCTCAATCCCTATGGGATCCCTCAGAAGGCACATGATCACGCCTAGACTCTAACTACGCTGGCACTGGGTGTCGAGGGCTCTTAATGCATAGCCTCGCTTATGTGAATGGGTTCTCCTCAAACAATGCAATCCTAGTCTCACTAAGGAGAGTATGATCTTGGCCGCATGCCTCATCATGGGCAAAAACATGGTATGACTACCGGCTAATGAAGGCCCCTATCCTAAACTACCATCATGAGTCTTCTCGGATGGGGGAAAGTCACCAGACATTCCTGCAAATTAAGTCTCACCACTCATTTCTACAAGAAAAGGAGAAAATAAATTAGAAAATAATCAAAAGGTGAAACCAAGGATGAACAAAAGAGAGATAACAACTATGAGGTCTCTAGCTAAAACAAATATCAAAAGAAGAGTGACTCAGGTGATCATCGGCCCCAACGAATCAATTTGGGATCTCACCAGATCATCAAGCCAGACCGATATCCCCTCCTATGTCCTGGGCAACATGGCATCCTTCCATGAATTCGTCCCTCTCCAATTAGAAAATAATTCCGAGATGGGTGCTCACCAATCAAGGATCTCCCCGAGTAAACAAAGCCAGAGATCACTATCCTTTCCCCACCCGACTCCGACCTCCAGTCCATCCTCCTTCATCTAAAACTATGAACTCCTCAAAAGAAGATATGATAATCATCACTTGGATCTCTCAGCGCCTCCAATCAAAGTAAAGGTCCGAGGAGCACCGGGATGCATGTCATCACCAATCCAACACTATGATAATTCTCCACTGGGAACTCCTCGTGCTATGATTATTTACTAATGCACAACCTTTAGTTTGGTGGATGTAATCTGGAAACACAACAACAAACATAACACAAGAATACCATAGACTATGATACGAAGGAATGATGACAAATCTAAAAATATCAGGTGTAAATTATAATATTAACATGAAATTGTTACAATCTCACCCATGTACTTCAAGTGTTATTGACTTCACTTTCCTTCCAACAATAACTATGGGAGAAACTTCACACCTCTTGATGGCTTCTTTAACACACCTTTAAATGATGGCTTCCTTTACACACTTACTCACAATATTTCTCACTACTTCTTTCTATGCTAAATGAGGGGGTGGCCTCTTTATTTATAGAACTTTAGGATTATCCACCCTATCTCTAAGATAGGATAAGAAATCTCTTCGGCCAATCATATTCCATGCCTAACTCTTATCTTTACATGTAAGCTTATCTTCTAAGATAAGATAAACCTTATCATCTTACATGGGTTCCACATTTTTAGACTTTTTACAAATAAAATACACAAAATATTTATGACATCACTCCTTGTCCTTATTACAAATATAATATTTCTAATTCCTAATCATGTAGACCCTACTTCTCTAATTACCCAAACTTTGATATTTTAACATTACTAGACCACTTACGACAAATATTTACTTTTACCAAAATTCCTATTGTACTTTTAATATTACCTGTACTCTACATTATTCGCGACACCGCATCGATGGTGCCGTTATCTTCTATAGACACCACTACTAATTATACTTAACAACATCTTATTCCTAATACATACATTAATAAAATAGAAATTATGGAGGAAAATTTTAATGTCGATATCTTCCCCTTCCTAGCTTCTACTCCGTCCCGAGTAGACTATTCTAGTGCTTGGAAAATCTTCAACTTGTCATGGTTGACCCATTTCAGAATGGAGTGCCATCCAATTCCTCCAAAGATATGTACCATTTTCATGCACAGTGTTATTTTGTAGGGCCCCATCCATTTTGGAAGAAATTTTCTATCTTCTTTTTTGTATCTGGAATCATATACTAGAACCAAGTCATTCACATGAAATGGAGACCAACGGATCTTTTGATCAAAGTATTCCTTCGCTTCATTTTCTTCTTATGGCTTGTATCCTTCACTATTTCCCTCATTTCCTCTAAGCAAATGAAGATGTACCAACCTTTCTTTTATGAATCACTTTCATCCATCCTTTCATTTTTCATAACTCTCACAAGTGGGAATATCAAACTCAATAGGAAGAACTAGATCAATGCCATAAGCCAACTGAAATGGGGAGTATCATGTTGTTAACTTTGATGTTTCCTATATGCCCACAATGCTGCATGAATCCTTTTATCCCATTTATGTACCTGCAAGGCTACATCTTTTGCTAGAATTTGACACAACACAAAATTTGTTCGTTCCACCTGTCCATTTGTGCTTGGCTTGTATGTTGTTGCCTTCCTGTGCTTAATAGAAAACTTATTGACTAGGGCTTCTACCACCTCATTAATGAAGTGGCTTCCTTGATCTGTTACAATTTCTAATGGACAACCAAATCTAGTGACAATGCGTTCATATATGAACCTTGCCACTTCATCCATGGAAGTTGTTTTTAATGGCCTAGCTTCAACCCACTTGGTTAAATAATATGTGGCAACTACAATATACTTATTTTGGCATGATGTAGTTGGAAGTGGACCTACATATCTATTCCCCACTTTTCAAAGGGACCAAGGGAAGAATAGGGCATAATGGAGTGATGAAGTCTTACGGTTACCATGTGTTTGACAAATATCACATGTCTTACAATAATTATAACAATCTTTAAAAAGAGTGGGCCAGTTGATAACCCGCATCCAAGATCCTTCTTGCGTAAGTTGTCTGTAGAAGTGTCCTCCACATGTACCATTGTGGAATTCTTCTATCATCTCCTTCCTTGATCACGTCCAATCGCCTCTTGTCAGATTGTCCATCGTGTCCTATTGAAATAATACTCCATGCAGAATAGAATATGGACGACTGGCTTGAGTAATCTTTCTCTTAGTCTTTGCATTGGCACCATCAGGAAACTTGAATTCATTCAGATAATTCCAAATATCTATGTATTCACTAGGGATTGTGTCAAGGGATAACAATGTTGCATCGAGAAATCATCATCATCACAAGATGATCCTAAACCATCATAGGCTCGAGAGAGTGCATCTGCATTGACATGCTTCTTTCCTGGCCTATCTATAATATCAAATTCAAATTCTTGTAGCAAAATTATCCATCTTGCTATCCTCCCTGATGGGTTAGGCTTATTTACAATATATTTTAGAGCCTGATGATCTATTACAACTATAAATTTCTACCCTAGCAAGTAATTTCTAAACTTCTTTACAGCAAAAATGATAGCTAGAGCCTCTTTTTTCAGTTACAGTATAATTTACCTCAGCATTGCTCATTTGTCTTCTCCCAAAGTAAATTGGATGTTCATTCCCATTTTCATCCTTTTGGCTCAAAGTACTTCCTAGTGCTGCATCTGAGGCATCAGTATACACAATGAATGGCTTTCTCCAATCTGGATTCTTTAAAACAGGTGAAGACACCAAGGCTTCCTTCAGTTGTTCAAAAGCTTCATGTGCCTTATTTCCTGGTTCATAAGTAACATCCTTCTTCAAGAATCAAGTGGTGTGCAATCTTTGAGAAATTCTTGATGAACCTTCTATAGTAACCCACATGGCCTAAAAATGATCTCAACTTACTTCTATTCATAGGAAATGGTAAATCTTTGATTTTTGAAACTTTATCAGGATCAGTACCAATACCATCTCTGGATACAACATGCCCTAACAAAACACCTTTAGAACATCCAAAGACACACTTTGTAGGGTTTAGTGAGGCTTGTGCTTCATCTAACCTTTGAAATGTTGTCTCCATCTGGTGCAGGTGGTCCAACTTGCTCCCATAGATGCAAAATCATCTAGAAATACTCTGATGAAGTTCCCAATGTAGGGTTCAAACACCCTATTCATCAAACGCTGGAATGTTGCTGGAGCATTACACAACCCAAAAGGCATAACTCTATAAGCAAACATTCCCCAAGGAGTGGTGAACGTGGTCTTCAGCTGATCTTTCTCTGCTATACGAACTTGGTTGTAGCCACTATATCCATCAGCAAAACTATAACACTCTTAGCCAGCTACTTCATCCAAGATCTGATCTGAAAATGGAAGAGGGTAATGATCCTTCTTTGTTGCCTTATTGAGCTTCTTATAATCAACACAAATGCGTAGCTTCCCATTATTTTTTATTGAGATCACAATGGGAGAAACCCATTCTGAATTCTCCACAGCAAATATGAATCCTGCATCAAGCAACTTATCTATTTCTTCTTTTATAGTCTTGAAAAATTAGGATTCATTCTATATGGCATTTGCTTTATGGGCTTAAAGCACCATCTACCACTCAATAGAATGTTCTACCCAACTTACTTGATGGAGTTCCTTGTAATCAAAAGTGAATAGGTGTATGTACCTTCGAAAGAGCTGGAGGTAGGATTCCTTCTCACTCTCCATCACAACATCACCAATCTTTATTTGTTGGAGACGATCATCAATTTCTTCTTTAGATAATTTTATGGGGTCATGAGTTGGTGTGACTGGAAGGATATCCATGACCGAAACATCAACCTCACTTTCTTCATCTTCGGTGTCCACTTCACTGGTACTAGAGTAATCAGAGGATGTCCAATCATCAGTTTCATCACTTGAATCCACAGGTTCTACTTTATGATGCCAAGGGATCACATTTATCTTCACCCTCTCTCTACCACGTCCAAGTGTCATGAAACCTTCATTCCAGTAGTTTCTTGCATGAACTCTCCTTAGCCATGGTCTTCCAACAACATTGGGTATGCAACAAGTACCATTTTTCATCACCTGAAAGTCTACCACACATACAACACCCATAACAGATATTACCACATTTGAAACTACACCTTCTGGTTTAGTTTTTCCCTTATTTAATGACCTTAACATAAGTGTTGAAGGGCGATCAATTTTTAAACCCAACATATTCATTACAGACTTGGTCATTACATTAACTGCAGCACCTCCATCAACTAAGACATCATGAATTGAAATACCATTACATAATACCTTCAGCTTGTGGAGCATAGGGATCTCCTCTACCTCCAAAATAGGGACCTCAACCTCCTTCCTTCGTCGAGCATTGAGTCCACTTCGCAGCTCCCACCTCTTCTCAGAAGACATAGCCAAGAGTTGACCATATGTAATATTTGTAGGCATTTTGGATAGATCTTCCAAGATGGAGTATGGTCCTTGCCCCTGTGAAATCAGAAAATCTTGCACACCCAACTTTCTTCTCCTATGTTTCTTACTAGTTTCTCCTTTCATCTTCTTAGGATCATTTCCATCTTGATTATCTTTTTCTTTCTTTCTTTTGTTACAAACACATCTACTTCATTATTTATGCTCTTATCTACTACATCAAAAGAATTCACAAGTGCTTTTCCTTTATCATTATCTCTCAGACGGATGTAGAAGCTCTATCTAGACAATTATACTTATAATGACCCTTTTTATAACAACCATAACATACAACTTCAGAAATATTTCTTTTTGGACCTCTATCTCCTCCCTGAGAACTAAATTCCTTTCCTTGAAGAAGATTAATAGTTAACTGGCCCATCTTCCTAAGCAGATCTTCATACTCAATAGATGTACTAGGAGAAATATTTGTGCTCACCGAGAGTGGTTGTGGATTCTGGACCAAAGGTGCTAGTGTAGGCTCTACTTTAGCAACAATTTCTTTGGGCTCCTCTTCCATGCTTTCTTCTTGCCTTCTTGTAATCTCCTTTGCTTGTTCAATGGTAGCTGGGTGGTCATACTTCACTCATTGTCTGATCTCTAGCTTCATCCCAAGAATGAAGTGCTTACAGAGGAGATTATCCACGCCATTCATCAACCCATCCGCTAATCCTTCCTTCCAGATCTGGGCATCGAGCTTCCTCCTTAGCTCTAGAACATGAGCATGATAATCCCTTATCTTCTCCTTCTCTCCTTGGGATAGCTTTGTGATCTCAATCATGAGATCTGCATATTTCTGTTGTTCACCAAATTCTTCAAGAAAACTTTTAGTTAATAAATCCCATGAATTTTTCACATTATCACCTAGTGTTTCAAACCACCTAAGTGCTGAACCATCCAAAAAGGTAGGAAAAAATTCAGTCCATTGTTCCCTTCTTATAAGGCCATTACAAATACAAGATCGTTTAAACTCTTGAATGAAAGAAGAAGCATCTTCATTAGATTGAGCTGAAAAAATAGGAATCTTTCCCATTTTCAAAAGTAACCACCGTGAAATACCAACCACAAGTACAATCAACAAGACTTATGTGCACAAATAATTGGAATCACTATAGAAATGACCATGGTAAACTATGGTAAAACTTGACTTACTACGGTAAAAACTGATTTTACTGTGGTAAACACTATTCACGGTAAAAAGTGAAGTTACTGCGGTAAATACTATTCATGGTAAAAAGTGACTTTACTGTGATAAATACTATTCACAGCAAAAATGACTTTATCATGGTAACTACTATTCATGGTAAAAATGACTTTACCATGGTAACTACTATGCACAGTAAAAACAAGGTTACCCTCCAATTGATTTTTGACTAAGTGGGAATATCTCTCCAGAAAATCCACCAACGAGGAATGGTCCCGGCAACGGAACCAAAATGTCATCACCAATCCGGCACTATGATAATTCTTCACCGGGAACTCCTCGTGCTATGATTATTTACTAATGCACAGCCTTTAGTTTGGTGGATGTAATCTGGAAACAAAACAACAACATAACACAAGAATACCATCGACTATGATAAGACGGAATGATGACAAATCTGAAATATCAGGTGTAAATTATAATATTAACACAAAATTGTTACAATCTCACCCATGAGGTACTTCAAGTGTTATTGAATTCACTTGCCTTCCAAGACTATGGGAGAAACTTTACAATTACACCTCTCTGATGGATTCTTCAACACACCTTTAATGATGGCTTCCTTACACACTTCCTACAATATTTCTCACTACTTCTTTCTATGCTGAATGAGGAAGGTGGCCTCTCTATTTATAGAACTTCCAGCTTATCCATCCTATCTCTAAGATAGGATAAGAAATCCACTCCGGACAATCATATTCCATACCTTAACTCTTATCCGTACATGTAAGCTTATCTCTTAAGATAAGATAAACCTTATCATTTTACATGGGTTCCACATTTTTAGACTTTTTACAAATAAAATACACAAAATATTTATGACTCACTCCTTGTCCTTATTACAATATAATATTTCTAATTCCTAATCATGTAGACCCTACTTCTCTAATTACCCAAACTTTGACATTTTAACATTACCGGACCACTTTACGACAAATATTTACTTTTTTACAACATTCCTATTGTACTTTGATCATACTACCATATTCTACATTATGGCGACACTGCATCGACGAACACCGTTATCTTCTATCATACGCTACTACTAATTATACTTTAACAACATCCTATTCCTAATACATACATTAATGAAATAGAAATTATGGAGGAAAATTTTAGTGTCGACCATCCGCACTTACCACAGATCATGGCTGCACTCGTGTCCCCCTCCTACTTCTTGGGAAACATGGCATCCTACCATGGACTCCTCCTCTCCACCTACATCCCGAGAAAGTAAATCCTCTAAGACTAGAATTACCCTCTTCGTGCCTCCTTCCGCCTCTCACCCATAGATCTCCTAAGTGTCATGCCACTAAGGATCAAAGTGTCCTCTTTCCCAACGACTCACCGATCTCTATGTCCTCGGTCTCCTCCTTTGTCTCTCACCTTGGAAAACTCGCAGTCTATATCAATGGGACCATCATTTTTATGGGCAGGACTAGTGGTAAACCAAAGTAAAGGTGCCTGAGGAGCACCAGCTCTCTCTCGAGTGCGTACCACCCTCCTGGCTACAATAGGGATGCTAGGAGTAACAGTCCAACCCCAGCCTCTAGGACCTCCCCTAGCCTCCCGAACTGATCTGAACACTAGCACCACTAGGGGAAGCATATCAATATAAGCAAGGCCAAACTGCTGAGGCACTCGATCGAAGGGGTGTGTCTCTACCTTCCCCGTCCTGTCCACAAGCTGCCCTGTAGTAGAGCAAGAAATCAAAGTAAAGGTCTCCTCACCCCACAACCCTACCATGGCCTAATAAGGTGTGGCCTCCATATCCTCAGTAGTTAGGGAAGCAACTGGCTGGTGGGGTGCTCTAAGAACTGTCATCCCTATCCACCTCGTTGCCCTCACGCCCTGGGATCCTCCACCTCTATGCCTCTCCCATAAGGGATAATGCACTCATAGACCCAGCTCATAACTAAGGTCGGATGGCTCAGTGACTGTCCCTGTAATCAAACCACCCTATATAAGTCATGATAGGTGGTCCCAAGTATATCGGCTCCCCATGCATAAATCCAACCATGTGCCTAAATCTATGTGATGATGGGGACCCAAGTGAGTAGAAAAGTATCCCCTCCCTTATCCCCAATAAATCTCAAGCAAGGATGCCCATAATGGCCTGACTTGATCGATCAAAGGGATGGGCAAGCCAGAATGTAATGGACCTTCATCCCCTTATTTGAACAAGTGGAGACAATCTGCATGCCTCGCCATATAGGTGGCCCACTAAGTCACCTAAGCTCAGCTACACATGTATCAAATGAAAGTCTCCTCCCAATAATCGGGACTCCCAAAATGCGGTAGACATCCTCTAGGGTGATAGTCCACTCACCCCTAACACTTGGAAATCGAAGTGTTTGATTTGCATCCCAATAAGAAAATAAGTCACATAATATGTGGGTGTGTGCAACATGGGGGACCCATGCAATCCTCAATATACCGCCTCCTCTGGAGAGTATCCTGCTCAACCTGAGAGAGTGCATCTAACACTGCTGGAAGCCAATCACACTCCCTCTCTCGGCTCCATCTAATGTACTCTTCCTTATTCTACAAAACACCCAAAACACACAAAAAGAAGCAAGTTAGTGCCAAGATTGCATTGGAAAAATCATTAAAGCAAGTAGGAATACTAAAAATGCAAAAATAAACTCAAAATAGTGTTGTTTTACACAGGACTCTGCTCAGAGTGGCGGCTCCATAACCACCCTCAAAAGAGTAGGGTGGTGGTCCTATCCCGCAACTACAAATGGGTCGCATGCCCTAAAAATGCTTAAAAATGCAAAAATTGACCATTTTAGCTAAAACGAAAGCCTACCCATTAGGTGTCCCCCTAAGAGACACATTTAAAATTGACATTTCTAAAAATAACCCCCCCACAACAAAGATTTCATCATTTTAACATTTTGGGTGCAAAAATGTTAAATCAAGAAGAACTAACCTGGGATCTCATGGGTCGAGGTTCTGCTCATGGAGGCATGATCACTATCTCGATATGAATGTTTCGACTATACTCTCATTGAAAACCATCACTGTGGGTCCCAGAGCTCAAAAACTATCAAATCGACAAGCGTAAATGAATAGGAAAATAAACCCGTATATATATATATATATATATATATATATATATATATATATGGTTTTTAACTCATTTTGAATGCCCCTTTCACAAAGTTTAGAGCTATGGCGAACGTAAGTTCTTATCCCATGCAAATGGTAAGTCCCTCATTTCATACTAATTTAGTATTTATTTTTGACTTATTTTATCTATTTACACTTGAGTCTTCTTTCCATTTTACAAAGTAAGAGAACTTAGATGGCGACATTTCGACACACGGGCGCATCGTATAATTTCTAGCTTCCCATTTTCGGACTACCATTCTTGGACCCACTATTTTACACCTCTTCATGGTTAAAATGCTTCTCCGAGAGGGGCAATATGTACGTATCAAAATTGTAGGTCTGTATCGCTAAAATAATCTTACACATGCCCCAATGATGATACAGGTCACCTCGCAATGTGTTAGGATCTAAAAGTTCACGAAGCAAATGTTAGCATCTCAAATGCTTTATCCAAGTTCCTTGTGCTTTTTTTTTATCCTCACCCCCTTTTTAAAATGCTTTTACCTTTAGTGATGAAACCACCACCCTAACAAGGCAAGTCAAGGTGGACCGCCCCTCCTAGGCAGTCCCTGTAACCACCACCCTACTCAGGGCGGCGGTCCTTCACGCATTTTCCAACATGTTCCTTTGATCATGACTTACATAATTTTTCAACATTTACCAGCTTTTCTCAACTACCTTAGCTCATATTAATGTTTTATGTTCCCTGGAATAGTGTTTCTTCATTGTTTAATGGTAAAAGAGTTCTAATAGGATCACCTTTGGGTGAATGTGAAATCTATAAATAGCCATCTTGTTTTCAAGCAAATGGCCCCTCAAATTCTCATTTCCATTGTTTAGTCTTTCAATTTATTGCTTAGAAATCATTTTTTTTCATGTTTGCATTCATACTAGTTTTTCCTTTGCTATTAGAAGCCATTTGATCTTCTTGCTTCAATATTGTTCATTGTTGTTCATACAAACTAGTTTAGAGTATAGTAGTGTCATTTGTAGATTGAATCCATTAGAGTTATAGGTTGTGTTATTCACAAAAGGTAGATTCTAGAATCTCGCGATACACTTGTGTTGTATTCCCATAATAAATCCTACTAGGAATTACATACGCCAAGCTCTGTCACTTACATGTCCCTCTCTTACTCGCATTATATTTGGTCTATATCCAAAGCTGCCATTGTTCAAATACCTTATTCTATTGATGCTAGCATATACATGGTATTTTGGATTTATGTGAACACAAAGGAACGAGAAGATCCTTCTGAGGGGACAAAGTCATACACTATTGGATTCGCCATTGTTATGTAAATTCTAGGTTTTATCTCACAATGTTTTAGTTAAAACATATCAAATAGTGTAGTGGAATATTTCATTTCTATTAAATTTCATTTTTGATATTACCTGGGAAGTCATGGGGATCGATAGTTTCGTAAACCATGATTCATTCCTCACTTATGAGGTAGGATCGAGAGTCTTTTAGTTAACTTAATCATCTATTTAGTTATTTAGGATAAAATCACAATCGCAGAAAAAGTAGCTACACCGGGCTACTGTCTTGTTTTAATTTTGTTATTAGAATAGTTAACATTTTTGAATATATTAGATTATTTTATCTTTCAATTCTATTCAAAATTCTATCAAAAATACAAAAATAGAGGAATATATATATGTATATGTTGTAGATATATCTTGCATAATTAGTTTATTTCGTTTCAGTTAGGTTTTGATCTTGTATGACAATCACGGGACCTAGGGAGCCCAGGGAATACGTTTTTGAGCCAATCATGCCTCAACCCAATCTTGTTGTAGCATTAACTGACATAGACCAAAATCTCAAAATTCAGGTCTTCCGAACAACAACAAACCTACAAGAAATCAACACACAACTAAGAGGATTAAACATAGAAGATGACAAAGCACACATGTTCTGGTCAAATCAGCCAAATTATAGATTGCCTTGATAGATATCTCGTATGACTGTAGAAGGACCTAAAAGAGAGAAAACATTCGGTTGTGATCCACTAGTCCCACATCCAGATGCAGGAGACCTCCTCGTTGATATAGACACTAGCTTACATATCCAAGTTGCCAGAACACCTGTTAGGTACTCCGAGAAAATCGTGCAACTTCTAGTTCTAAACATAGAGGCCAAAAAGGCATACAATTACTAGATACTCGGAATCAGGGGTTGACTCTTCATATGACCATAGGAGGTCCACAACAACCATGAACTTACGGTTGTGATCCACAGGTCCCATAACCCAATGGGCCTACAAATCAATCAAATATTGACACCAACTTGTGAACGCTGGTGTTTAGGTCCTCTCCACTTCCACCAGACATCATCACACAACTATCATTATTAAACATAGCAACTAATCAAGCTAAATATTTCTAGACTAGACCAGAGAATTGTCCATAAACACCAAAAGATCCACTACACATTTAGCCATTCCAGATTTTCATGACCTTTTCAGGAGATATATACGAAGCACCCACAAGTCATCTTCCATGTATCCCACAACCCATAGATTGGATCACGGTAGAGCTCGATATTGATTGGAGCCTTCGAGTAGCTATCCTCGCGAACGATCTATCACACCGATTCAGGTTAGGGAGGGCCTTCTTTGCTTTAGATTTGCAGATCCCTTTATTGTGTGTTGAAGACATAAAACTACCTAACTAGTTTATCCAAACCCCACGTATATTCCATCCCCACCAGTTATCTTGGAACGACCTCAGAGATTAGGTGTGAGGAAGAGTTACTTCAGAGATTCCCATGCTCACATGTCACTTTTCCATCATACAATCACCTTTGCACATGTCAAGATGGAGGGACATGCTCTAGTTTGGTGGGAAACCCATCTAGCCACTTGTGAAAAGAAGAAGTGTCCTATTGTGAAATCTTGGCAAGAATTTAAAGAATTACTTAGAGCTAACTTCTATCCTATTGGCCATAAGACTGACCAAATGATTAAATGGCAATATTTTAGACAAGGCAATGGTCAAAGTGTGCAGGACTATACTACAGAGTTTTGAGGCAAGCCATGTTGCTTAACATGGACTTGGAGGATGAGGATATTTTGACCAAGTACTTGGGAGGACTTCACACTCACCTTCAAAGAAAATTCATCTCCATAAAGCCCAAATATCTCAATGAAGCATGCATACAGGCATACTACATAGATGATGAAAAGAAGCAAGGAGAAGCAGAGCCAAGGGTAAAGCAGTCAACAAATTAGTAGAAGAAAGAGTTTGGGCAAACAAGTAACAAGGGTAAGTGGAAAGGGAAAGGTAAACAAGTTGCCACTACTTTGAATACTTGTAATAATCCAAATGATTTTTGCAAGAACTGTAATATCAATGGTCATACTAACGCTACATGTTGGAAGTTGCATCCGAGTTACATCCGAAGAATCAACCAAGGACTCAAAGAAGTCCATGATAGCTGTGAAAATAGAAGGGGAGGTAGAAATCGAAGATGAATCTGATGTAGATGAGAGGCTTGGATGCACAACCACCAACATGGACAACCAAGAAGAGGAGATCAGTAGACTATTCTAGATTAAAATCTAGATCAAGAGAACTAAGGTAAACTCTTTGGTTGATATCAGTTCTTAGTCTAACTTGATTTCTGAAGTAGTTGTAAAGAAGCTTGATCTTGATACTTATGAGCATCCACACCCTTATCCTTTGGGTTGGGTGAAGAAGGGTGTTGAAATTCAGGTAACAAGAAGATGTAAGGTCAAGTTTGGGATAAATTCCCAATATATTGATGTTTTTGAAGTTGACATTATTCCACTTGATACTTGATGTTGTATTTGGGAGTCCTTACTTGTATGTTAGGGATGCTATATTTATGAGGAGGGAAAACTGATATAGATGGGTCAAGGATGGGATCATCTACAACATCCGGGCACACCAACGTAAGACATGGGTTACTATGGTAAGTGCTAACCAAGCAAAACGACTTATTCAGGTAAATCATAATCAGTTTTGTTTACTTTTCTGAAACATAACTAAGATGGGGTAGAAGTTGTAAAGATTTCTAACTGTGGAAAGCATGATTTGGATAATATTATTCATTATTTCAGAAGTATTTTAGACTCTTAGTGGGTTATCACCAAAATAGGAAGTAGAGCATGAGATTCAGCTATTGCAAAAATCCCCTCTACTAAACATTGGGTTGTATAGGAAATCCTTTCTTGAGAGTACTGAACTAAAGAAACAACTTTAGGAACTAATAGACTAAGGGTGATACATCCAAGCACCTCACTATGTGGTTCACCTATCATGATGGTTCTTTGAGAATGTGCATCAACTACCGTAAGCTTTAATAAGATCATCATAAAGAATAGATATCCACCTCCCGCATAGATGATATCTTAGACCAACATCAGTATGCCAAATTATTCATGAATTTGGATCTCAAGTCAAGTTATCACCAAGTCAGAATGAAGGAGGATGATATATGGAAGACTACCTTCAAGAAAAAATAGGGTTTGTATGAATGGTTAGTACTTCCTTTTGGTTATGCAATGCACCCGCTACATTTATGAGATTGATGAATGATGTATTGTGGGATTTCATAGATTCATGTGTCATTGTATATCTAGACAATATCTTGATTTTTAGTGCCACATGGGAAGAACATGTTACTCATTTGTAGCAAGTCTCGTATGTTCTAAGGAGAAATAATTTTCTATAACATGAAGAAATGTGAATTTTACAATATTCACTTGTCTATCTTGGGCACGTGGTTGGAGGAGGAGAGCTATGAGTGAATCCAAATAAGGTGGAAGCCATCACCAATTGGCCAACACTAATAGGAGCCACATAAACTAGGATTTTTGTGGGAGTAGTACAAAGACATGTAGAAGTTAATTTTGGGCTTCTTCGTGATCACAACACCTCTACACACATTGGCCACAAAGAGTAAGAGTTTTGACGGGGTAAGGAACAAGACAAACCGCTTGAGTTATTGAAATAAAAGATTAGTCGTGATCCAAAGATTTCTCTTCCTAATTTGCAATAGCCTTATGAAGTAGAGATAGATGTCAGGTGATTACGCCATGGGTGCAAGAGTGTTTCTTCAAGGAGGTAAACCCGTATGTTATCATTCTAAACTTTCAATTCAGTAGTTATAGAATATTGAGTATATGATAAGGAAATGTATGCACTAGTTCAAGCAATTAAAAATGGAAGCATTATTTATTGGGTAAAGAAACTATTTTACAAACCGACCACAAACCTCTCCACTATTTCGCAAGCATAGTTTAAATTAAAGCAGAAAGGAACTATAAATAGATGCGGTTCCTTTATTAGTTCCATCTGGTGATTAAATACAAGAAGGGTAGTACAAAATTGGTGGCATACATGTTTTCTAGGCCACCCACACAGGAGAATTTTTCCTATTTTTCCACTATCTCTTAGATCGAGCCCTTCACGAAGGAAGCTTATAGAGAGGCATATGCCCAAGAAAAAGAATTTGGGGTGACATTTCAGTAGTTACAAGTCCCAAGGGGCTGAAAGGACAGGGATTGAAGATTGTTATCTCAAAGATGGGCTGCTCTACCGATGGGGGAAGCTTTGTGTGCCAAAAGAAGAGTGAATTCTATTGATGAGGGAAGCACATACCTCGAAAGTAGCGGGAAATTTTGGTGTTGGTAAGACCCTAGCCCACTTGCAAAGGTATGTGTATTGGCCCAATATGCAAGAAGAAGTATCAAAATTTATATGGGGATGTAAACTTTGTTGTACTAGCAAGCCTAAGACTAGGAAGGAAGGTTTTTATATGCCTTTTCTAGTACCTACTCATCCGTGGGAGGACATTTCTATGGATTTTGTAGGAGGATTACCTATGTCTAAACATGGCCATGACTATCTCTATGTTTTTATTGATAGATTTAGTAAGATGTGTATTCTATGGAATGTAAAAAGATAGTAGAAGCACATGAGGAGTCGAGATTTTCTTTGCTAACATATGGGTGCATTTTGGTTTTCCAAAGTCTATTGTTTCTGACAGGATTCTAGGTTCTTGGGGAAGTTTTGGACTACTTTGTGGGACAAGATGGATACCAAGTTACAGAGGAGCACAAATTTCCATCCACAAATAGATGGACAAACAAAGGTGGTAAACAAGAAATTGGTACAAATGATTAAAGGGTATAACAACAAATACCTAAGGACTTAGGATGAGTCCTTAGCCTACATTCAACATTCCTATAACCAGGTAGTACACACATCCACTATGAAGTCACCATTTGAAGCATGCTTGGGATATCTACCTACAAATCCACTGGACATAGTGTTGGATAACAGGATGAGAAGGATACACGAGACACAGAGGTGACTAGAGAAAAAAATTCATTGAGAGGATCTAGAAAATCCATCTCAAAGTCAAGGAACAACTAGAAAAATATCAGGCCAAGTACAAAGCTAGGCACAATCAAAATAGAAGGGAACATAAGCTTCATGTTGGAGATAGATTTTGGCTTTACTTGAGCAAGGAGAGACTACAAGGTCAAGCACGGAAGCTCAAGCCACTATGATATGGACCCTTCACCATATTGGAGCAGGTTGGAGAAAATGCCTTTCGACTTGATTTTTCATCATTCATGAGGATGTACTCTATAGTAAACTATGAGAACTTGCACCTATATGAGCCATCCATGCTAGATGAAGATGAAGAACTACAGTTGCTACCTTCCATTGAGGATTGTGTCTTGGACTCACAAGGTGAATTAGAGGAGGATGTAGTACTGCAGAAAAGGTTAGAGAGACTAGGAGAGGTCTACAGGAGTCTTGGTAGATTAGACTGAAAGGAAAGACACCAAGGCAGCCATAAGTGGTACCCGAAGGAGCAAGTGAGGGAATTATTTCCTCATCTACTCCCCCACTAAGATTTTGTGGGACCAAAATCCTCCTAAGCATGGGAGGTGTGATCCATAGGGATCCAAAATGACTCTACTTTATCAAATTAGCCAACATGAAGAAGAAAAAAAATGATACACGAAGGTTCTATCTATTTAGTGACAAGACCACCACCCTATGCAAGTGGTGGTTACAGAACCACTACCCCACTAGGGTGGTGGTCCTTAGACCGCCGCCCGCATTTGGCGCTGGTCTTGGCTCTTACAGACAGAAAATAAAATATGATGCAAACAGTCCCAAAATTCCAAAGGGTGTCCATGTCTCTTCTTTTGCATGACCTTTCCCATTCTCCAGTGCACGGGAGAACATGAGAAAGGCTATAAATGCATGTTATGGAAGAGAAAAAGGCATCAAAGCATGAAGCAAGTGAGTAAGAAGCTCTTAGTGTTGGAATTTTGATTTGTAGAAGCAAGGAGTAATTGAGATAGAGAAAGCAAGTAACTAGGAGGAAGTGTGAGATATTATCTACTTCTCTTTCATACTTATTGTAATTTTTGTACTTATTATTGAATTGGCCAATAAAAGTGGGAAGAAAGAGCAATTTCCCTTCCCGACTAGTTTTTCCTCCTCTGGAGGTTTTCCAGGATAAAATTGTTGGTGTATGAGTCTATATTCTTTCCCTTTCTGCAAATTGTTGATTCTAAGCACAAGTATAATTCATTCACTAGCTATCTCTGTTATTTTCTAATAGAAAGTAGAACAACAACGATTAATTGTGATTCTGTGGATAATTCCAAAGTTGAAGAGTTTTCTGAGATCATCGATTAAGAAAAAGACATAAATTTAAATATATAGAGAGTAATATAGTTAAATGAGAAAGAGCTAAAATAAAATAATGAACAAGAACAAGAGACAAATAACATCAATTATAAGTGGAGAAACCCAAGGAAAACTCAACCGTAAAAGGTATCTTCTCGTATTAACAATTTACACAAGTTTTAACCCAACACTTCCACTTCACTCCTTAGTCTTTCACAACACTGTAGAATTGTGTCTCTTGATCAGTTAATACAATAATAACAATCATCTAGCTCATCTTGTATTTTGCTAGTGTCTTACATAATATGCTTTGCCTAGCGTATCTTACAGTCTCATATTTTGTCTTTAATACTGGATTGTACAAATCTAAATGTTGTTAAATCCAATCCCAAGAGGGATCACCCAAATCAATGTTGGTTTCTAAATTATTTAGGCCACTTCACTCTTATATGTAAAAAACCTATTTAATATAGTTTTATTAGACAAAATTTAATAATGTTGGGGTGTAGTGAAGTGGCTGATCACATTTGACATTATCACCCCAATAATAAATCCTGGTTTAAGGCCCCAAAGAACGGAGCTTCTAGATTTCCTTAAACCATGTACCAAAGTTATTTTAAAGATGAAATCTATAACATCATTATTCTCCTATACGGAGGAGAATGGGGCTCCGTTTAAGCAATGAATTTCATTTTTGGATGTGTCCTTTCATAAATATCATAATTAAGGGCAAATAGAATTTGGACCTGGGAGAAATCATTTGTAATAACCTAACTAAATCATTGGCTAATGTGTATAGAACCCATACCTTCTATATGACCATGTAAAGCACACAATTCAGGTCGATATGGAAAACACCCTTTCTTGGACCCTATTTCACAAAAACATCATACCTTGAAATTACCATTACAGAATGACTCAAAAATTTTCTCACACCTTAAGGAAACCCCATTTTATCACCTCAAATATTCATCATATCTCAAAAATTTCTCCATCTCTCTATCCCATCTCAATCGCATAGCTATCCCTTAGGGATTTTCACCGTCTCTACTAGGTTTAACTAAAACAACATCATAAATCATCATAAAAACTCTCCAAAAGGTTATAACATAACTTTTGTATCATAAAAAAAATTCCTTCATGTATCCATGATCCCACATGGCTCTCCATCTCATTTTTGTGGCTTTTTGTCACTTTCCCAAAATGTGTTTATTTTGGCCATAAAAGTTTGAGCAAGTTAGTATTTTTGCAACAGTTAGCATTTTTATCTTTATATTGGGGGTCTTTTGGGTATTTGTGTCCCTCATGTCCCAAGTGTTTTCAGGCCCTTAGTTCCCTGATTCCCCATCTTATCCATAGTGGTCTAGCCTGTTTTGGTCTGTGGAGATTTCAGCTCTCTAAGTCTATTTCAGACCTTGTGCATCTTGACTACCAATTTCATGCATTACCACAATACCTGCAAGCATTGTTGATCTACAACATTAATTTAAAATTTTCCTAATTCCTTTGTTATGCACAAATTTCAGCTCAAGTGGAGAAACAATGTCCTAATGTTCCATAGACCATTTGTGTAAGCTTTATCCAACTTGTCCAATGTTACTATGTTATGGAGCTTTGGAATTTCCATATCCTACATGTTCCAAGTGTTTTGCGACATCTGCTTCCCTATAAACCCTCTTTTTCCACACTTCACCACTGGTGTATTTCAATATTTCACGCCGCAAATTACTCACGTAAGCTTGGGCCTCGTGTGCTACTTTTTTCCATTGTATTCGCACTATATGTAAAATCATCCTATCTATAATGATTCCAAATGTCCCGAGCCATTAAATTCCTTCATTAATTACTCATCCCGACCTTCTTTGAACCATGTTATATAAATAGATGGGTTATTCATTTTTATTTTCACAATACAACAAAAGCTTTACGTATTTCGTTATGAGCTATTTTAGCCATAGTACAAGTCACGCCTAGCCATTTTCAAAATTTTAAAGTGTTTTATGATCTTTATAAGGCTTCCATTCATTCAATAGTCAAAGGTTGAATTTTTGTATCCCTCTCAGACAGCTTCCAAGGTCAATCCTATCCTATGCCCTATCGTATTTTTGCTCCTAAAGTGAGTATCCTCTCTCCTACTGTTCCTCGGCTCTCTGTTGCCATCATGAAGGTTCACTATAAATTTCATGAGCATCTTTCATCCCTTGAGACCTCCATACCTAATATAGGAGATAAAAATGTACAACACTTGGATTTAAATGACTCGGGCATAAATCAATTATGTGAATAATCAACTAGTGGCTCAACATATCAAATATTGTAGGATAACACATGTAGGAGGGGTCCATGTTTCAACTCAATGTGAAGACATATTTTTTTCTTGTACTTCCCATTTTGACCCTAATACAAGAGAAATCACAGTACGCTCAAGGTCGTAATTTCCAAATTAAACATTGGATGTATCAATGCTACCCTTGGAATCCCAGTATTTGAAGATGCTAATGTCCTTTCCATGGCACAAGCTCAACACTTGTTTGATCAAGAACTTGATAAATATAAGTACATGGTGGCCAAATCTTGGTTCAAGGCCCAAAAGAAGGAGCTTCTAGATTTCCTAAAACTATGTACCGAAGTGATTTTAAAGAAGAACTCTCTGACATCATTATTCTCCTATCCAGGATAATGGGGCTCCCTACAAGAAATGAATTTCATTTTTGGATGTGTCCTTTCATCAATATCATATGTGAGGGGAAACAAAATTTGGACTGGGGAGAAATCATTTGTACCAACCTAATTGAATAGTTGGCTAATGTGCATAGAACCCATACCTTCTACATGACCTCTTATCTAATGTACACTATTGGAGCATATAGGGAATGGTTGGGTCTTTATCTAGATGAGACCAAGAAAAATGCTCCAAAGTATATGAGTACTATTCAAAATTGACCTTGAAGAACATCAATCATCATTTTAGGAGGGTCAATGATGCCTTCACAATGTACATAGTCAAGATTTTAGAAGGTGATACAACTAAAATATTTTCTGAGGAAGCTAAGTAGTTGATATCCACTTATGGTAGTTATTACATTCAATTTAGAAATTTCTCCTACATTAGGTTGGCATGCTTTGAAGATTCTCCCTACAAGCTCCCTATGTTCTGCAATGACAAGATTTCCCTAGTAGATATTTGTAGAAAACTTGATAAGCTGCACAAAACTTGCAAAGACAAGAAGATATGAGGTATACAATTCCATATCAATATAGGTAATTTTACTTTCAGTGACAACCTTATATGCCCGAAATATTGAGAGAACAATGACTACTTTCAATTTCCATTTCTTTCAAAAAAGGTCATGTTTTGATATCAAGGGTTTCATTGACAATAATGTAAGGATGTATTTCCATCACCTTCCTGATGTGGAAGACTACTGGGTAGATTTCTTAGACAATTATGAAGCAAGGAGAAGATATTATGGTCGTCTTTCTTTATAACAAATCAAAGATTTTGGCATCTATAAGGTACCTGATGAACTGTAAGATGATAATGAAGAGCTACAATCTCTTGAGTTTGAAAAAGTATCGACATACTCCCCTTGAAACTATTGATTGGTTCAAGAAGGAAAAGGACAAATTGCAAGAGATCATAAATCCATTGTTTAGGACTAAGGTTTGGTTTCTTAGGAAAATGAGAGCCTATAGAAACAACAGAGTGACATCCCCTTCTTAGGAAGCATCTTCATCTCAAAGAGAGGCCTCTACTCCCACACTTGAGATACTAATTTAGACTGCTCCTTCCTCCTATAACTTCAACCTTGGTGTATACCAAAAAGGGGAAGGTTGAAAGGATGGAAAAAGTGAAAGAAGTAGTTAAAGAAGAAGGTAAGCAATCATATTCTCCAAATCAATCTAAAGTAGTGCTTATATATTGAGAAAATTGTTGATCTCTATGGAGATGAAGAAGAAGAAACATGAGAACATGAAGAAAGAAACCTTGAAGGAGGAAACACAGAAAAATAAGAAGAAGAAGATGATAAGAAAAATGATCACACTTGAAAGTGGGATAATGGGTGTCCTAGATTCATTAATCAAATAAAATTTGGTCTAGGAAATGTCTATTTGTAATATTGGGGTATCTGTTTTGGAAGTATCAGCTACAAATACCTTAGGGTCAATGAGTACTCTAGCATTAGGGCCTATTGTTCCTCCTTAAATGCGGAACTTTTTTTTCTTGGGTTCAACTATTTGTAGATAGTAAGAAAAGAAATACTTCATCTAAGATTGTTGCTCCCAAATTTGATGTAGTGGATGCTCTCTAGTAAAAACTCCAGCTTTACCTGCCAAGAAAGCAAGAACTACTTCTAGATTGGTGTCTGATTCTCAAGGCCAATAATTTTTGGATATTGTTAAGCCTAAAATGGATAAAGATGAGAAATATTTGGTGTTAAGTGATTTGGAATTGACAAGGATCCCTTTGGGAGAGTCTACCCCTGAAAGTGAAGTGCATAACTTAAAATAAATAGTGTCTAGGGTGATTGAGAGAGTGGAAAAGGGGAAATAGTCTCAAGAATAGCTTGAGGAACATATACAAACCCTCTTTAATTTTATCAGATCTTTGCTAGCAAGTGATAAGGTGATTGATCCAACTCCTTTGAATGCAATGCCTCCTCCTACTATCCTAACCAATGAATAAGTTTAGGTTATTAAGGACATCCATAAGCATGTTGTAGACATCTATAATTTAGCTTGAGCAATTTAAATACTAAAATTGTGCTAATTATATCATTTCCCAAAGATTGAAAACATATTGTCACTATCACACATTTTATCTCTATATCGTCATTAATTAATTACATAACGTTAGTTAATTAACTCTTCATCCAACAATGACACCAATTAATGACCATCTGCTTATCAACTCCCTTTATATCTTGATTAATGAATTATTTACAATTAATTAAGCTCCCCTTTCTATCTTGATTAATTAATTATTGATAATTAATTAAGCTCCCATTTATATCTAGATTAATTTATTATTTCTAATTAATTAAGCCCACCTTTCTATCTAAATTAATTAATCATTTATAATTAATTAAAACCCCTTTCTATCTAGCTCAATTAATTAACTCTCTATTCTATTTAATTAATAAATCGACATTTATTTGATTAGAATCCTCTCATAAAATAAATCATACTAACTACTCCTCTAAAAGCTTCTATAAGTCTTGCACACCTATTAATTAATTTCTTTGGTTAATTAATAAACCTCCTCAATCCCCATGAGTCACTAGAGAAAAACTAAACTCTCCTAAGGTTGACTCAACCCTCCCTAAACCTTACTTATTCAAAACTAACCAAACCTCTCTATTATCCCACATCTAAAGGGATTTAGATATTGTTTTATACATTGGGATATATAAGGGCCCTCCTCCTACCTTTCTACTTAAACCTAAATGACAATAGAGCCTATACTATATTAGTTTTATCATCTTAGAGAATTCTTCTATTAGAGGTGCTAGCTATCTTCATTTCTTGAATTCAATAATCCAAGCTTTTTGTGAAGAACAAAGAGGTTAATCAAGAAAGGCCTAATAAGCCATGGCTTAATGAACCTCCATTTTTTATCATCTTGGATCAAACAAACATCAACTGTTTGATAGCTAAGGATCTACATAGGTCTATTTCATAGATTTATCTTTCTAAAGAGTAGAGAAATAAATTTTTACATGTTAGTTTGAAGTTCATTTTCAAGGTTCTAATGCATAATGTTGATGTTTATTACTTATTTAGCTCTTAGCATGATGGTGCATAGATTTTAGTTTAGCATTGTTTTAATTGCATAACTAACTAATTCTTGCACACATTTGGCATGCCTTGTGGGACTTACTCAATTGTCCTTTGCACTTAATTTCAAATGTTTGTAGTTAGGTTTCATTTTTGGTTACTAACCCTCTTTTGCACATGTTGATCTAACTTGTGTTTTTTAATTTGTTTTGTTGATTTTTCATGTCATGATTCTTCTTTGTAAGTATAAAGGAGGAAAAATGTTGTCAAAATTAGATCTTGATGGGAAAATTTCAAGATTTCTCACTGTGTTTTCATGTTTAGAGCTTCATTTTTCAACATTCTACATGTTAGTTTTGTCAATTTCTTGAAAATCATAAATTCTTGAGCATGTAGGTTAGTGTTTAATAGTATGAGTCTTCTATTTACATATTAATGTGGTGGGTTTCTATCAAAATTGAATCTTGGTGCGAAAATATCAATATTTTTCCATGTTTTTGTTTTTAAAGCTTACTTTCTCATCATTCTACATGCTAGTTTTGTCAATTTATTGAAAATGTTAATTTGTTTTATCGTGAATGCTAATGTTTGATAGCATTGAGTCTTCTACACATATACTAATGTGATGGTTTGTTTTCAAAATTGAATCTTGGTTGAAAGAATTTTACCTTTTTGTAGATTAAGGGACATTTTATCCCTTTTCTTGAGTACATGTTAAGTGCATACCCGTGAGCATAATAGCATATGTGTAACCCATCTTTCGGAGGCCATAACATTTTCTCCCAAACTCAAAATGACTCCATTGTTTTTTTGTTATAAAAGTATTGAATTCAAATATGCAATGAAAACATAAATTCAGGATTTGTACTTACATGAATCGCAAGTTTTTATTGTATTTTAAAACTTGTCATTTTCTAACATGTCTAATGTTTTGATGAATGTTGTATTTCCATGCTTTACTTGATTTTGACTAAATATTATGTATAGTATTCTCATGCACATTTGGTGATCTTGAGAATTAAAAAAACTTCTATCTCTATATTTTTAACATTTGGATTAACTTGGAAATTTTATTATTCCTTTTGCTTAAGGGAATGAACCTTTTACAAAGCATTTTTTTATGGTCCTTTGATTTGAAGTTTTCCATTTCTATCTAGTTGGGCTAAAGTTTGTGTATGCTCTTCTCTTGCACCTTAGGGTGATCTTGAGAATCAAAAGAAACTTTAGTATTCATTTTCTAACATTTGGTTAATTGGAAAATTCATCTTGCATTTCTGGTTTAAGGGAATGAACATTTATCAATATTTTTTTATGGTTCATTAATTACAAAAATTCCTTTACTTTTTAGTTGGATTATTTTTGTGTATGCTCTTCTCAGTATCCTGGATGATATTGAGAATCAAAAGTAACTCTTAATCCTCTTTCAAATAATGTGATTTTCTTGGAGAACTATTAATGCTTGAGTGCAGACCTAAAAATGATTGTGAAAGAAAGGAGTTCGAAAAAAACTTTTCTAACTCCACGTGTGTTCAGTTGAGTTTCAAGCAGTAAAACAACTAAAATACATTAGTCTAAAAGATTATAAAATACACCACATTTAAAACACTTGATTTTTACATTCGATAAGGGTACACCCCGTGTGCTTAAAAAAACACATAACCCCTTTGGCATAAGCCTTAAGCTACAAAAATAGGGGTGGTCCTAGAAACCCTAAAGTACTCCACACAAGAGGGAATCTTGTGGATGAAATGGGAAGACCTTCACACACTGCTTGACTAGTGTACATGTGAGCTTTAATGTCAAATTTATCGTATCACGATTCCCAGGTGAGATTACATGATGGACACATTTATTTCATATTGTTCTTGATAGGGGAAAAATAAAGCTGGGATAATCCTTAAGAAACCTTTGAAAACCAAGCTCACGCCTAGATACATTTTGACACCTAGTTGAGTGAACCACCTAGGAAGTTATCTTTGACCAAGAGCCAAATTTGACCATTTCAAAACAAATTTGAGTTGATAGCCATTATTCATCATGAAACATGTGAAGTGTTACTTTTTCTTAGTTTTTCACTTTCCTAAGGCGAGGTGAAACTCTTCCAAAGTGAGGCCAAATTATTCGCCCCCAATTGATCTACTTTCTTCATTTTATTTTTACACTTTGTTGATTAGAATAAGAGTGACTAGCCTTGTGTTGCTAATTGATTGTATTTTCAAATTTTGTGTCTCTGTTTATGTTCATCTATGTTTATGGTAGAGTTGTTAAGCATCTAAAGTGTGTGGATACATTTTCATATCATTGGTAGCCTTTTTGATATTGATACCCAATTCAAGATCGTCATCATAGTTAGGCTTGATTCATCACCCCTGAATTTCCTTTGAATTATTATCTTGTTTATATAGTGTCACTAAAATTTTGGTATTTACATCTTGTTTCTGTAAACTTCACTTAAATATCTATATTGTGATGTTATGCTATATACACTTTAACAATTCCTAGGTATACCCTATCTTTAGTTTGATTTTAATTACTACCTCAATTTTGAAAAGTGTTGAGTGTTACCACTTGTGCACGTTCTATCAATATCATCTTGATATTAATACCTTACTTTCTTGCAAATTTTGGTTACCGTATCTTGGTGGAATTGTTGTGTTGGTCATAATCGAATATTTCACTTTTTTTTGGAATATAGGTCTTGATTGGATTCGGATGGATTTTAGTTTACTTTGTTTAGGGATCATGTTTAACTCCTTGTTATTACTTACCCTTGTTAATTTCTTTGAACTCGACATAACTAGTGATATTTTTTTAATCATCTTAAAACATCAACTACCATTTTTAAGGAGACTTAGGAAATATATAATTTGGTTTGTTTTTTTGAAGCTAAGCATCGTCTGATTTTATCTTATTTTTCACCTTTTGAATTACTCATTTAAAACAATCACTTGGGCACGATTATCCTTCGACATTCATTATAACTCTTAAACTATTCACATTCTTGTTACATTTCACTTAGAATTAATCATTACCTTTTAAACAAATTCAAAAACCTTAGTGAAAATATCATACAACATTGTCCCCGAAATAAGATAGGGAGCCAAAAATCATTTAAGGCATTCAAACGAAAAAACACAAACTTGGGAAAATTCAAACAAATAAGGGTCAAATCCCTTTATTATCCATGATCTTGAGCCTTTATTTTCTACAAAGAAAGAAGTGGAGGAGATGGTAGATCATAGTGGTGATGAGTTAGGATCACCACTTGAAGAATTTGACTTTGACTCCACCTTATCTTGGTGGAATTGTTGTGTTGGTCATAATCAGAATCGTCACTTTTGGAATATAGGTCTTGATTGGATTCCGGATGGATTTTAGTTTACTTTGTTTGGGGATCATGTTTAAATCCTTGTTATTACTTACCCCTTGTTAATTTCTTTGAACTCGACATAACCAAAGTGATATTTTTTTAATCATCTTAAAACATCAACTACCATTTTTTAAGGAGACTTAGGAAATATATAATTTGGTTGGTTTTTCGGGAGCTAAGCATCGTCTGATTTTATCTTATTTGTCACCTTTTGAATTACTCATTTAAAACAATCACTTGGGCACATTTATCCTTCGACATTCATTATAACTCTTAAACTATTCACATTCTTGTTACATTTCACTTAGAATTAATCATTACCTTTAAAAAAATTCAAAAAACCTTAGTGAAAATATCATACAACATTGTCCCTGAAACAAGATAGGAGCCAAAAATTAGGCATTTGAAACGAAAAAAACACAAACTTGGGAAAATTCAAACAAATAAGGGTCAAATCCCTTTATTATCCATGATCTTGAACCTTTATTTTCTATAAAGAAAGAAGTGGAGGAGATGGTAGATCATAGTGGTGATGAGTTAGGATCACCACTTGAAGAATTTGACTTTGACTCCACCTTATTAGATGAATTACTTTATAGAAACAAAGTTTGGGTGCTAGCACAAGTGGTGGAATTAGGATCTATAATGCCTACAAAACATGAGACAATACCACCCATGAATGAGTCTAATGAATATGAATAACATCTCATTAACATGGATGATATCCTAACACATGGGAATGCTTCCACGTCAAATTTAGGAAATGATAATATGGTGGGTTATCAAATTCCCTTCCACAAGATTCTATGTAAAGTTAGATTAGAACATGAAAATGTAGAAAACCTCCACGTAATGAACGAGAAGAAGAACCTCTTGAGGAAGAAATCACTATTCAACAAAAAATCCAAAACGTTACTCGACAATTATCTTTACTAACATCTCATATACAGAAGGAAACAAACATAAATGTTCATAAGGTGAAACCTAAGGTCAAAGCTAGTTAAATTTACATGGAAAACCAAGAAGGAGAAAATATGGAATACAAGTCAAAGGTGTATATATTCTTACTTATCCTACTAAAGAGAAATTTCTTACACAAGAAATGCAATCCATGAAAGCAATGCTTACAAGCCTTCAAGAAATTAATGTTGGGAATAACAAAAATACAAATACGAAAAGCTATGCCTCCATCCATCTAATAAAGCTATGTTTCTTTAACCCTTTTCCTAAGAATTTTGACATGTCAAAATTTTACAAATACAGAGAGGAAAGGTGACTCGTGAGATCATGTGTAAGATTTTTACATGACATTCGAATAAGTTACATATAGCAAAAATTACCTCATATGAATATTTCAAAACTATCTAGGGACAAGCCTTGGAATGGTTCAATCACTTACCACATAAGTCTATCTTCACAAGTCCTAAACTATCGAAATGTTTGTTCGACATTTCTCATACAACATAGAAAGTGACATAATTATGGCATACTTGTGTATTACTAAAAACTCCCTAATGAATCATTCGCAACCTTCTTACAAAGATGGCATGGGATAACCAACCGCTTCCTTGACGTTGCCTAAAAAAATTGTGAGCATTTTTGTGCCTAATATAAACCAGACACTACTTTTCATTTACAATTGCATTGTTTTTGTACCTTTGAAGAGGTCATTGAAAACGGCATATAAATAGAAAAGGCCCTACTTGCAAAACGAACACTCAAATTATGTTCTAAAGATAATAAAAATGCCAAACCAATGAAAAATCCAAAGATCTTTAACAAAAACAAGAATGTGGTGGGAAATGTAATCAAAGATTCCAAACAAGTACAGTATAGTTAAAGTTGGCAAACCTTGTAAATTGAACAATGACTTATTCAACCACCACCTAAGCATCGAACATTCACTCCTCTTAATAAGTCTTTGTCTGTAATATTTAAGAAATGGATGCAGTCCACATAGTGACTTATCCTAATATGAAACCATTTGATGACAATGCACTTAAACCATCATGGTATAAAGATCATGAATATTGTGATTTTCATCTTGTAAAGGGGCACAAGACATGAAAGTTCCTACAACTTCTCCACTACATCCAAGATCTCATTGATAATGTAGAGAAAGAAGTTGACACCCCAAAGAGAAATAAAATGATAAACAAAAATATGAGGATATTTAAAGAACCATTCCACAAACATTGAAAATCAGATGAGAAAATTTGGGATCAAGGAGAGTCATCCCAAAGCTATAAAGTTGCAGACTATCTAGAAACCAAATGTTAAAATAATCATTATGACTCACAAATTGGACGTGTCCACTCTTCAAGGGAACATGTGAATGTCATTAGGATCAAAGGAAAGGATTGTAATATGGTAACAAGGTGAGCCCATCTCATGATCCTTGAAGCCTCTCTGTTAACCCCTAAGGATATGGTTATTACAACCTCTTAGATTAACTTGAGAAAACATCGACAAGATTTCAATCTTAGATCTTCTTAAGATATCAAATGTACATAAGAACATCTTATACAAAACTCTCTAGGGGTTAGGAGTTCCAACGGAAGTAGACCCTTCACATTTACAAGCCACGGTGGCAATAATTGCACCAATTAAACATATCTCCTTTAACCATAAGGAACTCCCCAATAAAGATCGGACCCATAATCTTCCTCTATATCTAGAGATATTTTCTACCCATCGAGAAGATAAAACTTGTGCTTGTGGACAACGTGTCTGGATTGAATATATGAAAATTGAAACTAATTAAACATTTGGGACATATAGAGGAAGATTTAGATTCCCATATCATTACCATAACCACTTACGACAACGAGGAGTGAGAGTAAACTGGAATAATCACATTCGATGGAGGTAGGGCCAAATTGTCACAATACCAAGTTTCACATCTTAGACTTGGAAATTCCATATAATATGATTCTTGGCCACTCATGGATTCATGCCATATAGGTCATATCATTAACATTCCATCGTGCATCAAGATAAAACATGAGGGACACATTGTTATAATAAAAGGAGATACAAAACCTTTCACTCATTCTAGAGCTCTAAATAGTTTTTCTTGTTAGGGTACATATGCATGTCCTTCTACTGATATAGCTATTCCCTTCAATTGGATGCTATGGAATCACAAATTGATTCAAATTCTCTCAACACTTATGATCGAGAAGCTTCTACATATACTTATCCTTTTGATTCATGGGAGATGAAAATTTTGGAGTATGGTTGTGGAGAATACAATGTGCAACAAGATATCCTAGTTTCAGACCTATCTTTGTCACCTAAAACAAGAGGTCGACCCAACTATCATTTTAAATGTCCTAGAGATGAATGAACTATTGGGAAATTCTTACCTAGGGGATTAATTGCAGAAGAGAAATTGATAGACCCACCTACAACTTGGGTCTCAGAGGACACTTAGCCGACCCACTACCAAATCCCTAAATATGAAAAGTCTAGCCAAATGATGTATTTTATGTGCTACAAAAGGTGAGGATGTGGAAAGAAAAATCAAGGACCAAGGGAGCCAATTCTACTTCCAAATTTTAAAATGGAAAGATATGGTATCAAGATTTGACCCTATATATTACACCTCAATGATCAAGATGCTACCTATTTTGAGTGTGAGGATAGCTCGATTATTTAGAAAACAACACATATTCCTATTGTAGCTGATAAAATGGTATAGCTCGATACCAAATGATAGAATAGAATTAGATTGCAATGACCAAAGAGGTACTGAAGCCTCAAAATCAGATTACATAACAATGCAAGAGCTGTAATATTTATAGATATTAGACAACCTCATATGGATAGACATGACACCCTATCAGGCACCAACTACGAGATGATAAGACCCATCTCACATGCACATGTAATTACTACTAATACCAATATTGAATGTTATCCAACATAACAATATTGAATGCAAGTCACTAGACTAGAGTGCACATGTTGCACATTATTAAATAAAAGACAATGCAATAAAATGCAATAAATATGCCTATGCTAAATTATGCTAACATTACCCCCTTAATTTTGCATAGTTTTCAATGAAGTGGAGAGGAACTCTAAACAAAGGTGAATTTGTCATGTGTAAGTGACTTAGTGAAAACATCTACCTTATTCGGTTGTAGGACAGAACTAGAGCTGTATGTTGTGCTTCAAGACATGCTCGCGTATGAAATGAACCTGTACTTCAATATGCTTGGTTCTCTCATGAAATACTGGATTGTGAACAAGCTTCAGAACTCCTTCATTATCAACATATACTGGAGTAGATTTCTGTTGTGGTAGACCAATTCCTTCCAGTATTCGGCATAGCCATATTGCTTCACAAACAACTTCACCTGCAGCTCGATACTCTACTTCTGTAGAAGAGCGAGAAACAAAGTTTTGTTTCTTGCTTCCCCATGATATCGGTCCAGATCCCATAAAGAAGACGAATCCTAATGTTGACTTCCTATCATCCATGTTTCCTGCATGATCTGAATCTGAATATCCTATCAAGAAGAAGTTGTCATTCTTCTTGTACTCTAGACCAAGGTCAACTGTACCCTTTAGATATCTTAGTATTCTCTTTGTTGCTTTCCAATGACATATTTTTGGTTCTTACATGAAGTGTGATAAATAGCTGACTGCAAAGCTAATATCTAGTCTAGTATATGTTAGGTAAATGAGACTCCCGATCAACTACCGATAGAGAGTTGCATTCACCGGTGGTGATGGATTGGAATGAGATAACTGAAGTCTCACTTCCATAGGTGTAGCAATAGGAGTGCAGTCCATCATCCTAAATTTCTTGAGCATTGTCTTGGTGTATTTCAACTATGACACAAAGATATGATTCTCTTTTTGCCATACTTCTAACCCAAGACAATAGTGCATGAGCCCGAGATCTGTCATGTCGAATGATTGATTAAAATCCTTCTTTGTTGCATCGATCATCTTCACATAACTACCTGTAATGACTAGATCATTGACATAAACAACCACAATGAAAATCTCCCCCTTGTTTTTGAGGTAGAGATTGGGGTCATAAGGATTCCTTTCGAATCCATGACTTATGAGATGCTCATCAATTTTGATGTACCATGCCCGGGGTGCCTGTTTTAGGCCATATAGAGATTTTATGAGTCTGCATACCATCATCTCTTTTCCTGGTATTACATAACCCTCTGGCTGAGTCATATAGACTTCTTGCAAATCTCCATTAAGAAAGGCACTTTTCACATCCATTTGGTGGACTTTCCAACCAAATTGTGTAGCTAGAGAAAAGATCATCCTGATTGTCTTGATCTTGGCTGTGGGAGAAAATGTCTCCTCATAATCAATGCCTTCTTGTTGTGCATACCCCTTTGCTACAAGCCTTGCTTTATACTTGTCAATAGTCCCATCTGATTTGTACTTAGTCTTGAATATCCATCTGCATCCAATGGGTTTCTTCCCTGGTGGAAGGTCGACAAGTTGCCATGTGTTGTTCTTCATCACTGACTGATACTCTGAATCCATGGCATCTTTCCAAGATTTTGATTGTAGGGCTTCCTGAACTATAGATGGCTCAACTATTTCAACAACTCTTCTCATTAGGGCATAATTGACCTCTTCATGAGCTTGACTGCGAGTTCTAGGTCTAGGATTGGATGATGTGCTAGGTGCTTCATCCAAATTTGCATCTCTTATTAATTGAGTATACCATTTAGGTAACTTCTTAGCTGTTCCATTGGCTTGTGGTGGATCCAAGTTTTCACCATCATCCAATTCATCACTGTCATCTTCAGTGGGAACATCAAATTCTATCTTCATAAGAGGTTTATTCTGCATGTTTGTTGAGTCGTTGAGTAGATCATCTGCTTGTTTCTTCTCAAAGAACTCAACATCCCTACTTGTGTATACTTTCTTTGCTTTTGGATCCCATAATCTATACCCAAGTGCTTCTTCACTATATCCAATGAATATCAGTTTCTCAGCTTTCATATCCAACTTGTTCCTGTTCTTCTTGGGTATGTGCATGCTAGCTTTACACCCAAATACTCTTAGGTGTGTAATTGATGGTTTCGATTTGACCATGCTTCTTGAGGTGTCACTCCTTCAAGAGCTATTGTGGGCACTCTGTTCAACAAATAGACTACAGTTCTTACAGCTTCTACCTAAAATGTCTTTGTTAAACCTGAGTCATCAATCATACATCGCACCATTTCCATGATAGTATGATTCCTTCTCTCAACTATACCATTCATTGTGGTGTGTGAGTAGGAGGAATTTTTGACGAATACCATGAGCTTACACGTAATTCTTGAACTCATTTCTTGTGAATTCCCCCTCGATCTAAACAGAGTTTTGATCTTCATGAGGCGAACTTCATTCTCAACAAGTGCTTTGAACTTCAAATGTTTCAAATGCTTGACTCTTGTTTCTTAGACAATATATCCACATTTTTCTTGAGTAGGTATCAACACAAAGCATAAAGTATTGGCATCCGAATGACTTGGTTACATGGGCTCGCAAAGATTGGTGTGCACAAAATCAAGATTTCCCTTAGCTCTATATGTGTTCTTACGGAAGGGTACTGTGTTGCTTTCCAGCCTAGGAAATTGTGACACTTGTCGGTGTTGTTGTGCTTGAGTGTAGGTAATCCTTTCACCATGTTTCCCTTTTGAAGTGTTTGGAGATAGCCAAAACTAATGTGACCATATTTGCGATGCCATAGTTCTGCAGATTGTGTGTCTTTGGCCACTAGAGCTTGATCATCCTTGTGGAAAAAATCAAGTTGGAACATGTGTCCCACATTGGAGGCTCTTGCTACAATCTTGGAACCTCTTGACTTATCTCTTATCAAGCACACTTTTTCTCCATTATTACTGTCAAAATCCAACTTCAAGTTGTGATCAAGGAGTTGACTAACTGATAGAAAATTCTTGGTCAACCCAGGTACATATAATACATCTGTGATTTTGCAGTCATGCTTTCCAAGAGGTAGTGAAATGTTTCCAATCCCCTTGACATTGTATGATGAGTCATCACCTAATGACACATGGTTCTTGTTAGGTGAGTCACATAGTGTGTAGAACCAATCCTTGCATCCAGTCATGTGTCAAGTTGCACCTGAGTCAACATACCAGATATCTTGTGTGGACTTGGTTTCTTCATCAAATTGAGTAGAATACATGTGGTGTCCTTCATCTGAATCATCCTCATGTTCAACAATGTACCCTTGTTGTTTGGGTTTTCTTTGCCAATTACCATTTTTCTGCCCTTGATTTTTGTTGTTGTTGGACTTCCCTTTATTTGAATTATTGTTACCCTATTGGTTGTTGGGTTTTGAATTACTTGATGAACCCTTTTTGTAGGAATTGTACCAATAATCTTTGATGTCATGTCCCCCTCTATTGCAAATGGGACACTTATTGGTGTTATCTCATTGACTTCGGTCCCTTTGTTGACTTTGATTTTGTTGGGACTTCTTTTATTTGACTGAAATTTCCCCTTTCCTTTATGATTGGAAGATAGTGCTTGCTCATCTTCATGATCTTTGTTGTTCATTGCCTCTTCTTGTTGGAGTAGATTGACCAACTTCTCAAAGGTGACTGTGTGTTCACTCATATTAATAGTTAATTTGTCACAAAGATTTTTGTAGGAAGGAGGAAGTTCTCACAACACAATTGGTACAAGGTCTTCATCACTTATCTCTTTTCCCAATGCCAATAGAGATGCCCTCAAAGTAGCAACTCATCTCAAAAAACTTCAACCTTCTCATTGTGCTTGAACTTGAGAGTATGCAGTTGTGATAGTAGGTTGAGGATGGCATTCTTGTTCTTTGCCTCATAGATTGTGCTCAACTTATCCCATGCATCCTTGGCCGATGTGGCATCTCTAATGTGGGGTTACACATCATCCATTATGCCAAACAAGATGATCAACTTGGCCTTTTGATTGGCCCTGTCAAATTGAACTTGTTGTTGTTCCATCTACAACTGTCCATAGGTCTTCAAACTCAAGTAACATCTTGATCTTCAGTTTCCATGCAACATAGTTATCTCCTCTAAGCAGTTGTGAATCTGGCAAGAAGAAATTTGGTGCTTGTGCACCCATTTCTGTAATCTAAATTTCTGAAACTCTGAATTTCTGACAAAGGGTAAGGCTCTTATCACTCCAGGTTTATGGTCTCCCTCTCAATATACCATCAGGCTGATATACCAAACCTTTCTATATACGCTCCCTTCCGATATACCCATTGGTACATGGAATAAGATCACCCTTTCAATATACCTGGTCAAGATGAGTAAAGAGGTGTTAATGCACATGAAAGAATTTAGTATGTGGTACATGATACATAGGCAGTACGGAGAGGAGTTTGTGCAAGCACAAACAGATGGGAGGGCTCAAATGTGTGTGTATTGTGTCCTTATTACTCCCCATCGATTTTATAGGGTCGATGCCTAGATGATGTTTAGGCAGTTGTGTTAGGCGTTAAGTGTAGTAGTAGTTGCGACGGCATCACCCGTAAGTGCTTCCTAGAGGCACCGTATATATTGAACGCTGCTATGAGATCAAAGATCTCATGTGATAGAACCAAACATAAAATAAAAAATTTGCACTTTTTTTTTACCTTTATGCACCAAGATTAGTACAAAATGCTCCAAAAGTACATCAAAATGAAGTTTTTTTGTGTTCCCCCTCTTTAGAAAAAAGGGTCTAGAATCACAAAATACACAATTTAGGCCAAAAATATTTTTACCCCCAATAGGTGTTTTTCCGCTAAATTTAGCGGTGGCTCTAAATGTGTTTGGTGAGCTTATAAATTTGGAAATCTCCCAAAATTTAGTAATTTCTCCAAATTTTCTAAAAAAATAATTTAATAATAAATATGGAGAGAGTGGGAATTGAACCGCTGACCTGTTTGTTCCCAAGATCCAAACAAACAATCTGAATATTGTTTTCACCTTTTCTCACAAACCATGATCTAAGTTTTTCTAAAATTTTGACAGCAGCATCATACAATATTTTTCTTGAAACCCACAAAATTTTAGAAGAATCAGAATCTTAGTTTTTGAGATCTTACCAATTTACTAGCTAAATTTGATTTTTTAGAAAAATGATTTGACTTGTATAGACTTTTTCGTCACATACGAGAGGCCGAATCATAAGAGGATGTAAACTAAAAAGTTGTGCACCTCCTTTTTATCTTTCAGAGAAAAAAATAGCACATAAATCGACATTGTATGAGAAATTTATGTCCTTTTGTCTAAGAGCTATCTCTGCTAGAATTTTGTTGATGGACTTGCTTCCCAACCTTTACTCCCGAATTCTTCACACCTCCACTTATAGATCTGATCTTTTTTTTTAACTCTTTTTTAGATCTGCAATTTTTATTTTCAAGATCTTTCTCCTTTTTTTTTTTTTTTAAGATCTCTTTTTTTTCACAAATCTTTTTTTTTTCAAGATCTTTTTTTTAAAGATCTCCAAATCTGAAATATTCTGCCAATATGTTGGATCAATTGGCTATGCCAATGACTAATCCAAAAAAAAAATTACCTTCCAAATAAGTGGATAGGTCAAATTTTAGTTGAGGGATGCTTGGAAGGAATGGAGGCTGCGGGATGCTTCAATGGCTCTCCTTTGATGCAGATCTTCTTCTCCAATGGATCCTCTCCAATAGTGCTCCTCTTCAACCTTGCTTGGATAGAACCTACGCTTTGATACCAAATGATAATAATGGTATAGCTCTGATACTAAATGATAGAATATAATTATATTCAGCCAATGACCAAAGAGGGACAAAAGCCTCACAAATATTATTGATCATGAAATCAGATTACATAACAATGCAAGAGTTGTAATATTTATAGATATTAGATAGCCTCATATGGATAGACATGACACCCTATTAGGCACCAACTACGAGATGATAAGACCCATCTCACATGCACATGTAATTACTACTAATACTAATATTGAATGTTATCCAACATAACAATATTGAATGCAAGTCACTAGACTAGAGTGCACATGTTGCACATTATTAAATAAAAGACAATGCAATAAAATGCAATAAATATGCCTATGCTAAATTATGCTAACATAGCCAATATGAGGATATTGCCTCCATGAACCTATTCATGGATACCATTGTCCTTACCTTAACCCCCACTGAACCTAAAATTGACCTTGTCTATCCTTCCCTTGTCAATTGGGACCAACAACATCATGTGTCATTGGATCTCTTTGAGAATGATGATGTCATTATAGAATTCATGGGCATATGAGATACAATTCCAATTGGAGACCATAAGAAAGGTTTCTACATTGACTTAGATACCTGTGCATATTTCAGAGAGGAAGTTGAGCTTCATGGTTAGCAAAACTTAAGAAAAAATGAGGGAAAAAGTTCTAACGAAAAATCCTCGAGAAAAATAAAAAGTCCAAGTCACATAGTGAAAACCTCTTTGAGGTGCTTGATAAACAAGTAAAAAAATCAACGGACAAGAAAAGTGACCACGCGAAGGGTGAAAATATTATAGAGAGGCCCTTGGAAGGTCTTAACCTTCCTCCGATCCTATGCATATGGAGGATATGTCAAAAATTTGGTCAAAGAAACCATTCATATAACATTAGAATAAAAGAAGATCCAAAGATATTCAAGTTGGGATCTTCGTTCTCAAAGACAATCGAAAAATAAATTCAACTTCTTTCTTAGAGAATTTGTGGATATATTTACATTTTCCTATAAAGATATGCTAGGATTAGATCCAACTTTGTTAGTACACAAATTAGTTGTGCACGTAGACACAAATCCCATTAAACAAAATCTAAGAAAAATGCATCCACATGTGGCTCTTCTAGTTAAAGAAGAGTTAGAAATATTGCTAGCAGCAAGGTTCATTAGACTTATTGACTACTTGGAATGGATATCGAACGTAGTTCTAGTACAAAAGAAACCTATAGGAATCAAAATTTGCATAGATTTTAGAGACATCAACAAAGTATGTCCAAAAGATGATTTCCCATTGCCAAATATTGACATGATTGTTGACTCAACTATGGGCTATGAAATTGGATGGATTTTCGGATATAATCAGATTAAGATAGTGGAAGAAGATCAGCACAAGACAACCTTCACAACACCTTGGGGGACAATTCTTCTATTAGGTAATGCCCTTCAGCCTCAAAAATCTTTGGTGCAACCTATCAAAGGGTGATGATAGTGATATTCCATGATATGATTCATGACATCATGGAGGACTATGTAGACGATATCCTAGGGAAGTCAAGACAAGAGAAGACCACCCTAAATTTTTGTGGCATATCTTCAAATGCCTACGGGAATATAAGGTCATATTGAATCCAAAGAAATGTGTGTTTGGAGTATTATCAAGGAAGTTACTAGGCTTCATTGTATCAAGGAGAGGGATTGAGGTAGACCTAGCCAAAGTCACTGCCATTACTAAAATTCCTCCTCCCAAGAATATGAAATAGCTGCACAACTTATAAGGAAAGATACAAGCCATCCACCGCTTTATTTCGTAGCTTGTTAACAAATGTCATTCATTCACCCATCTACTTAAGAAATATGTTGAATTTATTTGGGGACCAGCAACAACATGAATTCACCTTGCTTAAATAATAGTTGGCCAACCCACCTATCCTCATTCCCCCAACTCTTAATGGGCCACTTTTTACTATACATTTATGCTACCCAATTCTCTAATGGTGCTTTGCTTGTGTAATATGACCTAAGCCAAAAAGAGAAAACCATGTAATATCTCGGTGCACCCTAATTTACTATGAGCTCAACTATCCTAAAATTGAAAAAGCTTTTTTTGGATGTCATTTTTACCCTCTAAAAACTTCTTCATTACCTATTTAATAGTAAAACTAAGCTTATACCCAAATTTTACCCACTCAAGTACCTTCCATCAAAAATCTCACTTATGATTTAAATGGCTAATTGGATCATTATGCTACATGAATTTTACATTGAGTATGTACACCAAAACTCAGTTAAAGGACAAGTTCTTGTTAATCAATTAACAAGCACCTTTACTGGAATAGAGCCTATAAGTCTAGATCTTCCGACTCATCATTGATATCTATTAAGGAATATCTCATGTGGTAAGTACACTTTAATGGATCATTCACTTTCCATAGTTCGGGGGACAGGTGTATTCCTAATTACTCCTTCAGGAGACCCCATACCACAAGCTTTCCGTCTTGGATTTCCTTGCACAAATAACATTGCAGAATATGAGGTGCTCATCATTGGGATGAAGTTGGATATAAAATGGAATATTCACCACCTTAAGGTCATTGACGACTCACAATTGATCATCAAACAAGTCAACGATGAGTACAAGGTCAAGGATGAAAAAATCATCCCATATAAAAATTTGGTGGAAAATCTGAAAGAATACTTTGTGCACATAAGCTTTGAGAAAATTCAAGGGTAAAACCGATCTACAAGTGTAATGGTAACAATGGATTCCATGCTACGGATTCCACTAGAAAATAATGATATGCCATTTTTTGTTGAAAATCTACGTCAACATGCATATGACATGCCAGAATCATGCTTGGTATGTGAAGTTGTTGGTCCCTATTCCCCATGGTATGAACCTATTTTTAACTACCTCCAAAGCGGTACCTTTCCTCCTGATATCTCCTGATCTAAAAATAAATACTTATCCACCAAATAGCACTGTTACACCCTCCTAGGAGGTATGCTCTATCATCATGGCTATGATGGGAATATATTACATCATCTATATGTAGCGAGTTGGTCCAAGTGATCAATGAGGTACATGAAAGGGTGTGTGGCACCCATACAAATGGAGTGATCCTAATGAAGAAATTGTTAAGATTAGGTTACTACTAGCATGATATGGAGACACGTTGCTTTGCAAACATGTAAGGAAATGTGTTCTATGTCAAAATATAGTAATTTCTTCCATGCGTCGTCATAGCGATTTTCCAAATGAGGACTAGATTAATAGGGAATCTCACCCCTACCTCATCTGATGGTCATACCCACATCATCACATGACCACAAAATATTTCACTAAGTGGGTGGAGGTCATTCCATTGACCTATGTTACAAGTGCTCAGATATCAAATTTCATCATGAATCACCTTATTTTTGATATGACCTTCTGTGGCCATAGTTACTAATAATGGAAAATCATTCAAGAACAAGACAATGAAATATATTTGTCATCGATTTCAAATAATATTAAAGTGGTCCATGCCATATTACCCTCAAGGTAATGGGAAAGCTAAAGCCACTAAAAAAAATTGGTTCAGATCATGGAAAAGATGGTGAGTAAGACAAGTCACAACTGGCATTTGTAAATTCACCCATCCCTCTGGGATTATAGGACCTTTATTCACACTCATGCTAGTGTGACACCCTATTCTCTAGTGTTTGGAACAAAATTTATCATCCCATTGGAAATAGAGCTTCCTTCCCTGATAATATCTCTTAGGGATTATCTGGACAAAGATGAGGATTATAGAGTGGCGGAGCTAGTAGAATTGGAACTCTTGGATGAAAAATGAATCTGCCCCTTAACCATCTCAAGATATATACAAATAGATTCTCCCAGAACTAAAATAAAGGAGAATATCTCATCAATATGAGGTCAAATATTTGGTCATGAAAAATAATTAGTTCAACACAAGGGAAGAAAGAGAGAAGAAATGCATGTTTGAACCACCTTTGGTTAAGACCTTAGGTCATTGTGGAAAAATATGGAACAGGAGCATACCAACTTTCTCATCCTGATGGAGATGAGATATGTTAAACAATGAATGCCATGCACCTTAAACGGTTCTGTGTTTAAACATGCCGTAAAAATAAAGAAGTAAAAAATGATCAAAATAAAAAAAAATCGAAAAGAAAAATAAAAAGAGAAAACAGGTCATCCATATGTGAAAACCACACAATTGTGGTGCTTTAGATAGATCCCTTGCTAAAAATAAATTCGGCACCTTAGGAGGACTTGTTGTTCACAAGCATCTAGTTTCTAGGGGGTACTTTTACTTATCTTGGGGCTAGTTCCGCTCTGGCATTCAGATTCCCTATGAGCCTATCCTGTCAAGCCTTGATCTAACTATTTCTCCTCTTGTAAATCAGTGAAGGGATTTCCTTTGTATATTCCCCATCTAACACTTTGGGGCACCTTCGCACTTTCACCTTCCTGTTTATAAATATGTGGCACATGCCCTTATATATTTTCCATCTAATGTTGGGGGCATCCACGTTTCTCGGTTTCCTATACATAGCTTCAGAAAACCTTAGAAAATCACAAAAACATTCAAATATGTTGAAAATCGCAAAAACATTCAAATATGTTGAAAATAACAAAAACATTCAAATATGCTAAAAATCCTAAAACATTCGCATAAACCCCGAGAAAAACCCAAAAACATTAGAAAACTATGAAATATAAAAACAATAGAAAATTGTTTCACAAAACTCCAAAAACAACACAAAACGCATTAAAAATAGTATCACCAAAACATAGTTTTAGTTTACTTGCTTTGTTTCTTTGTTTTGTTTTTTTCTTTGCTTGTTTGGTTACATGTACATTGTTTGAATAGTTTTTACTTACTTGTACATTTGTATAGTGTGTTGCTTAAACATACCACTTTAGATTGATCTTTTCTTACTTAGATCAGATTTATTCTTGTGTGTACATTTGGGGTGTGCTTCTGCATGCTTGTAAATAGTTATTTTGTTTAAGTTGTTTTAGTATGTACATTTGGTAGATTTGTTAACATTTGCTTGCCGTGATGCCCTAGGGGTGTGTTTTGACCACCATTGTCATTTTAAAACTTCTTCTATCCACCGTAATGATTTTTTTATTAAATAATCATTTTTAACTCCTTTTTCCATGTCGAGGTGTGTTTTTTCTACCTAGCACTCATTTCATCTCCTACGGAAATTTATTTTGCTTTTAGGAAATCTCTTATTTTCTCATTTCTTCTAAAAATAAAAAATTCTTAAACATTACAAAAATCAATTTTTTTCAAAAACATAGAAAAATACAAACACATAAAATTTCAAAATTTCTCAAAAATCCTAAAAATTGTAAAATTTACAAAAATAGGTAAACAACCCATAATGGCTGAAACTTGTTTCTGTGTGGTAGTCATTTCATATCTTGTTAGAATTTTCATGTGTTCACAAATCAAATGACTCACGGATCATCAAATTTACAACCATTTACAAAGATAGATTTCTTTCTTCGTCACTACTCTAAGGCACATCTAGTTGCCTAATACTATTTCGTTGTACCTTGTGCACTATGCTTTATCATCCGACTGGTGTCCTTCATCATTTTACCTTGCATGTATCCTTACTAGGAGCATAATTTTTCACCCTTTTCATCAACCATGAAATTTTGGGGATCTTCAGCTTGATAACAAAACATTTGTACAACCACATTGACCATTGTTGGTTTGAGTATGTGTGTTTGTACTTGTTTCCCTGTTAAATGAGCTTGTTTCCTTCTCATATTGCATTGCTTTCTATATGTTGCATTGAGTTGGTGTTTTTAGCAATGGAAAATTGTTCGTAGTATGACTTTTCATGTCATTCTACTTTTATCATATGCTTATATTTTTAATAAGGTCCAGTAACATAGATCTTTGGCAATATTATGACACTAAAATTGTTTATATACACTAGATGAAAGTTTTCTCTTTTCTTTCCATTTTCATTTTTCTTCGCATCTTTCTCCTATCAACACTATTTGTGTTATTCACCTCTGAATCCTTCTTCTACCCATTCTTCTATCCATTTATCTCACCTTTTTCGATCATCGATCGCCTTTCTTTCATCACCCCATCGACACTCGAGGGGACATTTCTCACTTCTAGTAATTTTTCTTCTACCCCTTGAAAATTTTATTTGTTTACTATCTTTGAAGTGGTGTCACTTACACCACCCTAAAGAGGGAAAATGTAGACACCCATGATTTATCTCGAGCAATTTAAATAATCAAATTGTGCTAATTATACCCTTTCTGCAAATTGACAACATATCATCAATATCACACATTTTATCTTCTATAAATGCGTTAATTAATTACATTAGGTTAGTTAATTAACTCTTACTATCCAACAATGATGTCAATTAAAACCTTCCATTAATCAGCTCCCCTTTCTATCTTGATTAATTAATTAAGCTCCCCTTTCTATCTAGATTAATTAATTAATTCTCTCTCTATTTAATTAATAAATCATCATTTATTTTATTAAAATCTTCTCATAACATAAATCAAACTAAATTTTCTTCTAAAAATCTTCTATAAAGTTGAACACCTACTAATTAATCACTTTGGTTAATTAATAAACCCCCTCAATCCCGATGAGTCACTTTAGAGGACAAACTAAACTCTCCTAAGGTTGACTCAGCCCTCCCTAAACCTTCCTTCTCCACAACTAACATAACCTCTCAATTATCCCACATGTAAAGGGATGTAGATATTCTTTTATACATTGGGCTTTATAAAAATCCCTCCTCCAACCTTTCTACTTACATCTAAATGAGAATAGAGCTTATCTTATAGCCATTTTATCCTCTTAGAGCATTATTCTATTACACGAACTAGCTATCTTCATTTCTTACATTCCATCATCCAAGATTTTCGCGAAGAACAATGGAGTTAATCTTGAAAGGCCTAATAAGCCATGGCTTGATGAACCTCCATTGTTTTATCATTGTTGATAAAACAAACAACTATCAACCCTTTGATACCTAAAGTATCTACATAGGTCCATTTTATAGATTTAGATTTCTAAATAGTGGAACAATAAATTTTTACATGTTAGTTTGAAGTTCATTTTCAAGGTTCTAATGCATAATGTTGATGTTTATTACTTGTTTAGCTCTTAGCATGATGGTGCATATATTTTAGTTTAGCATTGTATTGAGGCTATTAGGTGTTAGTCTTGATTTTATTTTCATAGATAACTAATTCTTGCACACACATGTTACCTATGGAAAATCTATGGTGGAGGAAATGTTAGTCAATGGACTTAACTTTATTAAGGAAGCTTAGAATGATTATGATCAAATCATAGGTATACGGTTGATGTTTACTACAACACTGAGTAGTTTGATGAGGGAGTTGAAAATGTGGAATGAATGTATTTAAGACATCAGAATCATGAGTGAAACAGATATGCAAGTTCTCTTGGCTAACAAAGTGTTTGATGATCTGAAGAATAATTTGACCAAGTAGTGGGTATTGACATCAATTAGGAGATGAAACCTCTTTATGGAGTAATTGATGAACTAAGAAACATGTTGCAAAAGGGAGAAGCATTTTAGGTTTTAATATCTGAATTCCAAGATATTGATTTCTATATTCAAAAGAAAATTATAAGGATAAATACTCTATCTAAGAAATCAAGGAAAATTTCAAAGCATTTGTCGGGAGGATTTGCTTAGATTAGACACTATTTCGATGGAGAAAATGGAAGAGATTTGTGCTCTGCAAACTTCAATTAAAGAGGAAAATAAAGGATTCTTGGACAATGCAGGGTTTGGAAAGGACATGGAAGACTGTTTGGGAAGCTGGACTCACGCAACTACCAACACCACTATTCCTTGGGGAATGGAGATAGCAAGGGTATTGGTGAAGTTCAAAAATGAAATACTTGAAAAGTGAAGACTATGGCAGAAACCTCTTCAAGTGCTCCAATGACTAGCTCTTAGGATTTTATTTTAACTCATGTATTTCTATTAAGTTGGCCACCTTTTGTTGTAGTCATGTAATATTTAAGTGGGGCCAACTTAATAATATAAACATTTGATTAAGTTTAATCTTTGATTAAAAGAAAGGAAACTGAAAAGAATCATTTATAACTTCCTAAGGGATATTTAAAGAGCTCTCCATGTCATTTGAGGGGGTTGGATTTTGATGTTTTGATGTAGAGACAGTGAATTTTCAATCAATACAAAAGAAGTTTTATTCTCATCTTTTCTTGTGTTCTATCTATCTCTTCTTTCTATCTGATTCATGTGGATTATATATGTTTGAATAAGAAACTTTGTGTTCTCCCAGTTGATGTTATCTTTAGAAATTTGTGTCTATTGCATAGATGTCTTATATTCAGATGTGTATGATTTAGGATTTATTTTTCATGCATGCATAAGTAAGATATCATTCTAAGATCTATATATATGAAAGTGTTTCCTTCCTCACTTTCTAAATCATTAACTTCTATATTGAGAATCTTATGAGATGGAAACATTTAAGGCATCAAAATCCTCATTAAAATATTGATAGTTTGTACATTTGTAAATAATTATATTTTCTTGTTTGTTTGTGTGTTCAATAAGGGAACCTCTCCCATAAGGAAGAGGGACTGTTATCTCTTGATTTTTGCTTGTTTTCAAGTAAAATTTTACAACCAACTGGCTCCTCGCATCCATACCTGGTCCAAATGAGAACCTAGAACTTGGTCATCACTTGTATCTACACCATGAAACTTGTGTGAGCTTGTAAACACTCTCAAAAAATATCTCTATGTTTCCAACATGCTCCTCAAGCTACCAAGAAGCTCTAACCACCATGCACCATCACTTAGGCTAGCTAGGTCACCGATAAGGCTTGTCGAATAAGAAATTATCACTTAATAAACTTATGCAACAAAGAAACTACAAGGATCTCCATAACTTCATAACTAGGAGAATCATATGACCTTACTCAATCATATAATTTTCATTATTGATATTTTACATCAATGACAATACCTAAATCACAACATGTCAATAGAACAAACTACGTGGAGATGCATGTAGATGATGAAGCGAGAAAAGAAAGATATGATAAGTAAGGGGAAAATAGGAAGAATATATAGAGATAAGGAGATATAACTGAAAAGGATGAGGAATGAAAATAAAATGGTGCTAAGTAATTAGCGAGTAGAGGATTATGAGAGTGGTTAGCTTGAGGAAAATGAAGAGCATAGAGGAGAAAAATACACAAAAAATGACCATGGGAGTGAAGGAGGCAATGGGATGAATGGAAAGATTAGAGAGGGAGAGAAATATATTAGGGAAGAAAATAAATTAGGAAGAATGAATTAGGATGGAGAATTGGATACGATATGACAAGACAAGTCATAAGAGACAATAAAAATAAAAAATATAATAAGAGAGTACAATGGAGATGAAAATATAAGAAGTATTTGTGATGGATGATGGAGAGATGAGGTGGAAGCATAAAAATAAAAAGAGGTAGGAGATTATGAAATAAAGAAAGCTGGAGCAGACCATATGGAGATGTGGTTGGAGCATTAGGTGGATTTGGAAAATGAGGACTATTATCTCTCAAAAGTAAACATTGTGATTGAGGGATAACGGGTGTTCTAAGTTTGTTTTTCCTCACTTATGTAAATACAAGGAGGGATGTGGGAATGCCTATATTATGGTGAGTCTCCGAGGATTAAAAGGTCGGTTCCTTATTGATGTATCCTAAAATTGATATACTATGGCATTTTAGGGTAAAATGATGGTTGTAACTAAGCTTTAAATGAAGTAATACACCAAAATTGATGAGGGATTTCATAAATAAACATGCACAATATATACCGAGAATATATTAATGAAGCATGATCCAATGGGTTTGATTAAATCCTAAGGTAAAACACTTTTGTGTTGAGTGATAAATCAAAACAACAAAGAAGATAAAATGCACACTATGACTACACAGAAAACACCAAATTTACAGTGAGGTAAGCTATTAATTTAGGGAATTAACATTCAAAAGAGATAATAAAATAATACACACAACTACAAATAATCGAAAAGGAAATACTTGGTTATCATTCAAGGGAAAATCTGGTCAATGGCATCATCTCTCAATACAAAATTCCTCATGTAATAATTCCTCTTGTGCTTTGCCAATGCACACAATATATAGAAAAATTATTCACCCCCATCCCCTAAAAATAGACTACAGTCATGCATGATAATTTTATCCTTTTCCTTTGAATAAATAATAAATAAGGCCTAAAATTATACATGCTATTACAAGAGGAAAAAATAGCCTTAATTTCAAAAAAATATACTAAGTCAAACTAATTTGACTCTGCATGGATGGTACGGTTCCAGTTTGGATCAAATAAGGATATTTTGGGTGAATACATAAGTTATTATTAACCTTTCTTCAGAAGCAAGTAATCCTTTTCATGTGCATGCGATTTTTTCTTTTATACCACTTACCATATTTATCCTATTATGCATGATTAAAATAATAATCTCTCTACTAATGTTGACACCTGTTGACATGCTAAACGTTTGTCTTCTTACAAACACATGCAGAATAAAACACTTTGTCTTCTTTTGATGCCTCCTATGATTGGTCAACGTATATGCTAGTTTGAATAATAATCATGTTTGATTATTATTGGGGAACTTTGGCTAATAATAGAAAAGTATTCAATTTCCTAGCCTTTCATCATTATGTGGCATATATCAATCATGGTTTGACCCCTTTTGATTTCATGGCACATAATATTTTGGGAAGACTATAGTCCTAGGCCTAAACAGTATCATTGTATAATGATTCGAATTTTCTGAATAATCATAGCATATACCATAGTCAATAAAAATAGTTATTTAAGGTGGGAATGAGGTCTCCCTCCCCATGATGCTTGACCCCTCCATCATATTTTTGGTGGAAAAAACTTAACCCTTATTAACATTTCAAATTGGCATAGTTGATCGTCACCACGTGTATTATTTTGACCTAGGTGAGTTAGATTAACTAAATCCTCAAGTTGGGCATGTAAAATTCAAAACACAAATCATTTTCACTAATATTTAAGCTATTTCAAGCTAGCGAAGCTATGCAAAAAGTTATTGTGACTACCATTATTGAATCTGGAAGCTCTCTATGAGGCTATGAGCATGTGTTTTTACATTTATTTTTGATCTTGCTCAACTCTATGTCTTACTATAAATCTAAAAATCTTCTTAAAAATGGATGGTGGCTATTGTTTTGATTCAAGAACTTTCTTGCTTCTTTTAAGAAGATATAGTTGTCAAATTTTGCACTCCTTTCTATTTTCATCGTTATTTGGAGTTCGAATATGGATTTTTTAATGAGGTAGCCACCATCGGAATGAAATCCTAAGCTATGACTTCTATTATTTAATTCCATATTGTACTCTATGAAGATTTTACGAGTGTCCATCATTTTCAAAAGGTAAATGTCAACTATATGAACTCTGTAAAATATCTTTTCATATCGTTTCTTACTTTATTAGCATGGACTCCTTGAATATTTTTATTTTCTCGATTTTTTACATGACAACTGTAAATATGAGCTTGAAAATCCATTCATGGGGTTCATTTTATTATGAATTTGACTCCTCAAAGGTTTCAAAAAAGGTTGACTCAAGTTAGTAAGTTTGAGTTCTATCTCTGAATTCTTTACAAATTTTGATGAATTTGAAACAATCATTTAGAATAAGGTGTCAGCTTCTTTTAATCTTGGTTAATTTTGAATTTGTTTTTGATTCTTTGAGCTAATATGGTTTTCATTACTTTGAATCTATTTTTATACCCAAATTTGGGTGTTCTGAATTTGTTGTTAGCATTAATGAAGCTCTTGTGCCTCGTATTTTCCTTATTTCACCTTTTAAAGTTCCCATTCCTGCTTTTCATTTGTTCTATTTTCTGTTTGAAGTATAGATCGCTATATTTCTTTTAAAACCTAATAATTTTCTATTGGAGAACTATGAAATTTATTTTAGACTTGGCATCTCTGTGTGATCCGAAATTCTTGTTTGGGAGCATTATGTGTTTTTCCATGATGTGTTAGCTTTACAATTTGGGAATCTATGTAGTTTTGTTACTTTGTGACTTCATGGCTTCACCTCTTATGCTTTTGAATGTATCTTTTGATTTTAGCCATTACTTGGTCATTATTGAGGTCTGTGAGCATGTAAAACTATGAAAATACTCTTTCTCAAATTATGAAAAATATTATTCTGTAATGTTTCTTCAAAATGATTTGATTCGAGCTCTCCATTTTAGTTATCTTAGCTCTATTGTGCTCCACTATGTTTGTACTCTACCATTGTTATTAGTTTGAAGTTTTAACTTTGTATTAACTTTTGATCGTAGGTTTTCAAGATTTGTTTTCATCTTCATATTCTAAGCATCTACTTGAAGATTTTCATATCATGTATATTTATTATTAGTTGTACTCTACTTTTTTATTGATGCATTGAAAGACATAAAAAATGACACTGGGATTGTAGCTAAAGTGTTCTTCCTAAAGCATTCTCAAGAATGTAGTTTTGCTTCTTTCATTATAGCTTCAATATGGAAGCACACATCCTTTAATGAGTTTGAACACTAGATAATCCTTATGAAGTTGTACCACTGTCATTTATACTTGAAACTCACTCTTTCTCTAACTTGTATTGTAGTTGTGTATATTTCAATACTCTACCCAGATTTGGATTTCTCCTTTTCTTAATGATATTTGTTGTATATGCTTGGATTTGAGTTGTTATAACATTGTTCTTGATCACTTTTATACTGTATGAACTGTTATTTAGTATTTATATCAAGATTTGTCTTCATGTACACCAAGCTTTTTATTATTAGTTGATGTTGCTATAATGAAATCTTTAACTTGAGTATCTAATGAATCCTAAAAACTTGCTCACGGAAACTAATAACTTTGAGAAAAGGGAGATTTTGATAGGAGGTAAACATGTCATATCATGATAATCATGAGAATTATTATTAAGAATTGATGATATTGTACTCTTTTTGGCTCATTTTGAAGTTCAATATCCTTGCCCAAAGTTAAAAATTCCTTGATTCAATTATGTATCTAGCTCAATAGTCTTGTATTTGTGAAGTCAACTATAGGTTTGCACTTGAGAGATGAAATACAATGAAAGTATCCCTTTTAGACTGCAATTTTCTATAACTGTTTTCCATAATTATTAAGTTGTCTCTTAAATGATTTCTTTAAGATGATGGAAACAAAATTGTATCTTTGTGTAATTTAACAAAAGATGAATGCATGTGATACTTATCTTCCTTTTTATTGCTCCTTAGAATTTTTGATGTAATGAGTTCTCAATATTGTGTTTTATCCTTGATTACTTTTATTCCTTTCAATATGTGGCTTTCTGTAATGGTTGTTACTATAAATCTATGTGAAGATATTCAATTTGTTTTCATTTTCGAATTGAATAAAATAGACTTTCCTTCATCTCTCTTCATTCTGTGCAGAATTGATACTTGTATTTTGTGTTCTTTGTACCTCTGATCATCTTAGAGAATATTGTTAAAGAATAAAGGTTTGTAGCCTATCTTGCATACTATAATGTTTTTCTTTATTTTTATGTCATGATTATGAGAATCACATGTGCTTCTACAAAATAGTAATTTCTTGATTTTGTATCTAGATCTTTTGATGTGCCTTATGTTTGTTGACTTCAAATGATTCATTTACATGAAACTATTAACACAAGCATACATATTAATCCCTGAGCTCAAATAAGATGATGCAAAAGATGAAAATGAAGGAGATGCAACTGGATGAAGACCAAGAGAACGCCAAAAGAAAATGATGGGTTTTCTCTATATTCTCTTTCTTTTAGATTTGTGTACATGCATCCCTTACTTAAATAGTCATAAGTTACATCCGGGGCTTTGTGTTGAAAAACTAAATTTGTAACTTTTTATGACTAAATGAATTTAAATTACGTAATTGAGTTGTCTATTTCATTTTACATTTTATTACTGTAAATGAAAATTGTGGAATGAACTAAACAAATCAAAACATAATTAATCTCATTCAAAAATAAATAAATAATAATAATTAATGTACTTGTAACCAATAATGTACCTTCATCCATATAAATAATAACTATGTTTTTAATTCTAGAGTCGAATTCCTCAGTTTACACTGTTTCCTCCTTTATCAAGGTTGTACTTTAGTTCTTTGGGAATTTTGTGCAAATTTGATGAATATGATTATTGAATGGCGGAAAACATGAGGTCTTGCCTTCTGACAACACACATAAATACTGCATTTTCATGGTGATTCACTTAATGTAACTTAAAACCTTTAAGAAACCATATGTCTTCCCCTTAATTAGGTCCATCACATTAATACCAATCATTTGAAATGAATTTTGAGTTTCATTTTTGCATGAGTGCGAAAATGTCAACATTTAATAGCGATCTTGTGGGAAAAGCTATCTATTATCTTTAAGACTAGCTCCTTACTCTTGTCCATTGGGCATGGAGTAAAAATCCTATAACCAAAATCTTTCCTTTTCGAAAAACTAACCTTTCTTAGAAACAAACTAGAGATAGGAAAGGATCCCATTAAAGCTTGAGATCACGTGCATAAATGTACTTATTGAAATTGAAAGATGAAATGTGCATGAACTACGAGTTATTAAAAGGAAATCCTAATCCACCATACTAACTAACCCAACACAAATTTAATTTAAACGAATCTTGAAACATGCGAGTCAAAAATAGCTTCCCTTTCTCAAAACAAGGACATAAATTCATCTTGGAAAACAAGTAACTGAAGAATCTAGAAATGAGACATGTACCTTTATTTTGTTGACAAGATCAGTCCAATAGCTTAGAAACACCTCTATTTGATCTGTAAGCTATTCTGAGAGGTTTTGGGTATGATTTTAGAGAACATTATACTTTTCCTTGTGGTCTAAAATTGAGCGTGAATTTTTGTATTGTTTTGTAATTGGCTAAAAGTCGATAGACCAAATACCAAATAGGACATGGTGTCCTCAATGCTGAAATAAAATGACTTTTACGATATGGTTTTCATCACTAAGCACATCTTGAAATAAATTTTAAGTCTATTTTCTTCTTTGAGATGTTGTTTATCTTGAGTACATTTACGAAATTGATTTAGACACGATCATTTCTTAAAATTGTTATACCTTATCCTTATGAGATTTATTTGGAGTCATTTGACCTCTTACATTTATTGTCTTATGGTATCACTGAATAATTTTAGCTGTAGTGACAAATTATTTTCCACTATTGAGATCCATCATGTAGTCTTGAAACTAAAAACATCTCCTTCTTCTATCGCAGCTACTCTACTATATTATTCTTTAAAATTGATAGATCGAAAAAGTGGAAATAAATCATACGCATCCATTATAATTTCTTGCTCATTTTTACATCTATGTAGCTCTTTATTCTTGAAGATGAATGGTGGAACCTGTAAAACTAGTGAATTCTATGGTTTGTTCCTCATGACACCAATGTAATATTCCAAATATGAACAAGAATCAACATCTTCACCTGCTATCGAACTCTATGGAACATTATTTTGGATCTCAACCTTCTTGAATTCCTATTCATTCAAAACTGATTCTTCATCCTTTTCTTACTTTGCAAGATGTAATGTTTTAGTAACTTATGTGAGTATGGTGCCTTCATGCACACTACACTCATAATATGTAGATTGATGATCATCTTCCACTGTTTTTATCTTCTACAAAATCACATTATACCTCTTACATGGGTTCTTTCTCTAACTCTAGAATATGATTAAACTGAAACTTTGACACCCATCCATGTAAATTATTCAAGAATTCCAACCTATTGTGCTCTTTAGTTGGTTGGCCCTCCTAGATGATATTAAGATTTTATCCTTCATGAATTGGTACTACGGATGAAGGAGGAGGGGTCAATTAGATTTTAGGCTAAGCATTCAATTTATTAGTAAAGGAGGCCTAGGGGTCTGAGGTCTGTATTTAGAACAACAAAAAAATGAAATCTTGAAAATGGATATTTCCTTTCAGTATGTGATTGTGGAATAGAAGGAGTAGAATTCTGATGCTTTAAAACTTAGAATTTGATAAATGGGCTACTTGTGCTAGTGAGGAAGGTATGAGGGCATTGTATTATGATAGGGAAGGTAAGTGGGAACATCCCATTGACAGGGTTCCTCAACATGATGCCTATCATTATCCACTTTGGTTGTAATCTTTCAACTTATTCCGTGATAGATAAATGTGCTTACTCAATTTTATGTAACTTAAACTCAATATATTTCCACCATGCACAATCAGCATAAACATATTCATAAGCTTGGTTTTGAGTAGAAAAATAATCATCTATCATTTGATAATCATATTGATGTGCAAAAAGTTCAGATTATGGATTTTGATTTTGAAGGGTTCGTACATCTTGATCTAAGGGGGAAATGGATTAAAAGGCTGTGGATATGATAGATATAGCTCTTGGATAGAATAATTCCATGGAGGAATTGATGTCATGATTGCATGACCTCATAAAATATATAACAATGGAAAAAAAAGTCATTGCTCATGAAAATAGGCTTATTACGTAGAAAAATAGCAAATCTAAATTTTTGAAAAATACCTCAAAGGCTATATCTAAAAATTTATTGTCACTTTGATGATAGAATATGCTAAACAAACGAAATCGATTCAAGGAGTCACTAGATAAATTCTTCTTTAAATCTTGATTTTACGAGATTCATCAATATTCATTTGAGGTCCCACTATTCATGCGAAAAAAGCTGGTTTGCACGGTGGTTGGTCTGTTTGAATGATGGAACACCTTCAAAAAGTAAAAATTTAATCTGTGATGTCCACTAGGTGTGCCAAAAATTGTTATATCTCATAAGTGCATCATGTTCGATTGAGGGATACAAGTGTCTAAGCTTTCTTTTCCCTCACTTTTGTAGATATAATGGAAAAACCTCAGGGCTGTGGGTATCCCTATGTTGAGGTGAGTCTTTAGGATTACAAGGTTGGTTCCTTATTTATGTATCCTAAAATTGATTTACTATGGGGTTTTAAGGGTAAAATGATGGTTGTAACTGAAATTTAAATTAGGTGATACACAAAAATTGATGAGGATTTGACTAATAAACATGCACAATATACTGAGAATAGATTAATGAAGCATGATCCAATGGGTTTTAGCTAAATCCTAAGGCAAAACACTTTTATGTTGAGGCATAAATCACAACAACACAACAAATAACATGCACATAAGAAGGCTATTTAGAAAAAACCAAAATTGCATATCAAGGTAAAGTAATTAATTTAGGGAATTAACATTAAAAGATCTAATAAAATAATACACACCATTGCAAATAATTGTAAAGGAAATACCTAGTTCTCATTCGAGGAAAAAATATGGCCAATGGGTTTAGCTCTTAATACAAAAGTCCTCTGATATTTCTCTTGTGATTTTCCAATGCACACAATATATATAGTAAAATTATTCACCCCCATCCCTAAAAATAAATTGTAACCCATGGTTATTTTGGCCTTTCTTTTGAATAATTAATAAAAAGGCCTAAAATTATACATACTTATTACGGGAGGCAAAATTACCCTTAATTTTGAAAAATATACCAAGTCAAACTAATTTGACTCTGCGTGGATAATTACATGATTCTAGTATGGATCAAATAAGGTTATTTTTGGGTGAATACTGAAAGGATATTATTAACCTTTCTTCATAAGCAAGTAATCCTCTTCATGCATGTGATTTTGTCTTTTGTGGCACTTGCCATCTTTATCCTATTATGCATGATTAAAATAATCATCTCTTCTAATGTTGACACTGTTCACATCTTTAAATTTTTCTTCTTCGCAAACACATACAAAATAAAACACTTTGTCTTCTTGTGACACCTCCTTTGATTGATCAATGTATATGCTAGTTTGAATAATAATCATGTTTGATTATTATTAGGGCACTTTGGCTAATCATAGAAAATTATTAAGGTTGATGGCCCTTGATCATTATGTGGCGTATATCGATCATGTTTTGACCCCTTTTGATTTCATGGCACATAAAATTTTGAGAATACTAGTATTGTAGGCCTTAACAATATCATAGTATAATGATTCATCTTTCTAATTAATCATAGGATATACCATAGTCAAGACAAATAATTATTTAAGCTAGGAAATATTTCCCCCTCTCACGATGTGCGACCCTTTCATTATATTTCGTTTGCAAATAAAACTTAACCTTGGTTAGGGTTTCAAATTTGCACCATTGATCAAGTACCATGTGTATTATTTTGACCTAGGTGAGTAACATTAAATCCATCCTTGAGTTAATGTGCGGGTAAAATTCTAAACCCAAATCACTTTTTCCATTCTTCAAGCTCTTTCATCAGAGCAAAGCTACATGTAAACATTTCTTGTGATCGCCATTATCAAATCTAAAAGTTCTCTATAAGGCTATGAGCATGTATTTTTGCATTTTTTTAATCTTACTCAACTCTGTGGTTTGTTGTAAGTTTAAAAACTCTACTTAAAAAATGGATGGCAGCCATTCATTGTTTTTTTCAAGAGCTTTGTTTCTTGTTACGAGAAGATATGGTTTTCAAATGTTGCACTCTCTATTATTTGCATCATTATTTGGATTTTGACTATGGATTTTTAATGAGGTAGCCACCATTGGGATGAGACCTTGAGCTCTAGCTTGATTTTTTTCCATTGATATACTCTGTGAAGCTTTTACGAGGTGACCATCATGGGAAAAGGTAATGCCGATCAATACAAACTATGTAAAATGTATTTCCTATAGTTTCTTAATTTATTAGCATTGAATCCTTGAATATTTACATTTTTTTCGGTTTTGTGCATGACAAATCTGTAAATATGAACTCGAAAATCCGTTCACGGTGGTCGTTTTGTTCTACATTTGACTCCTCCAGGGTTTGTAAAATCTTGACTCAAGTAAGTAGTTTGACTTCTATCTTTGAATGTTTTGCAAATTTTGATGAATCTGGAAACCATCATTGTAGAATAAGTTGTTTCCTTATTTAAATATTATCGAATTTAGGATATGTTTTGATTTTTAAAGATATTATAGTTTTTCATTACTTTGCATCTTATTTTTATACCCAAATTTTGGTGGTCTAAATTGTTTGTCACCATAAATGAATCTCTCTGCTCGCATTTTCTTGGTTTCTCCTTTTAAAGTTTCCATTCTTGTTGTTCATTTGTTTTATTTTTTGTAACCCTACTTGTAGTTCCTTGTACAAATGTTTGATTAAAAATCTTGGCAATATCATGGCTTTGTACTTGATGTATAGATTCTTATATTTATGTTAGAATATGATAACGTTCTATTGGAGAACTATGATTTTTTTTAGACTTGCAATCCATGTATGACTTAAAATTCTTGTTTGTGAGCATTTTGTGCTTTTCCGTGATGTGTTAGCTTTACGAGTTTGGTGATCTATGTACTTCTATTGCTTTAACAGATTTCATGGCTTCACCTCTTGGGTGTTTGGAATGTATCTTTTTATTTTAGCCATTACTTGGTCATTATCGAGCTCATGAGTGAGCATGCAAAACTATGAATATCCTCTCTCTAGAAACTTATCAAAATATTCTTCTTTATTTTTCTCTAGAATGATTTGATTCGAGCTCTAAATTTTATTTATGTCATCTCTATTGTGCTCTAGTATGTTTGTACTTTTACATTGTTATTAGTTTTAAAGTTTTAATGTTGCATTAACTTTTAATGGAGGTCATCATTGTTGAATGTTTTCAATATTTTTTCGTCTTCGTATTCTAAGAAACTACTCAAATCTTTTTATATCCCTTACATTTATTATTAACTACACTCTTTCTGGTTATCCATGCATTAAATACTTAAAAAATATAAACAAGGCTTGTAAGCTTAAAATGTGCTTCACTGAGTAATCTCTAGAATGTAGTTTTACTTCTCTCTTTAGAGCTTCAATATGGAAGCATGTAGCATTGAGTGAGTTACAACACTCGAATTATTCTTCAAATTTGTAGCCTATCATTTATACTTAAAACTTAATCTTTCTTTGACTTGTGACTGGTTGTGTATATTTCAAAATTCTACCCTGATTTGGATTACTCCTTTTCTCAATGATATTTGTTTTATATGCTTTGATTTGAGTTATTATAACACTATTATTAATCAATGTTATTTAAATAAACTTGTTATTTAATCTTTGTATCAACTTCTGTCTTCATGTACACCAAGATATTTATTATTAGTTGATGTTCTTTATAATGAAATCTTTAACTTGAGTATCTAATGAATCCTAAAAACTTGCTCTGAAACTAATAACATTAGAACTAGGACATTTTGATAACAAGTAAACATGTCATATCTTGATAATAATCATATTTATTATTAGGAATTGATGTTCTTGTTACGATTTTTAGATCATTTAGAAGTTCTGAAATTCCTTGATAAAATTATGTATCTAGCTCAATAATCTTGTAGATTCATGAAGTGCAAATCTACAAGTTTATACTTAAGAGATGAAATAAAATGAATGTGTTCATTTTATACTGTAATTTTATTTAACTATTTTCCATAATTATTAAGTTGTCTCTAAATGATTACTTTAAGATGATGGAAAAAATTGATCCTAGTCTAATTTAACAAAATATAAATCTATAGAAATACTTCCATTCTTGTTGATTTCTCCATATATTTTTTTGTTGTAATGAGTTGTCATTCGTGTTTGATCATTGATTACTTTTATTCATTTCAATCGTGTCTTTCTATAATGACTACTATTATAAAGTTATGTGAAAATATTCAATATGTTTTATCCATTTTTAGTTGCATAAAATAAATGTAGTCCTTCATCCTGTCTTCATTCCTAACAAGTGATACTCTTATTTTTATTCTTTCACCTCTACAATCATCTTAAAGAAAACTATTATAGAATTAAAGTGATAGCATATATTGCATCCGTGATGTTTTTATTTCTTTCTTTTTCATGATTTTGAGAATCATATGTAATTTCAAGATAGTCTGTTTTTATTTCTAGATGTAGCTCTTTTGATGTACCTTATGTTTGTTGACTTCAAATGATTCATTTACATGAAACTATTAGCACAAACATACATATTAAACCCTAAGATCAAACATGAAATCTATTTCTTCCTTTTCCTTTAGTACAATAATCCAACGAGATGATGCTGAAAGATGAAAATGAAGGTCCCTAACTAGATGAAGACCAAGAGAAGACCCAAAAGGAAATGATGGATTTTTCCGTATTATTTTTCTTTTAGATTTGTGTACATGCATCCTCTACTTCAAATAGTCATAAGTTACATTGCATGGATTATGTGGGAAAACTAAATTTGTATATCTTGATGAATAAATGAAACTAAATTGTAATTGAGTTATTTATTTCCTTTATCATTTGACATCAAATGATAACTTCGGAATGAACTAAAACTCAGTAACATAATTAATCTCATTGAAACATAAAGAAATAAAAAGAAATAATGTACCTTTAACTAATAATGTACCTTCATCCATGTAAATAACAACTATGTTTTGTGTTTTAGAGTCCAACTCTTAGGTCTGCAGATTTTTCCTCCTTTATCAAGGTTGTACTTTAGTTCTTTGTGAATTTTGTGGAAACATTGATGAAGATGAATATGGAATGGTGACATATGTGATGTGTTGCATTATGCAACAACACACACAAATTGCATTTTCTCTACCGATTCACTCTAATGTAACTTAAAACCTTTAGAAACTATATGTCTTCCTTAGTTAGGTCCATGAAATTAATACCTATCATTTTAAATGAAGTTTCAAGTTTCCATTTTTACATGAGTGTAAAAAATTTCAACAAGGATTGATAATGTAAGAAATTGGTGATGACAAATAAGATAAATGAAGAAAAGATATTTAGAAAGAGAAATTCATGGAGGAGGTGGTTATAGTAGGGTTAGTGGTGATAGCTATGAGCGAAAGAGGATAATAATGATAAAGAATGAGGAAAAGATGAGAAGAGAGGTGAAATGATTACGGGAAAGGAATATAAGAGTGATGATATCTAGTTGAGATTGAGTAACATCAAGAATGTAAAGAGAAAAATGAAAAGAGGAATCACATGGATTATAAGGATGATGGAGAAGATGAATATGTGAATAAGGATGAAGATAAAGGTGAAAAGGGTGTTATAGTGAAATAGAAAAATAATGTATGATGAAGATAATAAAGATATTGATGGATTTATACATTAAGGACAAAGAGGTTTGGGAAAGAAAATATGTCTAAATGTGGAGAGAGAAGGTGGATAAGGATAAAGATAATGAAAGCGGAATTAGAGAGGTGGTGACATACAAATGTTAGTGGGAGACCAAAAATAATGAGGGATGAGGAGCATGGATAGAAAAGTGGGAGAATAGGAGAAGCAGTTTGATTGATTACCAAGAGAGTGAGTGATGATTTGCTTAGATGAAATGAAATATAAGGAATAAAATACAAGAGGAATAATATAGATGGAAACAACAATAAGAAATATATGAGAAGAAGAAGTTTAGAGAGTGAAATGGATGAAGAAAACAATCATAGTGGAAAAATAAGGTGAGAGAGGAAAGTAGCTCGACAGAGGAGGGTAATCACAGTAGGAATCAGTAAGATTAAAAGCTGGGATGTATATGGTATGTGATAGGTTAGGGAAGGGTAGAATGGAATAAGGAAAAGTTGGTTCGAGGGAGTCTAGAGGAAGGAAAAATTAATGAAAGGAATGATTAATGGACAAAGATAAGTACAAATGAAAATACATTTTAAGGGGAACGGCGTAAGTAATACTTATCATGCGTGCAATGGAAATGATTAATACTATCCAATACAAGATGGTGATGATGAAGAATCTAAAATACAGGAGTTCCATCGGGATGGGGATAAAATGGTTGGTTAATAGTTATGATGATGGTGAATGGTGGGAAAATGGTAGGGAGTAAAATCGATCATGGCTGAAGTCCATAATGAAAAATCTATCTCAAGCTGAAACCTTAAGTAAGGTTTCCATGTGATATGAGTGAAGGCTAAGTAAGGCTATCAATAAGATAGAAATAAGGATGAGTAATGATGTGAAAATTAGTTGGGAAGGATGGGGATTTTGTAATGTGAAAGGATGGACTGAAGGGAAGTTAGGGTAGAATATATTATTACTTAATTAATTATGCATTTCATATTAGTTAGTTTATTTTATTAATTGTTATATGGCTATATTTTTAATCATAAATTCATCTTATTGTTTTTATTTAAACACTAAGGGAGTTGTTATATTGTTTTAACAATATTATTATTCAGTATTAGATTCATGTGTTTTACCAATGCAACATCCTTTATCGTTTAGTATTTGTATATTCAATATATATAAATATATATATTCTAATAACCCACATACTATGTATTTGATTGAATCATTATTAAAAAAATCGGGACTAGGCTTCCCATCCACTATTTTAGATTTGGTACTTAGGTTAAGTTAATATGAACTAAAGAGCAGAGAAGGTGTGAAAAGAGAGAGAATAAGAGATAGGAGGATTGTGTGCCACTTACACCGAGGAGCAATTTCCTATAACTTCCCAAATTGAATTA
>CM031237.1:12332712-12401648 GCA_018340775.1 Taxus wallichiana var. yunnanensis
TTGTTCCACTATTTCTATCACTTAAAAACCCACATCAGAACACGGCTTCAACTTCTGGGTCCCACACACTAATGAAATCATTTCATTTCAAATTATTGCAATATATCTAAATGGGCGAAGATCTAGGGTTTCAGTAGCTAAATCGCAAAATTTACTTTTGAGATTCTTTTCACGGGTTTGCTATGAACAACTGTGTTGTATCCTCTTTCTTTACAAAATAAATGTAATCAAAACTTAATTCACAGTAGAGCCAGAGATGTAGACCTATAGGAAGGGATAAAAATCGCTACAACCTATTTCCCAATACTGAGCAATACAAAATTTAACTAATAACCTCAAATTCATTACTTATTTTATTTTTTGTTCTGTTTTTTTTCCCAATGAACTCCACTTAAAGCAGTACCAAAATTCAAAAAAAACATGACAATAGCACTGAGATGCCAATATCTCAAACTTGATCTTGTGTTGTCTGGCAATGATGGCAGAAAGCAATCTCACACTGTTCTTTTTCATTTTGTAGATAGAATATTTAGCCCTTCAATTCCTCTTCAGATATTGGATTACATAGTTTTTCATTTTTTTTGTTCCTATTTAGCTTTGCTATATGAAACAAAAATACTTGTTTCACACTTAATCTGTCTTCACAAGAATGTATGAAAAAAGGTTCAAACAAATGATAAATTATTTGACCTAGACTGTGCTATTTTTCAGTCTTTTATCCAGTGATTAGTTAGCCCCACAATTATAACAGTAATATATAAACACAGATTCCTTACAAGTGAGATAGTTAACGAAATGTTGATGCGAGTCAAATGGTTTTAAGCAATTTGTTCTAATCCAATCAAATTTCATAACTTAACTTGTCAATGGCTTTGTTCAAATAAATGTGACAACCTCGTGGCGATCTTCCAATCTTCTCTCCTCCACCAGTATTTCAGAGTAGAATTTCCTTTGCTTGAAATCATAATTTCTTGAATTCATATACTTTTCACAGCTGTGAAACTCTTCCACTAGTTTATGCTCTTTGTTTCATATTTCATTGTCCTGGTTGCTTTATCATACAGAGAAAGTTTGTTTTCTTGACTACTTCCATTTGCAATATGCGCTAACTGCATAATGCCTTTTATGTACATTGCAGGTTCGTGGCAAAAGCAAAATCAGAGGAGAGATATTTCGTTGCTGCTTGTTTGGATTGCTCGTGCTCCATTGGACAAGGTATAGACATTAGTCTTTTTCTTATATGTACTGCTCAAGAAACCTTTAGTAAATGCATAATGCCTTTTATGTACATTGCAGATTTGTGACCAAAGCAAAATCAAAGAAGGAGACAAAGTTCATTCCTGCTTTTTTGGATTGCTCGTGCTCCATTGGACAAGGTATAAACATTAGTCTTTTCTTCTATATTGTGCTCAAGAAACTTTTTTTTGTAACACAGAAAAACAAAATCAAACCCAAAAAACAACCATGTCAACGACACCTGTAGACGTAGAACAATATACATTATCAAACCGCGTTGTAGAATGCATAGACAATGTATTGCATAGGTTTGACCTTTTCCGGGACTATGGTTTCAAATACGGGGTTGGTGATTGTTTGTTTGATTCCTTCACTGTGTTGCTGCACTTCCGATACACATCTCTTGAACTTAGAACCGGTATCGTTGAGCACTTTGAAACTTTGTTGTCTCTATCCGACCCTGTAGCGTTGTCATCTTTAGAGTTAGAGCTAGATCCTGAAACTCTTTCTCTTTTGCACGGTGTTCATAGCCATGCAACATATTTACGTCGAATGAAACTATCTGCAGTGCTTTCGCATGATGCAACTGAACAAGGCCTATGGGGGACATCTTTTGCATAAAATGGCTTTCAAAGTGGCTCAACTTGCCAATATGGGTTTGGTCCGCAACAAGAGGCACTAATTATCTTCGTTTCAATCCAAATAGTCAACAACTGCCATATTGTCTTCTTTTCCATGATTCCAACCCTCTTAGTGGTCATTACGAACCTTTATTCTGGAAAAAATATATGGGCTGCCCTGAGCCAAGAAACAATGCTCATCTATTATCGCTCCAATGTTCTGTTGAAACTCTTTGGAATACCTTATGCGACCAGCTACAACAATTGCAGCTTGCTAGATTGCCAGCAAGCAACAACATTTGCACTGATAGCCTTTTCAATTCTATTTGTCACTTCGCAACCATGAATTCAATCCTTGCTGCCTGCGCAGGTATGCTGCTCAAGCTTTTTGTGGTTCTATCCTTCGAAAAGACCATGCAACTCTTTGCTTCCTCGATACTTGGCTTGCCAAAAACTCAATAAAAAACATACCTTGTATTGCCACATGGCAAGGCCTTGTAGTGAACATAGCCATGTTCCATGACAAAAACAATATACTGGAAGAAGACTTCAGCATCCATTGGTTATGCCTGCTTTTCCAAATAAATATTCGATTGTGGCATTCGAATCCTTTGCAAGTTTGTAAGGTTTTTTCTACTAATGCACCACTTGAAAAAACATATAATCTTATACGGTTTTCACTTTCCGAAGGCCATTTTCATTATGAATTGTTGACTACGAATACTCAATGCATGCCAAAACACCCCTCTTCATATGCATTCCAAAATGCTTGTGCTCAAATGGATACAGAAATTGAAAACATGTGTTTGCAAACGTCTACAAAAAACATTGTGCAAAAGCGGAATGAAAAAACCTTTACATCTTCTGTTCGCTCAATAAAAAACCATATACGAAAACAAACACAACAAACAGCTAAAATAGTTTACAGTGTTGTGCATTCCGTAGTGCTAAAAGACCATCCGCATACCAATCTCTATGCTAAGAAAAACAGATTTCATGTCCACAACAGTTACAGCTGAAACACATGGAGTTCTCTCGAATAAAACACCTAAGCAAGAACAAAACAAGCTTTTGCAAACACAAACATCAAGTGCCATAAACAACTGCAAACCAGCAATGTCCAAAATGTCTCTTCGAAAGCTAAAGACAATTATACGCAAAAACATACAACAAAGTGCCAGCTCTGCACGTTGTGTTGCCCGTTTTCATGCCCGACAAGTGACACACCGATACATACATGCCAAATTTGTAAGCAGCTCCATTTCAAGTTCAACTTGACATCTTTTACACATGCAACAAAAAAAACATATCTGCAGCTCACATCAGAGAAAACAATGCCCGAACACAATAAAATTTGTCGTCCATGCTCAACAAGCTTATTAAATGAAAAATTGCCAAGATTAGCAAGTCCTCAACAAATCCAATTAATTCCAATCCTTCCGACAGTTGCAATGCTTTCTGACCTTGAAGAAAGACTTGTGTCTCTTCGACTTGCATTTGGTCAAATACGGCACCGAAGCCATAAACGCCCTCAATACATGTTAAAAGGAGCAATTATAAATGTCCCAACAAATATAGACATAATCCAACAAGCATTACCAAGGCACCTAGAAGAAACAAAAACAATTGTTGTGGCACTTAAACGTCGTCTTGAATACAAAAACCATACCATTCAGGAAATGTTCGCCCTGTAATCACCATGGCCGCCCTCAAAGAATTATGTGCAACAACATTATATCTCATGCATGAAATCAAAGTAAACCATGGCTGGGATCAAACCCTCTCTATTGCCACGAACTTTGAAACAAACAACAACGAAGAACATGAACATATCTCCTCTGACAACAGTTCTTCTGATGATGAGATCGATAATGACGATGCACATGACACACTAATTCATGGTTTCACTGACTCCTCAACCATCCACTATCTTAAAGACAAGATGATAAATATTGCTCCTTCGGAGGGCTTTACACCATTGGGAATTTTCCAAGACAAATTTTTAGAAGAGATGAATTTCCCAACTTTGTTTTTCGCCAACCTCGCAACTGACACAACTACAAAAACAATATCGTATCAAAAAATATCAAAATGGGAGTTGATGCATTCAGATCGTAGATTTTCTTATCACATAACCAATATATTTTTCAAAGCAATAAAGTTACTAATTGACCAAGTGGGCCGTTCAATATGGCTCAGAATCAGAAAGGGACAATTAAAAGGTCGAACACTTACTGCAAAAGATGTCAAATACAAACCAAATCTTGAAAAAATCTTGAAATCTGATATCGGGTACATTGATTTCAAAAGAATACGCATTTCACCAGGACTATATGCAACAAACAAGGAAAAATCTGTTTGCCATGATCCGTCAACTAGGACCGCCTACCTTTTTTGCCACATTCTCAAGCGTTGAACATTGTTGGTTGCCACTAACAAATGCCCTTAGTAATTTATACACCCGCTATTGTGACACCACTCCTTTAGACAAGCCAACACCCTCAGATTATAACGACTCTAACTTCTTTGTTAAAAATGATCCCGTTACGTGCACTCGTTACTACAAGCACAAACTTTATGCATTGAAACAATTGCTTTGCGAAGACAAGTCCTTTTTTGGACAAATAGAAGATTACTTTTGGGTCACGGAATTCCAAAACAGAGGAAATGCTCATAGCCATTGGCTAATTTGGACAAAAATGCACCTATCTTTGGAAATGATGCCAATGACATTGTAGAGTCCTATGTTGATGAGTACATTACATGTGATACTAGTTTATTCCCTCAGCATATTGCTAAACTGCAATGCCATCACCACACACAAAGTTGCAAAAAAAAACATTCCAAGTGCAGGTACAATTTCCCCCAGCCTCCAATGAAGAGTACAAAAATCCTTGAACCTGTACAAGAACCAACAAAATCTGCTATTGCACATGCACATTCCATTTACTCTCTTCTAGAAAGCAAACGATATGACACTTGCATTACACATGATATGTTCCTTCAAGAAATAGGCATTGATGAAAACACTTACATAGAAGCAATACAATCAACGCTTAAACAACCAACATTGCTATTGAAAAGAAAACCATCCCACGCATGGAATAATAGCTTTTCCAAACAAATGCCCATGATCTGGCAAGTGAATACCGATGCTCAGTATGTGCTTAATGCTTATGCAACAGAAACCTATTGCTGCTCATACATGACCAAAATTGACCGAACAATGACAAAAGCATTCACTAGAATTTGAAATGAGCATCAAAAATGCATCTTGATGCCATTCAAATGATTCAGAGCCTAGGCAATGCAATGTTGAATACCCACCAAATGTCTGCACAACAGCAGTCCACATAGTCCTTTCAATCCCCTTAAACAATACATCGCGAAAATGTGTTTTCATAAACACTTCAAATCCCGAAGACCGAACATTCATTCTAAAACGTTCAAGTTTACTTCAACAGGAACCCGATGAATCGACAAACATCATGTGCTTACTCTGCAATAGATCACTACATAACATGACCTCCTTCTTTGCACTCGATTTGCTTAGCTGACTTTGTTTCTATTCACAACAGCGGTAAAAAAATAACCCCTCGGAACAAGCCAATCATCGTGCTTTTGTCAACTACAACAAACACCTTGACATAGAAAATTATTACCGCGAAAAGGGTTTTGCTTTATGTCCCATTTATAGACAATGAACACGCTCTCAAAACAGGCTTTGCAACTTGGGCAGATGCATATGCATTCCATGAACAAACCATACATGCTAATGAATCCAAATTCCGCTACACTACCAACAACAAATGGGGTGACATGGACTCAGCAATTCAGAATCTGCAATTGTCTCTTCAAACCTCTGACAAAACAACAACAATGAGAATGCAGGAACACCAACCCTTTGAAGACTATGACATAGAGCATGATTTGCCTTTGCATAATCTAGAACAACATACTGGCATTGCAAAGAAACAATTTCAACTAGGAAAACACCCAACCATTGCAGACAACACAACATATTTCAAACAAATGCAACTGCTCAACAAGAAACAACAAGCCATTGTCAAAGACATATCCTTTAAGAAAAATAAAGATCCATCAACTCCTATCTACCTTTTCCTAACAGGAGGCGCTGGCACGGAAAAACGTTTGTTGCAAAATTGATATTTGAAACATTGGCCCATATTTATGCCACATCCATGCAAAGCGACCCCTTGAAAATCAAAGGCTTGATCTTGGCATTCACAGAAAAGATGCTTACAATGCTGGTGGAATAACACTTCATTCTCGCTTTCCTCTTGCCTTTCAATCGATCTGAACTACACCCATTGAACAATGAATGATTGGATTCCTTGGCAAAGCACTACGAACAATTACAACTTGCTCTAATAGATGAGATTTCCTTGGTTGGAGGTCAACTTCTATACTTCACAGACCAACGACTCCACCAAATAAAACACATGCCAACAAATTTCTTTGGAGGAATTGACATGATCTTCTGCGGAGACTTTTACCAAGCACAACCAGTCAATGACTGTCTTGTATTCAACAACCCCAAAATTTCGAGAGAATTGATTGGCTATGACTTCTGGAATACACATGTGAAAATATTTGAGTTGACTGAAACAATGCGTCAAAAAGATGCTGCTTTTGTCTCTAGTCCTAAATAGAATTCGCCTTGGACAACATTCAGAATCTGATCTTGCATACCTCAACGATACATGTATTCATCCAGTACCTGTTGATCCAATGTTCCCATTCCTATTCTACAAAAACATAGATGTTCTTCGACACAATAACAAAATGCTTGCTCTTGCTCCTGGCAACAAAATTGTTATAGCCTCTATCGATGAACAAGACAAGTCAATTGAACAAATGGAAGCCTACTCTAAAACTATAGAATTGCCACAACATATAGAGCTCAAACTTAACATGCTAGTAGAAGTTTTCACCGGGAACTATGACATACAAGACAGGACTAGTTAATGGTTCTGATGGCGTTTTCAAAGCATACACAATGACAAATGACCTCGATGCCATATGGATAAAATTCAATGACCCCTGTATTGGAAAACAACAAAGATCTAAACACCCGCAATTGTCAATAGCCAAAACAGAACTTGAATGGGTTCCTATTCTTCGTATAGCTAGACCCTTGCATAGAACATCATACAAGAGACCGGTTACAATACGAAAACAGTTCCCAGTACAACTTTGTTGTGCACGCACAATACATAGAGCACAAGGCCTCACACTTGAATGACTTGCTTTTAGCCCTCTTGGCGTAACGTCACATGGGTTGGCATATACAGCTCTGTCACGAGTCAAAACCATTTCCAACCTTTACTTGCTATCGCCACTTACAAAAAAAAATTCAGCATCAAACAAACAATCATTACAGAAATGGAACGCCTCCGAAAAGAAGCTAAATGGAATATTCAACATGCCTTGTCTCGCAACTGATATTTCTTCCTGTATTATAGTTGCTTCACTTAATACCCAAAGTCTCCATGCTCACAAACAAGCCATTCTCCATGACCATGAATTAATGCAATCTCACATTCTCTGTTTACAAGAAACTCACATGCCTTGCCCCATTGCAGTTGACTATCTAGACGGATACCAATGCTTTTCTATGCACCATGTGCATGGACTTGCAATTTTCATTGCAAACAATATACCTTTCCTACAAAAAATTAACTTTCACAGCACAAACGTAGAGTCCATAGTCGCAAACATATTGTTGCAACAACAATGCATAACAATTGTAAATGTCTATGTTGCGCCAAATGCAAATCACGAAAACATCTTTATTGTTCTTGAAAATGTCTTCCAATCCATTGATCTGAGCATCCCCACCTACATTCTTGGAGATTTTAATATCGACATGCACAAGCAAAACAAAAAAAAAAATCCTGCTTTCAACATTTATGCAAAAATACAATTTCACTTTCCACATTCAACAACCAAGTGTCTTCACGAAAAACATCATTGACCATATATGGTCAAATGCTATACAAGAAGTCTGCAACTCATTTGAAAGATTTGCATATTGGACTGACCACCCGGCAATGTTTTCCCTCCTCAAAAATACATACAAAAACGCAGCGCACTTGTAAGTGCACATACCTTGTTATATTGATTCACCACAACTAACATCTAATAAGTTGACTCTTTACTTTCTTTTTCATTTGACACTTTGTAACAACCATGTAACTATTTCGATGCTTTGCAGATAGTTGCAGCCAAGAAGACATGGAACAGCCACCCAAGAACAAGGGCATTGGCAGCAGTGATCTTTTCCAAGAATCCTCTAAACGGTAATCTCTTTCAAACATTTCTATTATTTCTTGTCATGATTCATTTATTATCCTGCTCGACCTTTCAATGACAACATGCTAATATCCTTCAAATTCCAGCCCAAAACCAACAACACAACAGCCATCCACGATACTTGACATTTGTGCAGGCAAAGTTGCAACTGTGTTTGAGGGCGATGTCCTTGTCGTGTATGGACCAGCACATGCAACCAACATTTCCCCTTCAAAAGCTGAAATCCTCCACGCTGATTTGGTTGACAAGAAAGGTCAAATGACCATTACTTTGAACATGAGCAACACCTTTGTCCACAAATTTGCATCAACTGTAGTTGCTGGCTGCGGTTTGCGTGTTGCTTGGTTTTGCTGTCAAAGAAAAAACAAAGTATGAACGAGGAGATGCAAGCTGCTCTCTGTCTGCAATTGCAACAACCACTATGGAAAACATACCAATAGTTTGTGAATCTCAAAACTGACACCAGACATGACAATACAAGAGCTTGTTGAATCAAATGCAACATTCTCTGTTGGGTCATTTGCTGCAATTGTAACAGGAATACATCACACCAATGACCTGTTCACCCTCTATGTCAAAGACTCTGACACAGAGAACACAAAAGCAACAGTATCAACACTTTCCCTTACTTCTTTTTCATATACATTGCAGCATATTATTGCCTTCAATTTTAACCAAATATATTGCTTTTCCCTTTTAGGTACATCTGGGAAACTTTCACATTTTCGCTATGTCACACAATAAGAGACAACATTGCAGCAGGGAACATGCCGCTATTGCTTTTCAAAAACTTCATCAGACAAGGACCAAAGGGTTCACGTGTTGTACGTGTAGGCCATTCATCCTTCATTGACCCTTTGAATGATGAACCTACAAAAACATTTCTACAATCTCTCATAAACACAAACATAGAGGCAAGTCCTTCGCAATTTTGGATTTTTAACTTATCTCACTTCAACGTTCCCTCACCCATCAATTGTCCCTATTAAGAATATATCCCTCTAATAACTTCTTCTCCATTATGCAGATCACTGGCATACTTCACGCAAAGAACATATACCTTTCTCCTTTCCAAGCATTTTGTGTTGAATGTGACCATCTCACGCAACCGGATCCAGCTGAACAACAACAAATTTCCCTTTGTCCAACTTGCAATACATCAAAACCATACAAGTATAAGCACTTGCTCCACTGCACTTTGCAAACAAGAGATGACTCACTTCACTGCACACTGCGAGAGCCACTACTGGGAAAGTCTTCCCTCAACTTTCTCAAATAGAATATGAAGAATATCAACAGGACATCTCTAAGCCTGTATTTCTTCTCCGTCAATTCCAAATAAAAGGTACATTCACTTTGACGGTTGACAACTCAATTTCCACAATCAAAGATACCTAGCTGTCTCCCTTCTCTGGTGAGCATCTCCATTTACCAGCTCTATTCATTTCATTTCAGTTTAATTCTTTCTTTTCTGTCTAACATATTCGTTATGCTCTTTCAGATTCCTGGAACAATTTTGCAGCCCATGCACCTAGACGAACAAATCTCATGACTGGCTCCCGTATGACCAGGAACACTCCATCACTATAATCTTTTCTTTTGGCAAGATTGAAAAAAATAGCAAAACACAACTGCAAAGGATTTCAGTCACTAAAAAAAGAAACTATTGTCTCAGCTACATAGTACTCGCTGTGACTACATACTTCTGTGCGTTAGACAATGCCAGTTGTTACAAAGTTTTTGCCTTGCTTACCTTCTTTCATTTTTGTAATTAAGTTATTCTCAGACTACTTCTAATACTATGAAATCATAATCCAAAAAAAATAGTGCCAATTATTATTATATTCTTTTGTCTACCTCAATTGCAACTGTCTTTTTTGAAACATGTTTTTGTTTAATGAACTATTGGATTCTAATTTAATGTTGCATATGAAACAAATACAAAACCACCTGTTTAATTACCACTTTTTCCTGCAATTTCTTATTCAACTTGCCAAGTTATCGAACAATCTACATTGGCTGTATCGACAATTTAGCAATCGTATCCTTGTTTATACTCACTTTCAGTTCTTTGTCCCAGACTAATGACTCCACACCCAGTGTCTTCCTCAATCCAAGAAGAGCTTGAAAATAATGCTCAATGTCTCTAAAAGAACCGTCTTGATGAAAACATCAAAAACTCAGCCAACAAGACTTCTGCTGCATTGTGCCCTGTCCCAGCTGTTTTCATCGTTGTGTTGTGTTTGCATTTTACACAGAATAAAATGAGGAATATGACAAAACTAAATAAAAAATTGGCTTATTACCAACAGCTATGTGATGATTTACAGTTTATGATTCTCTAATTATGATGAATATTCCAATCTGTCCCGCACGTTTGCTGCCAGAATCCTTCCCAGAAATAGAGTCCTCCACCAATTTTTTACAACCCAGACTCCAAATGCAGGTCTTTCAAAGGAAGGGAAATTTCATATTGGTTGTGCAGCTATAACCTACCCAAAACAGAGATACTCCTTTCTAATAGTTATACTGTTATACATCCAAAAATACTTGCAATTCTCTCAGATTGCAACTAACTTATTTAAATTAGATAAATTTCTCATGCAATATGTTTATGGTCTTATTTGTTTGTTTATCTTGTATACTCCACTACAAGTTTTCAAGAATCTTTATTGAAAGGACAAGTTGCCCAATTCACTTATTTAAATTACATAAATTTCTCATGGGAGATGTTTACAGTCTGGCCCAATGATGCATGCTCATTCCTGAAACAACTTAGGTTGGCAGATTGGTCATCAGACAATATGACTCATTGCAAAGTGCCAAGTAACTAGACTAAAGATCTACAACAATTTTTATAATATAGGGATTCAGAAAATGCTTCATGTGTGTGCACAGTCCGAAGCAAAGTTCTAAAATCAGAATCAACATTACCAGGGATGCATCCAAGTACCACTTTTGTGTGTTACACCCAGCCAAATCAAGGCATCATGTTTTCATCCTTGTCTGGTCTGTTTTTTAGTACAATTGCTCATAACATTTGGCTGCAATTTTTGGCATTCCACTTTTTAGTATTCTCCATTTCTTACAGTGCAGCTTTTATTCCAGAATTTGCTTTAACTTAATCTCTTCTGCACACAAAACCAGTAGAATACTGGAAATGGGAACAAGTTTCACTTTCACGACGGAGTTATCCTTATGAATTTCTAGACTGCATGTATGAGAGTTTAATTGAACACTCTTGCACCTGGTTTAACAGTTTCATATTATTGGCATTGTGTGCCACAACAGTAAGAAATCAGCCAGGCAACAAATATTATTACAACAGCTATTAACATGCTTCCTCCGAGTAATATTAAACAACTAATATGGATGCTTACTTTACCTTCTTGCTTAAAGGAAACAGCAGCGCTGCAGGACAACATTGGAATACCCCTGGAAAATTTACACAAATTTAGGAGACCATGTAATATATTTCTGTAAATTATTCCCAGCTCAATGAATATGTTAAATTTGGGTTAATTTCTGTTAAAAATGTTTGAAGTCCTCTGAGCTACCTTCCCATTGCACAAGTCTTCAAGATAGGAATGCACATATTAGAAATAGGGGCAAATGATTTTTGTTTCGATTACATGAATCTCAAGATTAATACAACTGAGGTCAAGCATTTTATTCGTCCTAGGCTAGGCAGGGGTATAGCAGGAGCAGTCTAGGTTATATCTTTTTCTTTCTTTTTGTTAAAAGATTGATATTTTCAACATTTTTCGGATTTTCAAATCCACATTATAACAAAAGAGAATCTTTGATTTCATTTATATAAGTGTTTAGATTTTATTAGGATAACTTTGAATTTCTATATTATATTTTAGGTTTTCCAAACAAAAAAAGTATTCTTAAGAATATGCCTTACTGTATTTCAACAGTTTTTGTTCTTTAGATGTATTTTACTAAACACTAGGTAGAAAACTTGTGGGTTAAATCCAGCGTTTGTATTCAAAAGGTGCGAGGATGATTCTAGATAAAGATGTACAACAGCAGACAGGCATGATTTCAATTTGATGTGACCCATTTTTCATCCAAACAACCCCAATTCTGCCTTGAGTAAAATCCCTCAATAAATAGCAATAAGAGTCAGCTTCTCAGCCATTATTTGTAACCAGACCCAACTCACAAATTGTCACCCAATTTTAAATCACCAGAAATATTGATGCTGATCAGACAGCCTGCAACTGGACATTTTACACTAACATTTGATAGGAGCTCTAAATTTCCTTGTCCTCAAATATACAGATCATTGTTAAAGACCAAACTTGTATTAAGTTGACAAATATTGTTCAATGAACCAACCCCTTCTAGAATTCCTTCGCAAGACACAAGGTTATCTATTACAGCAAGAACTGAGTTATAAAATGGTATCTCCATTGCTTGAAATTGGTCTCAACCAGAGACTGCAATTATTAACATACCTTCATGCTAAATAATTATATAAATATAAATATATATATAGCTCAACATGAAAATCAAAACAACAACTCATTTGTTCTCAAATTGATAATGCTCAAAGCCATCATCCTAAGTTTCAATAAAGATGCAAGTAATGAACCAAGATGACCAGCAAAGGACATGAGATTTAGAGATTTCATCAAATACTTGGAAGAAACAAATGAGTTAAAACAGCGATGACATCAGTCCTTGCACTTCCTTAGCTACTTACATATAATCATCTTTCAATTTTCTTAGGTCCTCCTCGCCAATGTTGCCTTTCATAGGGCTTGTAAGCACTAAAACACAGCAGGTTGGCCTCTTAGTGGCCCCCGCACCTGCAAGGTCCTGTAGCAACAAAAGCAGAAATCACATCGTATATGAAAGTTCAAAATCATGTGCAAGTAACAAATTAACAAATATAATCAACTTTTATTCAGCATCCACAACATACAGTGAAACAACAATTTCACAAAACCTTCAGAAGAACTTGTTCTTCACACGCCAAGCTCAGCCTACCAGACGCCCCCAACTTAATGCACAATCCTCAAATGGTCGAACTCTGTCTGGATTAAAAGTTCAACAATGTCTTCCAAAACAAATTAATTTTCAATGCAGCCCATTTCATGCCACATGTCAATCTACAAAATTGACACACTGCATACACCATATCATGCTACCATGCAATACTTAACTGCAATTGTATTACACTATGTATAAAATACTTTAAATAAACAAAGTTTATCAACTTTCATAAATGTCTCAGCATATTAAGAATATGTTTCATTTAAAAAAAACAAATCACCTACCCCCATAACCATAATTAGATGTTAATAGTTCTCCCACCTGCATAGCAGGTTTATGTAGTGCCTTCACAACTACAAAGGTGCATCAAAGTTGAAGCCTAAATCTACGAGCAATAAATAATTCAACAAGCATGCTACTTGACCATTGCCTCGAATACATTGTGAGACGACTTCAAGATCACACCTTCCATTGACTATAGAATACAAGCACGTACATAAGTAAGACAACATCCCGAACAAAAGAATGTGAACTATTGCACTACAGGTATACTCGCACATACAATACCTCTTCTTCGATTACAATAGTTTGATCGACCTTCTTCAATTTCCTCTTCTTTTACCCAATACAACTTCATTGCATTGCAAAACCAATGGCCATGCATAATTCAATCCATGCAAATTAAAATTTATGATAGATCCAATCAAAGTAAACTAAGTAACTATTACTTCGACATATTCAAGCACAGTACATTTGTTCTAGCCATTACATATCTATGCACTTCACAAACAACTGCCCATCATGCCCCACACTCACCCTCTTCCTAACTATATGTCCAACACATGTTTCACTTATTGTTTTAGTGGAACAATGTCCATTGCCCCAACTAACCTCAACCAACCAAAATACAACACCAAAGTGCGCTTGCGCACCACAACAAATGAACAACTTGCCTACTTCACCGCATCCAACTCGTATAACATGCTCGTCCACTTGATTACACAACAAAGACGACCAATGGAAAAACTCCTATCCAAACAACATACCCAGGACACCATAAGTACATCGACTGCAGACAAGAAGTTACATTGGCATCGGCAGGATTTGCCATATCATGGCCTTGTTTATCTATTCTTTATTTGTTTGACATTATTTGTAATACACTCCTTGATGCTTTTATGTAAACTAAATATGTGAAAAACTTGTTCATTCAAATGAGTGATGTCCAACCCATGGTCCATGTCACCAAGTCCTTATAAATACTTTAATCCTCTTCATTTGATAGATTAGTAGGAGGCACTCTATTATTTGTTATTACTAGCAATTGCGAAAATGAGTTGCAAATTACGCCGGAGATAGTAGCAATATTTAGTTTATTTGAGTTGTATTTCACGTTGATATTGTCGGATGTCTATATGTTGTCAGTGCAAAGCTCTTATTTTGCTATTGTCCATATTTTTGTAAGACACAATTATGATATTCACCAAACTAAATCACGTTTCATCATTTGGTCAAACAACGAACATTTATCTATTAAAACTTTCGAATTTCAAAAATTTTGAACAAGATATATGACCAATATTATTTTCCAAAAAGTAAACTATAGAATTTACTTTATGAAGAATAAAATCAAAATTAGAAAACTTTTGAATCTCAAAACTTTGAACAAGATATATTACCAATATTATTTTCCTCAAAAGTAAACTATAAAATTTACTTTATGAAGAATAAAATCAAAATCATAAAAATTTTGAATCTCAAAAACTTTGAACAAGATATATCACCAATATTATTTTCCAAATAGTAAACTATATAATTTACTTTATGAAGAATAAAATCAAAATCAAATTTCTAGGATAGTAAATATCTAGGATTCGTAGAAAAATATCTAAAATCCGGCAAGACAAGTAAATATTGGAGCCATCGAAATTTGACACTTTCCAAAGAATGGCATCTTCAAAGTGGACACCTACCGCGAATAAATACTTTATTCCAATTAGAAAAATTATTTCTTAAACTCTTTACTTATTTTGTATAGTTATATGTTACATCATGAAGCTTGATAAATGGAAATTTTGTTTCCTTTTATAGAGTTATATCGATACCCTATACCTATGAAGAACGAAGTGTAAACTATGAAGTTAAAATGTCTCTGCTTTAGTTAGATATATTGGCACATATGATACTAGAAGAATAAAATGAGATGTATTATTTTAATGAAATGTTGAATAATTACATGGTAAACATACTTAGTAAAGAATTTCTTATTTAAATTTTAAGTGAATCTTTTTAATCTTTCCCTTTCTTGGACTAATACCATCGTTACTAATCTTAAATTTGATAGAGGTTTTATTTGAGGTAAAGTAGCTTAATTTAGCATCTACTATAAAGTAAAATTTTCTTTTCTTTACCATATGAATTATGTTTCTTCTCTACTCTACTCCCCTATTGTTATTATTACAAATCAAACTTTAAAATAAAATTAAGTACTATCAATAACACCTTAAAGGTGCAGCAATGGAAACACCAATAGAAGAGCTATGGTATGTAAAGAAAATGTATGAATTAAAATCTAAATTAAGAATGTAAACCAAAGGGAATTGAAATGGAGTGGGAAGAAAGAGCTACGGTATGTAAATAAAATGAATGAATTAAAATCCAAATTAAGAATATAAACTAAAGGGAATTGAAATAGAGTGGGAAGAAATGAAATGGAAAATGAATGTGTTAAGTTATGTGCAACAAGCTTTAGTTAACAAAAATTTAGAAAGTATAGTTTAAACATATATAAAGAGTATAGTTTAGTCAAGGCCCAATTTATAAATGAAGTCACAACACAAGACCAACTTTGTGTGAATATTATGAAATCCACACATCAATATCTTGTATATAATAATTGCATGGATTACCTATTTCATTTCGTATGTCAACTTAACATTCACAAACATTCTCGTTTGTTGATATAATGAATTTCAACTCACTTGATTACACTAAAGTAATGTGTGTTGATGTTAATATGTTGGGAATTATCAACAAAGTATGTGTAATAATCGTGTGAACCCACCTACCTAACCTTAATTCGATAATATGTAGTCATATCCACATCCCAAGAAAAATTGAAAGTCTATGGGTAAGAGGGCCCAATTGATTTATGAATCTCTCTTTGAAGGGAAAGAGCCCTATCTGTAATAGTCGCTTGACGATTGTTTTGGAGGTCAAGGGACCGACTACAAAGTTGGCTCATATATACAAATATGTCTAGTCTAGAAAGTACAAATTATTTCCTACAATCATATACCAAAAAACATTCAGAGAGTTTATTAACATTTTCTTCCTTTACTAGTCCACTAATCCATTTGTGGGAAGTATAAAAAATTGATGCTTTCGTCTTCCAAAAGAAAAGATATCGTTTGAGACATGAGGATCTCCAACTTATTGAAATGAGCCTCTAAAATTTGTATATTGAGAAGAATTTACTTGAAATTGACCTATCTTTGGTCACTTCCTTATTGACGATTAATTGTAAAAAAATTTCTTGAAATGAGAAAGTTTTTCCATAAGGTTGAACTGTAGTATTTACTAACTTACATTGGGATATCCTCGATAAGGGGAAGATTTCACAATTTATCAATAAGAATGATCTACCATCCACCGAAAGGGGGATGTTTTTAATAGGGGAACAACTATAAAAGTTGCATGTCAACAATGGAAACAAATTTAAGACCTAAAAATATCATTTCATCAATGACAATATAGTAGATATGATTGACAAATTCCTAGAAGGATGCGAGAGATTTCCCCTCAAATGGTTTATTTCCTTAACAATTATAAGAAGGCATGCATGTATGGTGGATGCATATATATTGAAAGCATAAATAAATGTTGGAGTGAGAAAATGAAATGGGATGTTTCTTGTTGCAAAATAAGGCACGTACATGCATATTTTATAGTGTTGATGAGGTTATATTTCCCTAATCCAATAGTATAAACTTATCGGAACATTTTCCGTCAAATAAAAAAATGTTGGGGAAAGTATATAGAAGTTGAAACTTCAAGTATATTTGTAATAAACCTCTCAATATTGATCCCTAACTTGGTGTTGTTATTGTCTATTTTTGTAATTTTACTACTCAGTTAATCTCCAAGCTTCCCAAGAAACAATATATAAAAATTGAAAGATTTTTCTTTATGGATTTGTATTTGGAACTTCATCCTTAGCATTCTAATCTCTTAAGACACATTAAATTTGAAACATTTCAATGTGCATATTATTTCCCCTATTATTTTGAAATATTGGCATTTTGTGGCTTTCTAATATGAGGAAGTTATTAAAGAAGAGGAGAGATATTGAAGTTTTCATAATTTTTAAAGGAATTTAGCAAATTAAATGTAGTAATAGTTGATTTACTAGATATAATTTTCTAATTTCATATATTTAAAATGACCATAAGGGTAATTGATTTTAACAATGTGAATTTTGAAGTTTAGAAATATCATTTTTACATGTAAAAAGCATTTATAACATTCCACAAAGAAACCAATCTAAACATGACTATTATAATACATGATGAATTGAATACATTTTTCAAGAGGCTTTCTAATTAATAGCATGCACGGGGTGAATGCCTACAATTTTTTTATATTTTACGAGCTTTTTCACAATGGATGTAGTTTCAAACATTAATATTTCTAACATTTTTTTAATGTTTTAATAGGAGACCTATCATATCTCTTATTATTTTCTTGTTTCTTCATCTAATGTGCATATTTTTTCCTACCTTCTTGCCATGTATTTTTTTATGAACATAAATCACCACCAACGGAAGTTTTTTTTTGAGATGAAATTTTAAGAGGAATTAGAAGAAATATTTACATGATTCCTTAATTGAATGCTAATTTTCTTTCTTACATTTATGTCATATATGTAGTGAGGGATTACTTACATGGGAAAATAGAAAGTGGAAAATGCATGAATTGTAGTTACATTGAAGGATGTATGAAAAAATATTTTGAACTTGAGATCAAGGGTCCATATCGTGTGCACCACCATTCTTCATTCTAAAAATAAATGAAAAAAATAGAATCGTTATTATTGTCATTATTCATGATACTAGTTATCATTCAACTATGGAACTTAAAGTAATATAGAAACACCACCAAAATTGATATCTTATTTTTTAGGGAAATCTTGATGAAGTTGGGAGTCTATGTTTTCTAGAAATTTTTTTCCAATGAAGCTCATTTCATCAATCGATATATATTTTATGTGGCATGTATCTTGTTGGAATTTTGTAAGTCTTAAGCCTTCTAATTCGCAAAATCTGAAATAGGGATTCGAAAATGTGAATGGATCATTGAGGTACCAATATTAAATGTTGCAAACTCATGTTGGTGTAAGTAATAAAAGAGGAGAACGTTAAAATGATGAATAAAAAAGTGTTTGATGATTCGCACCAATCACATAGGATTTTCAAGTTCTTGTTGTTCCTTGAACTATCATGAACAATGGCATGTTATTTTGACGTTGATTATAGTGTGTCATTATTATATCAAGTGCTTGTTTTTATTTAGCACCCAAGGTGTCATAATTGAAATTTGGGGCCAATTCATCGCCTATAACCAGCTCATTATCTTTCATGTTGCTTATGAATTTTTTTGCTTTACTTGTGTATTATTCACCTCGATATTCATCATTCCATGGTGTTTGTATATCAATATCTCTTCTTCCAAACATATCTATTTCAGTCACTTGAAAAAATTGACGTGATGAAGCCTACATATAATTTCCCATTCATGTTCATTGTATTTTATTGAATATGTTGATTACTTTTATCGTCGAGAATTCTTGTTATTATTAATGTCTTCTATAGTAGTCCTACTCTCGACATGCCATGGATTATAATTGAGCGAATCCCGAGTTTGAACTTATTGAAGTGATCGATTCGTGCGAAGGGATGGAGAAAAACCTTGGGAATACTCTCACAACACCTTCCAAACTCTAACCCCCCATTTTTTATCTTGTTTTCTCCTTGAATTATACATCCAAGATCTAGTAGCATTAATAAGTGACACACTTTCCATGGAAAAAGGCCTACTCTTGTACCTATCAATGAAAGTTTTTACATGTTCTTCATGGTCATCTTCATCGTTGTTTTTTCTCGGTTTGAACACCTCACATGAAACATTAAAATTGATAAATACTCTACTACTCTCTACCAATGGAAGCTCCAACAACATGTGACATGTTTCATGTGCGCTAATGTGTCTTTCAACAACTGTTTCAGTTCTGAGTCTCATAAATGCTCTTCTTTGCCATTTCATCCGGGTTTTCAATGTTTATAATCCGATAATATTTCATGTTAAGTTTAAGAACTCTTCTCTGCTTTTTTTTCATACTTTGCAATGTACTTGATTACGGCATGCTTGGAAAGAACAGGTTACTAATCTACGTTTTCTCTCCACAATTGTAATATGTAGTGATTGTGTGTATTTACTCTTTCATCATTTCTTGTAGGCTCAAAATTTTTATCTCATGTCTCCAAGTCTTGATATAATTTTGATCCCTCAAGATTCAATGGCCATTGTGCATTATACCTACAAAAGATAAAAATACATTATTAGTTCTTCTATATATATATATATATATATATATATATATATATATATATATATATATATATATATATATATATATATATATATATATTATTAATTTCAATTTAATCATTCAAAAATTTAACATCTTACCTACAAACCATTCTTCCTATTTTCTTATGTATTCAGGAACCCTCTTTAAACATCTTATGTCATTTTACTGAGTTGATAATGTAACATTCCCATTTCAAAATACAAGAACAAGGGATTTTTTTTTTTTTGATAACGTTTCTCATTATGAATTATAAAATTCAAACTCACGTTCAAGTTTTAATAATTGTTCTCTGCCCAAACAACACAGTTTGGATCACACAATTTCTTTTTAAAACGAATGTTCCTGTTCGCATATTTACAATATGGAACACACATTCAATGCCATTCAATCTTATAACGATTCTATATCTGCTTGTAAATGACTCGAGGAACTACCGATCTTCCATTTTCATGGCTCGGAGTTTCAACGATCCTTCATTTCATGACTCTCGATCCTTCATGTTCATGACTCGCTTTAGCAACATCCTTCATGTTTGTTTATGCATGGTATATTATATATACTGTTCTCATAACCTTCCCCGTTATCAAGTGATCCATTTAAGAAGCCTATCGAATATCATTCTTGATATATTCATCGACATCTGCATCTTAAATTAAGTGATAAGGACAACGCAACCAGCAATTACGATACTTTGGCCAAAGATTTTCACATGCTTTGCATGATCATATTCTGGATGTGATACACATCACGGAATACGTCCTTCACCTCACTTCACCTGTTATCTAGAATGGTCTTTCTGGTTCCTACCGGTCCTCTTCGTTTAAGGTTAGTTTAAACTTTCAATTTAACCCATTAGTAATATGAGCGATATAGGAAGGCACTCCGGATAACTAAAGATACGCGGACATACGGTGTCGTTTCCCCACGACTCCGTGTGTCTAATTATCTTTAGTATTCCGAGTCACTCAGTATACTCCGATCATACTCTATCCCCTGCCAAGAGTTACACATTCACCTATGTATTCTTGATGTTTTAATTCGGAGGGCATTGCGATATGTCAGTTATGACATTGTGTCGTCATGAAGACCCCGTCTTCATGGAGACACCTTTTTATAGGCTGGCGTATATCTAATGTCTCGAGAATTCTCCCATCGAGAATACACATCTGCTCAAGTGATTTGGATATGATTTTAATAATTAAAATCAACTTTCAGCATCCACGCTGATCCCTTGATCCTCGTTTCCGTTACAGTTGTATAGGGCTAAGAGGGACTAAATCCGTCCATTAGCTTACTATGCATCTTCTCCTTCGTATCGAAGGGCTACATTTCCCTACTTGGTTCACTTCTTAATCATTAGATTAAGCAGTCCGTTCGACGGACGTGATAAGTTTAACCTATTAAACTTAGCCAAGATTTTCTCAACTGCAACTAAATTCAGAATTCTAACTTATTAGACGTCGCTTAAACGAGGCCTAATTCCCAAGAAATGTATTCATTTGTTCTCCTTAACGTTATATAGTTAAGGTCCATTAGTTATGGATATATTTATCCTATATCCTTTATTCTGAATTTATCAAACGGGATCATTAATGGAGTTCGAAAGCGAAGTTCGATTACTCCGAAGTTGATTGATATTCCTTAGCTCCTAAGCTAATCCTGAATACCTTCCGATTATGGAATCATATTCTTCTTAATCCTTTTTAATGTCAATTAAAAATTCATCTTTACCAAGTATGAATTAATTGCATTTTCAACTTAAAAGTTGCATTTAGGTAAGAATAGATATCAGTTTCCATTTAGCATCCATCCAAGGACAAATAACAAATCCAAATCAAGAAATAACATTATATTTCCAATTAGAAACAAAATATCAAGCTGATATAACTATTGAAAATATCACACTTGTAATTGTATTCAATATTTCAAGTCATAATCATACATTTGCCAATCCATTGATTGGGCATAGTTTATATAAAACATCCATACAACTCATGGACGAGAAGAATATATTTTCTTCTTTTCACAATTCCTCGAAGAGGAATAAAAGCAACAATTACAATTCATTTTATCAAATCAAAAGCATCGAGAAAAACAACCATGTCTTCATTCTAATCAAATTCCATCTGCAAAATGAATTTGCAGGTCGATTCGATAAATCCGAGCATATTAAGCACTTATCCTTAAAATAAGGTGCTTGACTAAGCTGTCTCAATAAAAGAACCACTGCTTTTATGAAACGGCGATTAAACATCAATCACGAAATAGGCACAAAAGAAAGATCGGCATAACAAGCTGAACTATCAAAATATCATCATCACAATCAGCCAAGGAGCTGTCCGTTTCCACATAATCATTACAAATATCAATTCACAATATTTGTAAAGTTAGGAATACAAGTAACTTCTTTGCATATATAACATACTTGTTATTCTTTCCATGCCTTTCATTAATAATAAATGCAAAGGATGAAACTAAGCTGAAATATAAATTCATTACTTTCCTTTCAATTCATGAATCATATTAAATTCAAAGCAATCAAGTACAGACAAGAAAGCGAACAACAATGCATATAGTTGCTCCCATCTAAGCACTATAAAATTCATTATTCACGAATTCCAGATTTCCAATTAATGAAAGAAGAAAAGATCATTTTCCAAGTCATTCATTCATATCTCTATTTCTTTCCACATGACTGTCCTAACCGTGGAATCCAAACGAAAGACAAATCAAGATAACGATTCGAGTGAAACTTACAAAATCCATTCGAATTCACTTTCCGTGCATGAGAATAATTTCATTTATAATCGCTTTAAATGAAAACAGGGAAGAATTCATGATAGAACAAGCAATACTCAAGATGCGAGACCATGTAATTGTTGTACTTAGAAGATTCCATACTTCTCTCATTGTATTGTTAACCAAAAAAATCGGTTATATATCACGCAATCACTTACTCATATGACCTTTTATATCCATGAACACATACGATTCATAATAACAAATTACACATTGCTGTTACCTACAGCAAAACCAAATTCTTATGCACAGTAAAGCTCCAATGTTATTTTCAGAGTCAAAAATAGCAAAAAGAGAAGAATTCATTTCCCTATAATTTCATTAAGAAACAATCATTTTGTTCAAAATGAAATCAAACACCCAAATCGTGTTCATCTTAGCATGACAGCTCAACTTATAAAGATAACAGAACAATCGTTCTTATTGAAAAGCAAACTCACATAGCCTGTACAGTTTCAATCCAATATACCACAAACAATGGATATCCAATTCGAGTTCTATCTCGGTCAACTATTAATTTCAAAACAACATTCTCCATTCTCTTAATGAAGTACGAAACATGCAATATAATAATCATATTTCAATACCTTAATAAAGGCAAACCCGCGTAGGCGCGATTGCGTAATCTTGAGTACAATCAGGGACAGGACTCGAAAAACAAGCTGATTTCCACATTTTCCATTTATTTAAAACAAATCCAAGTCAAGTTCGCATTCACGAGAGCAGTTCAAACAGGAGGACAAACCTCAACTATAAGATGCGCATGAAATCAATTTTCCATTACAACATAAGGAAATATAATCATTCTTTGCACAAAATACAACCAATTGTAATTTTGTCAATCGATCAAACAGGAAGACCAAACAACATCTATAAAACACAATAAAACCACCCTATTCTCTCAACAAGGAGAAACGAAATCCATTAATAACTTCAGGAGGAAAACAATCAACTTTTTCCTACTTTCACGAATACCCAGTACGTATTCGTTTAGTTCCTACTCAAGAAAAAGGTACAACAAAGGAAATAATGCTAATACTTCATTCAATTCGAGTTCAATTACTCAAAGGAAACCCGAATGCCACTTCCATCCAAAATCCAAAACAATACAAGGAAAAGGATTTACTTTCTTAAAGAAATTTTCAATAAGAACTACTTCAACAACTATTATTTCCTTTCTTCCAGTTCGTTAGCAAATGAACGATTGTTTCAATAGTGAAAACAACTCATATTACGTGTATAGTCTCAAGATACACAGGACGAATTTCCGTTCTTGTCAAGCGACCAACACACACGGAAGGTACCTCATTCGAGAATACAAAAACAATTAAACTCGGATCGAAGCAATATTTCTTATTATTTCCAAAATGACAGCCAGATTCAATGAAACCCAATTCATAGCAATATACACGGCTGTATTTCTTCCCCCTTTTTTTTTACATACAAGGACAGTTCCCAACACAATAGCAAAGAAAAGATTACATTTAAGGAAACAATTTCACTATAAGGAACGATTACACGGCCTGTACCAATTTCAACAACACGAACAGTGAAAGAAATATCTATTTCAAACCTCCATACAGTCAATAACCAATACAATAATTCATCTCCAATTTGATTCGAGCAAATACAAATCAAAACCGAGCAACCAGAACGATTCATCATATCATTTTCCAAACAAAAAGAAGCAAGAATCGATGAAACCCAATTCGAATCGACTCGACAACAGTCACAGAATCAAAACCCAAGAGCAGGGTTGTTTTAATGAGACACTTAAACAAAGCAAGAGTTTTTAAAGAGAAGGGCTTAACATGCCTGTAATCTCTTCTCCTGAACTCGAAGAAAATTTGTTTGCCGCGTTTTTCCTTCCACGACGACAACACAAACTTCCCAACCTCCTTTCTTCTTGGGCTTAACAACACCTCAAAATCTCGAAAAAATGTCAAATGCCAAGAGGTGGTTCAGTGAACCCAGGCGAAAAAACCAAATGCGAGCAACTTTGCCAAAACCAAACCGAAACAATGAAAAATCAAATTCCCTCATACACTTTCCAAGGCGAACTGGTCGCGGGGACCGAAAACAATTAATGCAATTAAGGCTCTGCCTTTTTCCTTACTTTCCACGCCACCGCCACTTGAGTTGGCGAGCTTTTAAATTTCAAATTTCCCATGCAAAACGGAATTTGGCTCTATTTCTAAATAGATGCCTCTATTTCCTACCTGCCCCAAAAGCGGCACTTTGTCCACGTATGGAATTTGTTTATTAAATGCCAATGAATGCCTCCTTCCCATCCTTATCCCTTTCCTTCCAAGGGTCTGCGCACCCCTTAGATTAGGATTAGTTTAGGTTGCATATAGTATTCAACCTAGGTCTTAGTTTAGCCTTAGGTTATTAGGGCTTAGGTTATTTTCCCCCTTTTTTTTTTATATAATTTAAAAATCCACTTAGGATAGTAGTGTAGGATGCATGTTAGGACTTAGGATTAGTTTAGGGTTTAATTCATACTAACCACTAACACTAACAACTTCCATCCAGCCTCCCTACTAACATTCACGTTAATGCAGAGCAGGACGTTCCGTCCTTTGGATCGCGTGCCAAGGCCACCCGTGTCCAGGCGTTTCTTGCCTCACGAGGTCCCAAGTTCGACAGTGATGCGAGGGTTCAAGAAATCGAACCCTGTCGTTGGCATCTACGTGCTAGAGCTGTTCACACTGCATCGAGTGCTTTGCACGCTCATAACAATCTCGGTTCGGTTCAAGTGTGAATCGACACAGAAATCACAAGAGGACCTCAGCATACTTGGATCAATGGAATTGATTCAAGGTATCTTGTCGTCAACAAAAGAGTTTAGCAAGTATCACGACAATTTGTCGTCACATCAAAAAACACACAAGTACAATATTTGTTGTCCCATACGATAAATCATAGCATCAAGAATCCAAGTTAGCACACATTCTCTTAAGATCAGAACATATCTTAACATGTTTGCCTTCATTTCAGGCAATATAACAGGTATGTAAAACATTCACCAAGTTAACATACAAAATCAGTGTTACATTCTTCCCTCCTTAAAGAATCATCGTCCGATGATCGGTTAAACAAATCAAGGAGTTCTAGGACAAAGTTCGAGTTATTGTCCTTTCATTCATAAGTTCATACCAAAAATAGATTCTCTCTTAAAAACAGCGTTTTAAGACAAGCTGTCAAATAGACTAATAATTGTCTAAATTTGGTAGAATTATCGAGTTCTTGAATTTCAAATTCAATTAAGCAGTGTGGAAAAGTAGATCTCATTTCTTGAGATTCTCCCAAGTTGCACTTTCTTGATTGAAGCTGGTCCCCTTTGGACCTTACATTGGTTCACTTAGCGATTTCTCAAGTCTGTTGGCGAGTTCCCAACACTCGAATGGGCTTAACCACGATTATTCTGGGTCTTGGACTGCGAGGAATTCAATTTAGCACATGTGATAAATGCATCACGTATTTCTTAAGCGAAAAATATGAAAAACATCATGCATTTGAGACAAAGCGGGAGGTAATGCTAGGCGATAAGCTACGGGGTTGATTATTTCAATAATTTCAAAAGGTCCCACGTAACGTGGCGGCAACTTAAGCGGCCTTGCGAAAAGTTATTGAGCTCTTTTTCGGCTTCACCCGAAGAAAGACCTTCTCTCCCGATTTATAATGCTGTCGACCCGCTTCAAGTCTGCATAACTCTTTTGCCTATTGGCAGCCTCCTTTAGATGTTCTCGAATCATTTTGATTTGTTGTTCCATTTCCATAAGGATTTACGGCCCAATTACCTCTCTGTCCTCAACGCGCGTTGTCCCGGTGACGGGGGTTACGCATTTTCTTCCATCAATGCTTCAAAGGGCCCATTTTTAAAGAGGCATGATAGGTGTTATTGTAAGCAAATTCTACCGGGAAGGTATTCCTCCCATTTATCTTTGCTGGTCCATGCAATACATCCTTAACATGTCCTCTAAAAACTGATTAACTCTCTCGGTCTGTCCATCCGTTTTGGATGATATGCGGCGAAGTTTAATTTAGTCCCCAAGGCCGCATTAAGCGTTTGCCAAAACCTTGATGTCATCCTCGGATCTCATGTCGATATGATTAATTCGGTATTCCATGCGACTAAGATTTCATGTACAAATCTTCTTCTTAGCACTAGTGCATCGTCCTTAATTACAAGCGATGAAGTGTGCCACTTTGGTCAATTTGTCGACTTCTGACCAGGATAATGTCATGCTTATTTCTTGACATAGGCAATCCTTGAGCGAAATCCATCGTTATCACTTGCCATTTATCTTTGTGGAATCTTGTGGGGATCTGATAATCCAGCGGGGTGCATATGTTCCGCTTAACACGCGACATTCAAGCGATTATGTGTTCAAACTCTACCACATCCTTTTTCATTCCCTTCCAAAAGTATTGTTGTTTAAGATCGTGAGCATTTTTGTAATGCCGGGGTGTCAGAAAAAGGTGAATTATGGAATTCGATTAACAATTTCCCTCTTAAGTCATTTGCCACGGTATATATACCTGTTTTGAACCTTAGAATTCCTTCATTATCAAAACGGAATCCCTTATACACGATCTGTGGGTGCAGCGGCAGTGCTGATTTGACTTCTTTGGAAATAAGGATCTGATTCAGGCATCTTTCACCTCATCCTTAAAGCGAGTTCTTAACGTTATAAGAGCGAGAGATATGCTTCCTTCGACTCAAAGCATCTGCTACCCGATTTTCCTTGCCCTTAATGTAGCTTATATCAAAGTCATCTTGCAGAGACAGAAATTCTAACCATCTTCGCTGCCTTGCATTGATTTGGTGAGTAAAAATATACTTCAGCCCCGGATGGTCATTTTTTTTTAACTCAAAGGGCTTGCCTAAAAAAGGTAATGCCTCCATATTTGAAGTGCATGAACAATGGCGGCGAGCTCAAGATCGTGTGGAGCATAGTTACATTCATGTAACTTAAGCTTTTACTGCTTTCATAAGCGATGACATGGTTGTTACATAGCAGAATACCTCCAGGCCTTCTCTGAGGCGTCAGTTTCAACCATAAAATCTCCATTTGGATCGAATGCACAGTCAAAATAGGTCTTGTAGTTAAGCTGTTCCTTTAACTTTTTAAAGGTAGATTCACATTTGTCATGTCAGACAAATTTCTTTTCTTTCTTTTGCGCGAAGTGATTGGGGCAGCAATTTTTGAAAAGTCCTTAACGAACTTTCGATAATATCGGCCAAGCCCATGAAGCTCCTCACTTCGTGCACGTTCTTGGCGCGAGCCACTCGTTATAGCTGTGATCTTTGAAGGGTCAATGACTATCCCATTTTTGCTTATAACGTGTCCCAAAATAATGCACCTACTGCATCATAAAAGGAACATTTGGACGGTTTGCCATACAACTTCCTCTTTCTTAAGATTTCCAGGCACTATCTGAGATGTTCTTGGTGCTCTTCGACATTTTTAGAGTATATAAGAATGTCATCAAGAATCTGAAGCACAAACTTGTCTAAGTATTCTTGAAAAATATTGTTCATTAGATTCATGAAGGCGGCGGGTGCATTAGTCGGCCCAAAAGGCAACACCGTGAACTCATAATGCCCATACCTCGTTCTAAAAGTTGTTTTATGAATATCTTCTTCCTTTATTCTCGGTGATGGTACCACGATCGAAGATCTATTTTTGAATAAGCGATGCTCCTCGCATCGATCAAATAGATCATCAATCTTGGAAGTGGGTATCGATTTTTAATAGTTGCTTTGTTCGACATCCTGTAATCGATGCCTGACCTCAAAGTGCCATCCTTTTTCTTTACAAAAATTACAGCGCTCCCCAAGGTGAGGCGCTCGGTCGATCGGCCCCTTAGTCGGAAGTTCTTGTGGCGGGCCTTGACTCTACCAACTCAATGGTAGTCATTCATAAGGTGCCTTAGATATGGGTTCCGTTCTGGTTTGATTTCTATTGCGAAATCAAACTCACGTTTGGGCGGAAGACACAGCGATTCCTCGAAACACATCACGAAATCCCTCAACAATGGATATCTTTCCATGAAATCATTATCTTCTTCTTCTTGTTATTTTACTATCATTTTCTGCATGACAAAGTGCGGCCTCTTTTTTAGCCCTCTTTAGTTGCATAGCCGTCGGTTTCCTAAGCTACTGACTTCCCGTTTACACCTTGAATGACTTTTGCTTTACTGCGAGGTCATCAAGCAATAGATTTGTTTTTCATAACGATCGACCTTTGCCTTATGTTCAGCCACTTGATTAACTCCAATAATGATATCATATGATCCTAGAGGAGTGACATACAAGTCAACTTTGGTGGAGAAACCGGGCGAGATCAAGAATTGCCCCAAAAGGCACATTTATTTGTATGGACAGCATTATTCCCATAATGCCTTTGTCCATGTTTTATCCATTCTTGCAGCCTTTCTTTTTAATTTCATAGCAAGTTTAGCAGAAATAAAACATTACATAGCTCGATATCAAAAGTACAACTACGGGTTTAGAATAACTTACCCGTAACCTATGGGCGTCACTTGCTTTTCGACATGCATTAGCCAACTGCGGCATGTATCTATCTTTGTCCATGATCATCCTTCTTGAGAGGGCGGTGATTCGCATAGTGGTCCTTTCCACGATTGAAGCATCCTCCAGTGGCCCTTTTCTAGGCTCAAATGTTTGACCTTGAAGTTATCATTACGGCTTCCATAGGACTTACATCGATGCCATTAACTTTTGTGAAGGCATTTTTTCATACGCTATTTACAGTCTATTCATCACGGGTTTCTTGTTGTTATCTCTGACAATTTTGTTTTTCACACCAAACCTTTTCCAAGGTCCCCTTTTTGGTGCGAGATGAAGAAGGATTGGGAATCTTCTTCCTTATCTCTTCCTGTGAGCGAGATATTGCTCTCGATTTCATTCTGTCGATTGCCTTTTAAACAACTCCATCCATGGTGGTTGGGCCGTGGACATCCACTTCACCCCCAATGATGGGATTGGTCCCATTATGAATTTCCGTATTCGAACTTCTCAAATCGGCTTGAAATGCTGCGGCACATACTTAAGGAGTTTAGTAAACCCTTCCCGATATTCCGTCACCGGCGACCTTCCTTGCGACCGATTAAAATTCGGTCATTTTCCTATCAAAATAGAGTTGAGGCAGCCATCGTTGCCTAAAATAACCCTTAAATTGATCCCAAGTTATGTCGATTCGACAATATTCAGCTCGACCTTACGGTTGTCCCACCATGATGATGCTTCGTGAGAAAGGCGATATGCTCCCCATATCGCTTTAGTCTCTTCGGAGAAGTTTCTTATCGCAAAGTATTTCTCCATTTCAGAGCCGAGTTCTCGGCTCCGTCCCCAAGAGTTGTTCCATCAAACTTTGGAGGACTTATTCTCTTTATATCATTTGTAAGTTTAAATTGCTAATCTTGCCCTTTTATTTTCGGGGGATTAGGAGCAATTACATTATTATCATCACACCCGGATTCCCTCCGTTATGTTGTCCACGAGAGCGGTGATCATTTATTTCAGCTTCATTCCCCTCCTCTTCATTGCCCATTGATGCTTGTTCGATCTGAGTCAAGCGATCCCTCGTATCAAGTAGGGCGTGAGGATTTCATCCGGCTTTTGGGCGATTCTTTGCTTCTCCACCTATGACGGGTTATTCGCAGGCATTCCCTCTTGTCACGACCATTTTCTATTCAATAAGAAAATGTAAACCTTATTAATATCGTGGACTCATTAGGTCCAAGAGCTGCGACCTTGACTCGATGCAAGATGTAACATCCCCATTTCAAAATACCAGAACAAGGGAATTTTTTTTTTTTTTGATAACGTTCTCTGTTATGAATTATAAAATTCAAACACACGTTCAAGTTTTAATAATTGTTCTCTGCCCAAACAACACAGTTTGGATCACACAATTTCTTTTTAAAACGAATGTTCCCTGTTCGCATATTTACAATATGGAACACACATTCAATGCCATTGATCTTATAACAGATTCTATATCTTTGCTTGTAAATGACTCGAGGAACTACCGATCTTCCATTTTCATGGCTCGGAGTTTCAACGATCCTTCATTTCATGACTCGGCAACAACCGATCCTTCATGTTCATGACTCGGCAACAACCGATCCTTCATGTTTGTTTATGCATGGTATATTATATATACCTGTTCTCATAACCAATTCCGGTTATCGAAGTGATCCATTTAAGAAGCCTATCGAATATACATTGCTTGATATTCATCGACATCTGCATCTTAAATTAAGTGATAAGGACAACGCACCAGCAATTGCGATACTTTGGCCAAAGATTTTCACATGCTTTGCATGATCATATTCTGGATGTGATACACATCACGGAATACGTCCTTCACTTCACTTCACTGTTATCTAGAATGGTCTTTCTGGTTCCTACCCAGTCCTCTTCGTTTAAGGTTAGTTTAAACTTTCCAATTTAACCCATTAGTAATATGAGCGAGTATAGAAGGCACTCCAGATAACTAAAGATACGCGAGACATACGATGTCGTTTCCCCCGACTCCGTGTGTCTAGTTATCTTTAGTATTCGGAGTCACTCATATATACGATCATACTCTATCCCCATGTCCAAGAGTTACACATTGCCTATGTATTCTTGATGTTTTAATTCGGGAGGGCATTGCAATATGTCAATTTCTGCACATTGTGTCGTCATGAAGACCCCGTCTTCATGGAGACACCTTCTTTATAGGCTGGCGTATGCCAATGTCTCTGAGAATTCTCCCATCGAGAATACACATCTGCTCAAGTGCTTTGGATATGATTTTAATAATTAAAATCAACTTTCAGCATCCACGCTGATCTCTTGATCCTCGTTTCCGTTACAGTTGTATAGGGCTAAGAGGGACTAAATCCGTCCATTGTCTTGCAATGCATCTTCTCCTTCGTGTCGAAGGGCTGCATTTCCTTACTTGGTTCACTTCTTAATCATTGGATTAAGCAGTCCGTTCCGACGGACGTGATAAGTTTAACCTATTAAACTTAACCAAGATTTTCTCAAGCTATGACTAAATTCAAATTTTAACTTATTAGACGTCATTTAAACGAGGTCTAATTCCCAAGAACAATGTATTCATTTGTTCTCCTTAACGTTATATGGTTAAGGTCCATTAGTTACGGATATACTTATCCTATATCCATTATTCTGAATTTATCAAACGGGATCATTAATGGAGTTCGAAAGCGAAGTTCGATTACTCCGGAGTTGATTGATATTCCTTAGCTCCTAAGCTAATCATGAATACCTTCCGATTATGGAATCATATTCTTCTTAATCCTTTTTAATGTCAATTAAAAATTCATCTTTACCCAAGTATGAACTAATTGCAATTTTTCAACTTAAAAGTTGCATTTAGGTAAGAATAGATATCGGTTTCCATTTAGCATCCATCGAGGACAAATAAACAAATCCAAATCAAGAAATAACATTATATTTCCAGTTAGACAACAAAATCAAAACTGATATAACTATTGAAAATATCACACTTGTAATTGTATTCAATATTTCAAGTCATAATCATACATTTGCCAATCCGGTGATTGGGCATAGTTTATATAAAACATCCATCAACTCATGAATGAAAGAATATATTTTCTTCTTTTCACAATTCCTCGAAGAGGAATAAAAGCAACAATTACAATTCATCATTTATTAATCAAGAAGCATCGAGAAAACAACCATGTCTTCATTCTAATCAAATTCCATCTGCAAAATGATTTGCAGGTCGATTCGATAGGCCCGAGCATATTAAGCACTTATCCTTAAAATAAGGTGCTTGACTAAGCTGTCTCAATAAAAGAACCTGCTTTTATGAAACGACAGTTAAACATCAATCACGAAATAGGCACAAAAGAAAGATCAGCATAACAACTGAGCTATCAAAATATCATCACAATCAGCCAAGGAACTGCTGTCCCGTTTCCACATAATCGTTACAAGTATCAATTCACAATATTTGTAAAGTTAGGAATACAAGTAGCTTACTGCAGATATAACATACTGTTATCCTTTCCACGCCTTTCATTAATAATAAATGCAAAGGATGAAACTAACTGAAATGTAAACTCATTACTTTCCTTTCAGTTCATGTATCATATTAGATTCCAAGCAATCAAGTACAGACAAGAAAGCGAACAACAATGCATATAGTTGCTCCCATCTAAGCACTATAAAATTCATTATTCACGAATTACAGATTTCCAACTGAATGAAAGAAGAAAAGATCATTTTTCCAAGTCATTCATTCATATCTCTATTTCTTTCCACATGACTGTCCTAACAATGGAATCCAAACGAAAGACAAATCAAGATAACTTGATTCAAGTGAAACTTACAAAATCCATTCGAATTCACTTTAGTAAGAAGAATAATTTCATTTATAATCAGCTTTAAATGAAAACAGGGAAGAATTCATGATAGAACAAACAATATCAAGATGCGAGACCATGTAATTGTTGTCTAGAAGATTCCATACTTCTCTCATTGTATTGTTAACCAAACAAACGGTTATACAATCACGCAATCACTTACTCATATGACCTTTTATATCCATGAACACATACGATTCATAATAACAAATTACACATTGCTGTTACCTACAGCAAAACCAAATTCTTATGCACAGTAAAGTTCCAATATTATTTTCAGAGTCAAAATAGCAAAAAGATAAGAATTCATTTCTCTAAAATTTCATTAAGAACAATCCTTTTGATCAAAATGAACTCAAACACCCAAATCGTGTTCATCTAAGCAAGACAGCTCAAATTATAAAGATAGCAGAACAATCGTTCTTATTGAAAAGCAAACTCACATAGCACATGTACTGATTTAAATCCGGTATACCACAACAATGGATATCGATTCGAGTTCTATCTCGGTCATTTGTTAATTTCAAATACAACATTCTCCATTCTCTTAATGAAGTACGAGAATCAAATATAATAATCATATTTCAATACCTTAATAAAGGCAAACCCGCGTAGGGCCCGATTGCGTAATCTTGAGTACGATCGGACAGAGACTCGAAAAACAAGCTGATTTCCACATTTTCCATTTATTTAAAGCAATCCAAGTCAAGTTCGCATTCACGAGACAGGTTCCAAACGGAGGACAAACCTCAACTATAGGCCTTGATGAAATCAATTTTCCATTACTGACATAAGGAAATATAATCATTCTTTGCACAAAATACAACCAATTGTAATTTTGTCAATCGATCAAACAGGAAGACCAAACAACATCTATAAAACACAATAAAACCACCTATTCTCTCAGCGAGGAGAAAGCGAAATCCATTAATAACCCGGAGGAAAACAATCAACTTTTTCCTACTTTCCACGAATACCGATGCGTATTCGTTTAGTTCTACTCAAGAAAAGGTACAACAATAAAAATAATGCTAATACTTCGTTCAATTGAGTTCATTACTCAAAGAAACCCGAATGCCACTTCCATCAAAATCCAAAACAATACAAGGAAAAGGATTTACTTTCTTAAAGAAATTTTCAATAAGAACTACTTCAACAACTATTATTTCCTTCCTTCGAGTTCGTTAGCAATAAACAATTGTTTCAATAGTGAAAACAACTCATAATAAGTGTATGCGGTCCCAAGATACACATATAAATTTCCCGTTCTTGTCAAACGACCAACACACAGGAAGGTACCTCATTCGAGGAATACAAAAACAATTAAACTCAGCAGTCAGAGGCAATATTTCTTATTATTTCCAAAATGACAGCCAGATTCAATGAAACCCAATTCATAGCAATATACGGCATTTGTATCTTCACTTCCCTTTTTTTTTACATACAGGGACAGTTCCCAACACAATAGCAAAGAAAAGATTACATTTAAGGAAACAATTTCACTATAAGGAGCGATTACGGCTGTACCAATTTCAACAACATGAGCGGTGAAAGAAATATCTATTTCAAACCTCCATCGATCGATAACCAATACTGATAATTCATCTCCATTTGATTCGAGCAAATACAAATCAAAACCGAAACGACGAGCGATTCATCATATCATTTTCCAAACAAAAAAGCAAGAATCGATGAAACCCAATTCGAATCGACTCGACAACAGTCACAGAATCAAAACCCAAGAGCAGGGTTGTTTTAATGAGACACTTAAACAAAGCAAGAGTTTTTAAAGAGAAGGGCTTAACATGCCTGTAATCTCTTCTCCTGAACTCGAAGAAAACTTTTTTGCTGCGTTTTTCCTTCCACAACGACAACACAAACTTCCCAGCACTCCTTTCTTCTTCAGGCTTAGCAACAACCTCCAAATCTCCAAGAAAATGTCAAATGCCAAGAGCTGGTTCGACTGAACCAACCAGAAAAACCAAATGCAGAGCAACTTTGCCAAAACCAAACCGAAACAATGAAAAATCAAATTCCCTCATACACTTTCCAAGGCGAGCTGGTCGCGAGGACCGAAAACAATTAATGCAATTAAGGCTCTGCCCTTTTTCCTTACTTTCCACGCCACCGCCACTTGGGTTGGCGAACTCAATTTTCAAATTTACAAGCAAAAATCAAATTTGGCTCTATCTCCAAATAGATGCCTCTATTTCCTACCTGCCCCGCCAAAACTGGCACTGTCCACGTATGGACTGTTTATTAAATGCCAATGAATGCCTTTCCTTCATCCTTATCCCTTCCCTCCAAGGGTCTGCGCACCCCTTAGATTAGGATTAGTTTAGGTTGCATATAGTATTCAACCTAGGTCTTAGTTTAGCCTTAGGTTATTAGGGCTTAGGTTATTTTCCCCCTTTTTTTTTTTATAATTTAAAAATCCACTTAGGATAGTAGTGTAGGATGCATGTTAGGACTTAGGATTAGTTTAGGGTTTAATTCATACTAACCACTAACACTAACAACTTCCATCCAGCCTCCCTACTAACATTCACGTTAATGCAGAGCAGGACGTTCCGTCCTTTGGATCGTGCCAAGGCCACCCGTGTCCAGGCATTTCTTGCCTCACGAGGTCCCAAGTTCGGCAGATGCGGGGTTGAGAATCGAACCCACATGTTGGCATCTACGTGCTTAGATGTTCACACTGTGAATCGAGCCTTGCACGCTCATAACAATCTCGGGTTCGGTTCAAGTGTGAATCGACACGAAATCATCAAAGAGGACCTCGGCATACTTGGATCGTGGAATTGATTCAAGGTATCTTGTCGATCAACAAAGAGTTTAGCAAGTATACGACAATTTGTCGTCACATCGTGCAAACACACAAGTACAATATTTGTTGTCCCATCACGATAAATCATAGCATACAAGAGAATCCAAGTTAGCGAACACATTATCACATTCTCTTAAGATCGAAAAACATATCTTAACATGTTTGCCTTTGAGATTAAGCATAGCAAACTTGGATTGAGTGAGTTAATGGATAAAATTTTTTGAGGCTTGGTGTTGGCTACCTCGAATCAAACATGTCACCTTGATGGATGCAAACACGGTCACACCTCATAAGAGAGCTCACAATCTCAACATGGTGAATTCACTTGGTGTAGAGGCATACACAAAGAATGCGGAGGCGTGTTTGGATGGGAGTGGTCTAAGTGCAAACTAAAATCGCATACGAAGCATATAGGGTGATCATCTAATGGCTTATGTTAAGTCAATGAATTACAAGTAGATATGGTTGAGCTCGTTGTAGAACCTAGCATCTCAAGGAGTTTTATGCTTTGAGATTGAGAAGATCATGTTGCGTCGCATTGTCTTCAAGTCACGATCCATACGGGTAGACAAGGGTGAGGTGGTTATTTGTAGAATGAACCAAGCTATATGAGTGAGTTGAATGAAGGCTGATTTTAAGGATTTGTAGGTGCTAGGTATTTTGCAATGGTGGCAAGAGCTCAAAGTTTGGCTCGAGGTACATAAATGGAAAACAAACCCGATCGGAGTTCAAGTAAGCCAAATTGAACCGATGTTAGTCGAGGGTGAGTCATTGAGTGTCTTAGTGCCTTAGAAGGATTGTCGGATGATAAGTTGAAGTTATTGTAGTTTAAAGGTCGATTTAGCAAGGCTCGGCTCGAGGATCAATTCATGAGAGGCTTAGTATCTTGACATAGTGAAGAGCGATGGATGGATGCACATGAGCTCGATCTTGGGTTGAGTTCTCCGAGTTTTCATAGAGCATAAAAGTTGGAGGTCGGGGGATCTCAATTGATGACTCGGTGATGAATTGTCTCTATGAGCTCAATGTATAGCTCAACATTGTGATGTGCGAGTTTAGAATTTTGAGCCTTTTGGTGGCTTGCTATTGGTTTAAGCGATTATTAGCTTGACGTGAGGCTTAGAGATCGTCAATAGGAGGATTGCATGGAAGATGTAAACCGGTCGACTTTGCAAGTTAGGCCCAAAATGTAGGTGATGAGCTCAATCAAGCTTATCGGCGGATGTTAGTAAGAACTTGGATATGGTCATGGTTGGCGAGAACCAATCGTAAAGCCATGGATCCATGCGAGGAGGTTCATTGGAAAGAACTCGCAATGAGCTCACGGAGATGGTTTAAGGATTTGATTGGGATCGGTAAATGCACAAGAGAAAGGTCGAGTCGGAAATCATGAATGGCTAAGGATGTGTGTAGGAGCTCAACGTCAATCAAGCACGCCCAAGTTACCATCAAGTGGCTTGCAGAGGCATTTGTGTCACAGAGATGGACACGAACTTGACAATGGACTCGGGAGTGGTCCCATTGAAAGGGGTTGTTGGGAAAGCTTGTGTTACCTCGGCAACGAGCGAGCTTGAGGAGAACTTAGGAAAGTTAAGCCTATATAAGAGAGAGCTCGAGGTCGGTGTCGGCTCGGGCATGGAAATTTTTGACAGAGGCCGGGTGTGTCGGAAGAAGGAAGTGGGAGTTATGGAGTTCATTGGTTCGTGGTCCACATAGTGAGTGAGAAAACCTAGTGGGAACAACACGAACTCCAAATACCGAAACCGGATTTTCGAGATTCCTCGGCCATGGGAATTTCAAGGTAATTAGGAAAGGGTGATTTGGGGCTCCAATTCCCAAAGGATGTCAAGATCGCCGTGGGAATATGATGAGGTAAAATCACGGTTGGGGATATTTGAGCCAATTGGGCGGGATTATTCGGGGCTCCAATCCCGAAGGAAGTTGAGACCATCGTGGGAATATGGTGAGGTAAAATCCATGCTTGGGGAGATTTGAGCCGATTGGACCAAGGTGTTTCACGCTCCGGTGCCCAAGGGATTTTGGCTCTGGCGAGGAGCATGACAAGGGGCACGTGGAAAAATATTTTCAAGATAGACGGGGTGTAACACTGATTTTGAATGCTAACTTGGTGAATGTTTTACATACTGTTATAGCTCTTGGAATGAAAGCAAACATGTTAGGATATGTTTTGATTTTAAGAGAATGTGTTGCTAATTCGGATTCTTGCATACTATGAATTATTGCATGGGACAGCGAACACTGTACTTGTGTGTTTGCTGATGTGACGACAGGTTGTCGTATAATTGCTTGCTCTTGTGCTGATTGACAGCATATCCTGAATCAATTCCATTGATCCAGGTATGCTGAGATCCTCTTGTGTTTTCTATGCTAATTCACACTTGAACCGGAAGGACGGAACGTCCTGTTCTGTGATAGCATGGATGTTAGTAAGGGACGGGATGGAAATTGTTAGTGTTAGTGGTTAGTGGGAATTAAACCTAAACTAACCCTAAACACCTAACATACATTCTACACTACTATCCAAAGTGGATTTTTAAATTATAAAAAAAAAAAAAAAAAAAGGGGGAAAAATAAATCTAAATCCTAAAACCTAAGGTCTAACTAAGACCTAGGTCGAATGAACTATGTAACCTAAACTAATCCTAAGCTAAAGGGGTACGCAGACCCTTGGAAGGAGAGGATAAGGATGGGTAGGTGGCATTCTTGGGCATTTATGAACTGTCCCTTAGGGGACGGCGCCAGTTTTGGCGGGACAGATGGGAGATAGAGGTGTCTATTTGGAAGCTTGGCTAAACTCAGTTTGCTTGGGAAATTTGAAGGTTGGAGACTTGCCAACCCAAGTGGAGGGGGCGTGGAAAATAAGGAGAAAGGCAAGCCTTTAATGCATTAAATGTTTTTGGTCCTCGCGACCAGCTTGCCTTGGAAGCAGCATGAAGGAATTTTGATTGTCATTTTTGTTCATTCGAGCTTTTTGCAAAGTTGCTCTGCATTTGGTTTTTCTGACCTGGTTCGGTCGAACCAGCTCTTGGCATTGACATTTTCGTGGAAGAATAGAGGCTGTTGATAAGCCTGAAGAAGAAAAGAGTGCTGGGAAGTTTGTGTAGCCGTTGTGGAAGAAAAACGCGGCAAAACGAAGCTTTCTTCGAGTTCTGAAAAAGAGATTACAGGCATGTTAAGCCCTTCTCTTTAAAATCTTTGCTTGATTTAAATGTTTCATTAAAACAACCCTGCTCTTGGGTTTGGATTGCTTGATTGTTTTTGAGATTGATTTGGAAATGGATTTGTTGATTCATGCCTTCTTTTTCTTGAAAAATGATAAGGAAGTTGATTTTGATTGCTCTGCCTCGATTGTTCTTGCTCGAATCGTGTTGGAAATAAGATTTTAGTATTGATTGTAGACTGTATAAAGGGTTGAAATGTGGGTATTCCTTTCACTGTTCGTATTGTTCGAAAATGGAAAGGACTGTGCAATCGCCCTTATGGTGTAATTTGTTTCTTTAAATGCGATCGTTTCTTCTTTGTTGTATTTGGAGCGCACTTCCATGTAAAATGGAAATGGAAATACTGATCGAGTTATGTTGCTTGATTTGGGTTTCCTTCCTTTCTTCTTTGTCATTTTTGGAAATAATGGGGTACGATCGTCCCCTTGCTTTGTTGTGGTTAATCCGTCCTTGCATTTGATTGGTTGGAAGCACTCCCACGATGTGCTGGTTTGTTGACAGTATGGTGTTCGAAATAGATATAATTCTTTTACTATTCGTGTTGATTGAAAGTGGAACAGGTGTGTAATCGTTCCTTATGGTGTAAATGCTTTCCATTTAGTGTAATCGTTTCTTTCTTTGTGTATATGGGCTTGTCTTTACAAGAAAAGAAGAAATGGAAATACGATTGCATATATTGCTTTGTAATTTGGGATACATTGAATCTTGTTGTCATTTTGGAAATGATACAAAATACTGTTATTGGTCGCTGAGTTCAGCTGTCCTTGTATTTCTTGAATGAAATGCTTTCCTGATGTGCTGGTTGTTTAACAGTATTGGGAAAAATTGGCATATGTATCACGGGTTTGTACGTGTTAATTGAGTTGTTCTCTTTTGAAACCATAAGTCTTTTGCTGATGAACTAGAATGAAAGAAGCGTTGGTTGTTGAAGTTGTTTCATATGGAAATTTTTATAAAGGAAATAGATTCTCTTCCTTCTACTGTCTTGGATTCTGATGAAAGTGGCATTCGGGACCCCTATGAGTAATTGAATTCGAATTTAAATTCAAGTAGTAGCAACATTTCCATGGCTGTGCCCTTTTCTTGTATAAGAAATAAGCAATTATGTTTTGGAATCCGTGAAAATAGGAAAAGTAGACTGTTTTCCTTCTGAAGTTATTGAATGACTATAATTTCTTCTTGCTGTAATGAAGGATGACCCCATTGCGTCTAGCAGTCGAAGTTTGACCTTCTGATATAATTTTGCTTTTACTATCTTGAGAATGCAAATTTGGTGAGCGTTCATTCTTTGTAGCTTGTTGGATTGCGGTTTATCTTGTATGGTGATGCTTATCAATGAGAACGTTTACGTTGTTGTCTGTCTAAGTTGAGTTGTCTTGCTTAGAAAAAAAAAAAACGTGATTGAATGTTTTTACTTCATTCTGAAAACAATGATTGTTTTTAATGAAATAGTAGAGAATGAATTCTTCTCTTTTGCTATCCGGAACTCTGAAGGTGATATTGGATTTATAGTGCTTATGATTCGGTCTTCTTTGTGAGTATGATCATGTACCCTTTGTTATTAAGAACTATATGTGTTCAAAAGTATAAAAGATTATATGAATATATATATATACTTGCGTGGTTGCAATTTTGTTGTTGGTTAGCTATACAGTGTAAGAAGTAAGGAATTTTCTAGTATAGCAAATACCTAGTATACATATTGATATGGCTTGCTCCAGGATAAATATAATGTCTTACTAACCTGTTGGCATTCATATGAGCTGAAATAAATGGAATTATTCTTGCTTTGCCCGAGAAAGTGAATTCCGAGTGGATTTGTAAGTTTCACTCGAAGCTGTTATTTGATTTATCTTTAAATGCGGATCCCCGTTAGGGGACAGGACATGTGGAAAGAGATAGAGATATGAATTAATGTTTTAGAAAAATGATCTTTCTTCTTTCATTCGAGTTAGAAATGCGGAATTCGTGAATGAAGAATTTTATAGTGCTTAGATGGGAGCCACTATATGCATTCTTTGTTCGCTTTCTTGTTTGTACTTGAATGCTTTAAATTTAACATGCTTCATGAGCGGAAAGGAAAGTAATGGATTTATACTCGATTAGTTTCATCCTTTGCATTTGTTATTAATGAAAGGTGTGGAAAGGATAAGCTTGTATGCTTTATAGGCATCAAACTACTTGTATTTTTAACTTTACAAATTTTGTAAATAGATACTTGCAATGATTATGTCAAAAGCAGGACAGCGGTCCCTTGGTAGTGGCGATGATGTTTTTGATAGTTCGGTGGTTATGCTGATTTCTCTTTTGTGCTTTGAGATTGATGTTTCTTTGTCGTTTCATAAAAGCGGGGTTCTTTTATCGAAGCTTGATTAGTTGAAAGCATCTTATTTTAAGAGATAAGTGCTTAATGTGCTCGGTTCATTGAAGCCCGACCGTGCAATTCATTTTGCGAGATGGAATTTGATTAGAATGAAGACTTGGCATTTGTTTTTCGATGCCTCTTGATTAGATGTAAATTAAATTGTAACTGTTGCTTTTATTTCCTCTTTGAGGAATTGTAAAAGAAGAAAATACATTCTTCTGTCCATGAGTTGTATGGATGCTTTGTATAAATTATACCCAATCAGTTGGATTGGCAAATGTACAAATTATGACTTGAAATATTGAATACAGTTACAAGTGTGATATTTTCAATAATTATATCAGTTTGATATTGCTGTTTAAATTGGAAATATGGTGTTATTTCCTGATTTGGAATTGTTTTATTATCCTTGGATGGATGTTGAATTGAAACTGATGTTTATTCTTACTTAATTACAACCTTTAAGTTGAACAATGCAATTAATTCATACTTGGGGTAAAGATGAATTTTGAATTGACATTAAAAAGGATTAAGAAGGATATGATTTTATAATCAGAAGGTATTCAGGATTAGCTTAGGAGCTAAGGAATATCAATTTAAACTGGGAGTATTCGAACTTCGTTTTCGAACTCCATTAATGATCCCGTTTGATAAAATTCAGAATAAAGGTTATTGGATACATATATCCATAACTAATGATCCTCAACTATATAACGTCGAGGGGAAATAAATGAATTCATTTCTCAAGGAATAGACCTCGTTTGAATGACGTCTAATAATTTAACATTATGAAATTAGTTGCAGTTGGAAACATCTTGGTTAAGTTTAATAGGTTAAACTTATTATGTCCGTCGGTACGGACTGCTTAATCTAATGATTAAGAAATTAACCAAGTAAGGGAATGTAGCCCTTCGATATGAAGGGGACGATACATAGAAAACTAACGGACGGTTTAGTCCCTCTTAGTTATAGACAACTGCAACGGCAACGAGGATCGAGGATCGGCGTGGATCTTTGAAAATTGCTTTAACTGATAACTCGTAGCTAAGTCACTTGGGCAGGATGTGAATTCTCGATGGGATGAATTCTGCAGGACATTGGCATACGCCAGCTACAGCAAGGTGTCTTCATGAAGACGGGGTCTTCACGACGACACAATGTTGCAGCTGACATATAGCAATGCCCTCCCGAATTAAAACATTGAGAATACATAGGCTGAAAGTGTAGATCTTAGCTGGGGTGGAGATAGGGTATGATTTGGTATACGGAGTGACTCCGGATTACTAAAGATAATCAGACACACGGAGTCGTGGGGTAACGACACCGTATGTCTGCGTATCTTTAGTTACATGGAGTGCCTTCTATACCCGCTCATATGTCTTGCGGCTTTGGAATCGAAAGTTTAAACGGAACTTAAGCAATGAGGAGTGGTAGGAACCGGGAAAGACCATTCTAGATAACGGTGAAGTGAAGTGAAGGACGTATTCCGTAGATGTGTATCACATTCGGGAATATGATCATGCAAAGCATGTGAAAATCTTTGGCCAAAGTATCGCGATTCTTTGGTTGCGTTGTCCTTATCACTTAATTTAAGATGCGGGATGTCGGATGAATATCGATATGAGATATTGAGATGAGGCTTCTTAAATGGATCACTTCGATAACCGGGAAGGTTATGAGAACAAGTATATAAAATATACTATGCATGAACAAACATGAAGGATCGGTTGTTGCCGAGTCATGTATATGAAGGATCGGTTGTTGCTTGTCATGAAATGAAGGATCGTTGAAACTCAGGAGCCATGAAAATGGAGGATCGGCGAGTTCATCGAGTCATTTACAATGACATATAGAATCTGTTATGAGATTGAATGGCATTGAATGTGTGTTCCATATTGTAATTATGTGAGCAGGGAACATTCGTTTTAAAAAGAAATTGTATAATCAAAGCGTGTGGTTTGGGCGAGAGAACAATTATTAAATCTTGAGCGTGTGTTTGAATTTTATAATTCATAACGAGAAACGTTATATATAAAAAAAAAAAAAAAAAAAAAAAAATTTCCCTTGTTACGGTGTTTTAAAATGGGGATGTTACATCTTGGTATCGAAGTGAAGGTTGCGAGCTCTTGGACCTAATGAGTCCACGTTATTAATAAAGTTTACATTTTCTTATTGAGCAGAAAATGAGTCGGGACAAGAGGGAATCTGCGAATAACCCGTTACGGGGTGGAGAAGCAAGCGCCCAAAAGCTGGATGAAATCCTTGCTTTGCCCTACTTGAATCTGAGGATCATTTGGTATCTTGGAACAGCGATCGATAGGCAATGAAGAGGAGGGGAATGAAGCTGAAATAAATGATCATTACCTCCATGTGGACAACATCAACGGAGGGAATCCGGGTGTTGATGATAATAATTAATTGCTCCTAATCCCCACGAAAATAAAAGGGCAAGATTAGCGGTGAACTTACGAATGACATAAAGAGAATAAGTCCTCCAAAGTTTGATGGAACAACTCTTGGGGACGGAGTGAGAAGCGGCTCGATGAAATGGAGAAATACTTTGCAATAAGAAACTTCTCCGAAGAGACTAAAGCGATATGGGGAGCATATCGGCTTTCTCATGAAGCATCATCTGGTGGGACAACCGTAAGGTTGAGCTGAATATTGTCGAATCGGACATAACCTAGGATCAATTTAAGGGTTATTTTAGGCAAAGATGGTTGCCTCAACTCTATTTTGATAAGAAAATGGCTGAATTTCAGAAGCGGTCGCGAGGAAGGTCATCGGTGACGAGAATCTTTTGGGAAGGGTTTACAAAACTCCTTAAGTATGTGCCTTGATACAAGTGGCGAGAAGTTCGAGAATACGGAAATTCATAATGGGACTGAATCCCATCATAGGTGGCGAAGTGGATGTCCACGGCCCAACCACCATGGATGGAGTTGTTGAAAAGCAATCGAGGCGAGGCAGTGAGAGCAATCTCTGCTCACGAGGGGAAGAGATAAGGAAGAAGATTCCCAATCCTTCTTCGTCTCTTGCACCAAAAAGGGGACCTTGGAAAAGGTTTGGTGTGAAAAATAAAATTGTTGTAGATAACACAAGAAACACGTGATGAAACAGGACTGCAAATAGCGTGCGGAATAGCTTTCCAAAAGCTAATGGCTTTGGGCGAAGTCCTATGGAAGCCAAAAACGATAACTTTAAGGTGGTAATAAATTTGAACCTAGAAAAGGGCCAGTGGAGGATGCTTCAATTTGTGGAAGGGACCACTATGCGAATCACTTTGTCCTGCAAAGAAGGATGATCGCGGACAGACGCGCATAGGATACATCTTTGCGGTGTCTAACAGAACAGTGAAAAGCAAGTGACGCCCATAGAAGTTACTGGTAAGCTATTCGGTAAACCTGTAGTTGTACTTTTTGATACTGGAGCTACAGAATGTTTTATTTCTACTGAACTTGCTATGAAATTAAAAAGAAAGGCTGCGAGAATGGATAAAACTTGGACAGTGCATTATGGGAATAATGCTGTCCACACAGTTGAAATGTGCCTTTTTGGGGCAATTCTTGACCTGCCTGGGTTCTCCACCGAAGTTGACTTGTATGTCACTCCTCTAGGATCATATGATATCATTATTGGAGTTAACTGGTTGGCTGAACATAAGGCAAAGGTTGACTGTTATGAAAAACACATCAGTTGCCTTGATGACTGCGGCAAAGTGAATCATTCAAGTGTAAAGCGGGAAGTTGCGGTTAGGAAATGCGCGGCTATCAACTAAAGAGGGCTAAAACAGAGGCTGCACTTTGTATGCGGTAAAAATGATAGAAAATGAAAAGGAAGATAATGATTTCATGGAAAGATATCCATTGTTGAGGATTTCCGTGATGTGTTTCCGGAGGAATTACTGGTCTTCCGCCCAAGGGCGTGAGTTTGACTTCGCTTTATAGAGATCAAACCGAGAGACGGAACCCATATCTAAGGCACCTTATAGAATGACTACCATTGAGCTGGTAGAACTGAAGGCTCAGTTACAAGAACTTCTGACTAAGGGGCTGATCAGACCGAGCGTCTCACCTTGGGGAGCGCCGGTAATTTTCGTAAAGAAAAAGGATGGCACCTTGAGGCTGTGCATTGATTACAGAATGCTGAATAAAGCAACCATTAAAAATCGATACCCACTTCCAAGAATCGATGATCTGTTTGATCAGATGCGAGGAGCATCAGTCTATTCAAAAATAGATCTGCGGTCAGGATACCATCAGCTGAGAATAAAAGAGGAAGATATTCATAAAACAGCTTTTAGAACGAGGTATGGGCACTATGAGTTCACAGTGCTGCCTTTTGGGCTGACTAATGCACCTGCCGCCTTCATGAATCTAATGAATAACATCTTTCAAGAATACTTAGACAAGTTTGTGCTTGTATTCTTAGACGACATTCTTATATACTCTAAAAATGTCGAAGAGCACCAAGAACATCTCAGGATAGTCTTTGGAAATCTTAAGAAAGAGGAAGTTGTATGGCAAGTTTGTCAAATGTTCCTTTTATGATGCGAGAGGTGCATTATTTGGGACACGTTATAAGTAAAGACGGGATAGTTTGTTGATCCTTGAAGATCACGGCTATAAGCCGAATAACTGCGCTAGAACGTGCACGCAGTAAGGAGCTTCATGGGCTTGGCTGGATATTATAGAAAGTTCGTTAAGGACTTTTCAAAAATTCTTTGCTCCAATCACTTCGTTGCGAGAAGAAAGAAAAGAAATTTGTTTGGGCCAGACAAATGTGAATCTGCCTTTAAAAAGTTAAAGGAGCGATTAACTACAACACCTATTTTGACTGTACCCATCCAAATGGAGATTTTATGGTTGTATGACGGACGCCTCGGGAGAAGGCCTTGGAGGTATTCATTGGCTGAGAATAACCATGTTATCGCTTATGAAAGCGAGAAAGCTTAAGTTACATGAACAGAACTATGCTCCATGATCTGGAGCTCGCTTGCCATAGTACATGCGCTTCAAATATGGAGGCATTACCTTCTTGGCAAGCCCTTTGAATTAAAAAGACCATCAGGGCTGAAGTATATTTTTACTCACCAAATCGAATGCAAGGCAACGAAGATGGTTAGAATTTACTGTCTCGGTATGATTTTGATATAAGCTACATTAAGGGCGGAAAATAGAGTGGCGAGATGCTCTGAGTCGAAGGAAGCATATCTCTGCTCTTATAACGTTAAGAACTCAGTTTAAGGATGAGGTAAAAGATGCTTTAGAATCAGATCCCTATTTTCAGCAAGTCAAATCAGCACTTGCTGCAGACCCGCAGGACAGCAGGTATAAGGGATTTCGTTTTGATAACGAAGGAGTTATGAGATTCGAAAACAGGGTATATGTACCTGTAGCAAATGGCTTAAGAGAGAAATTGCTCACTGAATTCCATAATTCACCTTTTTCTGGGCACCCTGGCATTACAAAAATGCTTGCTGATCTTAAGCAGCAATATTTTTGGAAGGGAATGAAAAAGGATGTAATAGAGTTTGTAACACACTGCTTGGAATGTCAGCGTGTTAAAGCGGAACATATGCACCCTTCAGGATTATTGTATCCCCATAGCATTCCGCAGTATAAGTGGCAAGTGATAACGATGGATTTCGTTCAAGGATTGCCTATGTCAAGAAATAAACATGACATTATCCTGTTGTAATCGACAAATTGACCAAAGTGGCACACTTCATTCTTTGGTAATTTGAAGGACGATGCACCGATTTAGCAAGAAGATTTGTGCATGAAATCTTGATTGCATGGAATACCGGAATTAATCATATCGGACGAGGATCCGAGGATGACATCAAGAGTTTTGGCAAACGCTTAATGCGGCCTTGGGAACTAAATTAAACTTGATTCTGCATATCATCCAGAGACGGATGGGCGAGACCGAGAGAGTTAATCAAGTTTTAGAGGACATCTTTGAGGATGTATTGCATGGACCAGCGGTATAAATGGGAGGAATACCTCCCGGTAGAGCTTACACATAACACCTATCATGCTTCTTTAAAAATGGCGCCCTTTGAAGCATTGTACGGAAGAAAATGCGAGAACCCACTGTCATTGGGACGGCGTTGAGACAGAGAGTAATTGGGCCAGAAATCCTTATGGAAATGGAACAGCAAATCAAAATGATTAGGAACATCTAAAGGAGGCTGCACAATGGCGAGAAGAGCTATACGAGACTTGAAGCGGGTTGTGAGCATTATAAACTTGGAGAGAAGGTCTTTCTTGGGTGAAGCCGAAAAAGAGCTCCATAACTTTGCAAAGTCGCTTGAAGTTGTCACCACGTTACGTGGGACCTTTTGAAATTATTGAAATAATCAACCACATAGCTTATCGTCTAGCATTACCTCTGCTTTGTCTCAAATGCATGATGTTTTTCATATTTCTTTGCTTAAGAAATACGTGACCGATTTATCACATGTGCTAAATTGGAATTCCTTGCAGGTCCAAGACCCAGGAATAATCGTGGTTAAGCCCATTCGAGTGTTGGGAACTACTTGATTGTACTTGAGAAATCGCGAAGTGAACCAATGTAGGTCCAAAGTGGGACCGGTTCGTGAAAAGAAAGTGCAACTTGGGAGAATCTCGAAGAAATGAGATCTACTTTTCCACATCTGTTTAACTGAATATGAAATTCAGAGAACTGAAAGTTTTACCAAATTTAGACCATTATTAGTCTATTGTACAGTTGTCTTAAAACTTTGTTTTTAAGAGAGAATCTGTTTTTGGTATGAACATATGAATGAAAGAACAATAACTGAATTTTGTTCTATGAACTTCTTGATTTGTAAATCGATCATCGGGACGATGATTCTTTAAGAGGAAGAATGTAACACTCACGATTTTGAATGCTAACTTGGTGAATGTTTTACATACTTTGTGTTATAGCTCTTGGAATGAAAGCAAACATGTTAAGATATGTTTTGATTTTAAGAGAATGTATTGCTAATTGGATTCTTGCATACTATGAATTATTGCATGGGACGTGAACAACATTGTACTTGTGTGTTTCTTGATGTGGCCAACGAGGTTGTCGTATAATTGCTTGCTCTTGTGCTGATTGACAGCATATCCTGAATCAATTCCATTGATCCAGGTATGCTGAGATCCTCTTGTGTTTTCTATGCTAATTCACACTTGAACCGGAAGGACGGAACGTCCTGTTCTGTGATAGCATGGATGTTAGTAAGGGACGGGATGGAAATTGTTAGTGTTAGTGGTTAGTGGGAATTAAACCTAAACTAACCCTAAACACCTAACATACATTCTACACTACTATCCAAAGTGGATTTTTAAATTATAAAAAAAAAAGGGAAAATAAATCTAAATCCTAAAACCTAAGGTCTAACTAAGACCTAGGTCGAATGAACTATGTAACCTAAACTAATCCTAAGCTAAAGGGGTACGCAGACCCTTGGAAGGAGAGGATAAGGATGGGTAGGTGGCATTCTTGGGCATTTATGAACTGTCCCTTAGGGGACGGCGCCAGTTTTGGCGGGACAGATGGGAGATAGAGGTGTCTATTTGGAAGCTTGGCTAAACTCAGTTTGCTTGGGAAATTTGAAGGTTGGAGACTTGCCAACCCAAGTGGAGGGGGCGTGGAAAATAAGGAGAAAGGCAAGCCTTTAATGCATTAAATGTTTTGGTCCTCGCGACCCGGCTTGCCTGGAAGCGGCATGAAGGAATTTTGATTGTCATTTTGTTCATTCGAGCTTTTTGCAAAGTTGCTCTGCATTTGGTTTTTCGACCGTTGGTCGAACCAGCTCTTATGCATTGACATTTTCGTGGAAGAATAGAGGCTGTTGATAAGCCTGAAGAAGAAAAGAGTGCTGGGAAGTTTGTGTAGCCGTTGTGGAAGAAAAACGCGGCAAAACGAAGCTTTCTTCGAGTTCTGAAAAAGAGATTACAGGCATGTTAAGCCCTTCTCTTTAAAATCTTTGCTTGATTTAAATGTTTCATTAAAACAACCCTGCTCTTGGGTTTGGATTGCTTGATTGTTTTTGAGATTGATTTGGAAATGGATTTGTTGATTCATGCCTTCTTTTTCTTGAAAAATGATAAGGAAGTTGATTTTGATTGCTCTGCCTTGATTGTTCTTGCTCGAATCGTGTTGGAAATAAGATTTTAGTATTGATTGTAGACTGTATAAAGGGTTGAAATGTGGGTATTCCTTTCACTGTTCGTATTGTTCGAAAATGGAAAGGACTGTGCAATCGCCCTTATGGTGTAATTTGTTTCTTTAAATGCAATCGTTTCTTGCTGTTGTATTTGGAACTGCACTTCCATGTAAAATGGAAATGGAAATACAGTCGAGTTATGTTGCTTCGATTTGGGTTTCCTTCCTTTCTTGCTGTCATTTTTGGAAATAATGGGGTACAGTCGTCCCCTTGCTGTTGTGGTTAATCCGTCCTTGCATTTGATTGGTTGGAAGCACTCCCACGACGTGCTGGTTTGTTGACAGTATGGTGTTCGAAATAGATATAATTCTTTTACTATTCGTGTTGATTGAAAGTGGAACAGGTGTGTAATCGTTCCTTATGGTGTAAATGCTTTCCATTTAGTGTAATCGTTTCTTGCTGTGTATATGGAACTGTCTTTACAAGAAAAGAAGAAATGGAAATACAGTTGCATATATTGCTGTAATTTGGGTTCTGTTGAATCTTGTTGTCATTTTGGAAATGATACAAAATCTCTTTATTATCGTTTGAGTTAAATGTCCTTGTATTTCTTGAATGAAATGCTTTCCTGATGTGCTGGTTGTTTAACAGTATTGGGAAAAATTGGCATATGTATCACGGGTTTGTACGTGTTAATTGAGTTGTTCTCTTTTGAAACCATAAGTCTTTTGCTGATGAACTAGAATGAAAGAAGCGATGGTTGTTGAAGTTGTTTCATATGGAAATTTTTATAAAGGAAATAGATTCTCTTCCTTCTACTGTCTTGGATTCTGATGAAAGTGGCATTCGGGACCCCTATGAGTAATTGAATTCGAATTTAAATTCAAGTAGTAGCAACATTTCCATGGCTGTGCCCTTTTCTTGTATAAGAAATAAGCAATTATGTTTTGGAATCCGTGAAAATAGGCAAAGTAAGTGTTTTCCTTGCAGAGTTATTGAATGACTATAATTTCTTCTTGCTTTGTAATGAAGGATGACCCCATTGCGTCTAGCATCGGTCGAGTTTGACCTTCGATATAATTTTTGCTTTTCTTATCTTGAGAATGCAAATTTGGTAGAGCGTTCATTCTTGTAGCTTGTTGGATTGCAGGTGTACGGTATGTGTGATGCTTATCAATGAGAACGTTTACGTTGTTGTCATCTAAGTTGAGTTGTCTTGCTTAGAAAAAAAAAAAAAACGTGATTGAATGTTTTTACTTCATTAAAAAACAATGATTGTTTTTAATGAAATAGTAGAGAATGAATTCTTCTCTTTTGCTATCCGGAACTCTGAAGGTGATATTGGATTTATAGTGCTTATGATTCGGTCTTGCTGTAGGTAACAGTCATGTACCCTTTGTTATTAAGAACTATATGTGTTCGTATATAAAAGATTATATGAATATATATATATACTTGCGTGGTTGCAATTTTGTTGTTGGTTAGCTATACAGTGTAAGAAGTAAGGAATTTTCTAGTATAGCAAATACCTAGTATACATATTGATATGGCTTGCTCCAGGATAAATATAATGTCTTACTAACCTGTTGGCATTCATATGAACTGGAAATAAATGGAATTATTCTTGCTTTGCCGAGAAAAGTGAATTCCGAGTGGATTTGTAAGTTTCACTCTGAAGCATTATTTGATTTATCTTTAAATCTGGATCCCACTTTGTTAGAGACAGACATGTGGAAAGAGATAGAGATATGAATTAATGTTTTAGAAAAATGATCTTTCTTCTTTCATTCGATTAGAAATGCAGGAATTCGTGAATGAAGAATTTTATAGTGCTTAGTGGAGCCACTTATATGCATTGTTTGTTAAACTTTCTTGTTTGTACTTGAATGCTTTAAATTTAACATGCTTCATGAACGGAAAGGAAAGTAATGGATTTATACTCAGTTAGTTTCATCCTTTGCATTTGTTATTAATGAAAGGTGTGGAAAGGATAACTGTATGCTTTATAGGCAGCAAACTACTTGTATTTTTAACTTTACAAATTTTGTAAATAGATACTTGCAATGATTATGTCAAAACGGGACAGCAGTCCCTTGACTGGTGGCGATGATGTTTTTGATAGTTCAGTGGTTATGCTGATTTCTCTTTTGTGCTTTCGAGATTGATGTTTTGCTGTCGTTTCATAAAAGCAGGGTTCTTTTATCGAAACAGTTAGTTGAAGCATCTTATTTTAAGGATAAGTGCTTAATGTGCTCAGTTCATTGAACTGACCCGTGCAATTCATTTTGCAGATGGAATTTGATTAGAATGAAGACTTGGCTGTTTTCTGATGCCTCTTGATTAGATGTAAATTAAATTGTAGCTATCATTGCTTTTATTTCCTCTTTGAGGAATTGTAAAGAAGAAAATACATTCTTGTCCATGAGTTGTATGGATGCTTTGTATAAATTATACCCAATCAATTTGGATTGGCAAATGTACAAATTATGACTTGAAATATTAAATACGATTACAAGTGTGATATTTTCAATAATTATATCGAGTTTGATATTGTTGTTTAAATTGGAAATATGAAGTTATTTCTGATTTGGAATTGTTTCATTATCCTTGGATGGATGTTGAATTGAAGCCGATGTTTATTCTTACTTAATTCTGACCTTTAAGTTGAACAATGCAATTAATTCATACTTGGGGTAAAGATGAATTTTGAATTGACATTAAAAGGATTAAGAAGGATATGATTTTATAATCAAAAGGTATTCGAGGATTAGCTTAGGAGCTAAGGAATATCAATCTAAGTGAGGAGTATTCGAACTTCGTTTTGAACTCCATTAATGATCCCGTTTGATAAAATTCAGAATAAAGGTTATTGGATACATATATCCATAACTAATGATCCTCAACTATATAACGTCGAGGGGAAATAAATGAATTCATTTCTCAAGGAATAGACCTCGTTTGAATGACGTCTAATAATTTAACATTACGAAATTAGTTGCGATTGGAAACATCTTGGTTAAGTTTAATAGGTTAAACTTATTATGTCCGTCGATGCAGATGCTTAATCTAATGATTAAGAAATTAACCAAGTAAGGGAATGTAGCCCTTCGATATGAAGGAGGCGATACATAGAAAACTAGCAGACGGTTTAGTCCCTCTTAGTTATAGACATAAATGAAGCGGAAACGAGGATCGAGGATCGGCGTGGATCTTGAAAATTGCTTTAGCGATAACTCGTAGCTAAGTCACTTGGGCAGGATGTGAATTCTCGATGGGATGAATTACTGCAGGGACATTGGCATACGCCGGCTACAGCAGGTGTCTTCATGAAGAGACGGGGTCTTCACGGCGACACAATGTTGCAGGCCCGACATATAGCAATGCCCTCCCGAATTAAAACATTGAGAATACATAGGCTGAAAGTGTAGATCTTAGCTGGGGTGGAGATAGGGTATGATTTGGTATACGGAGTGACTCCGGATTACTAAAGATAATCAGACACACGGAGTCGTGGGGTAACGACACCGTATGTCTGCGTATCTTTAGTTACAGGTGCCTTCTATACCCGCTCATATTACTTGGCTTGGAATCGAAAGTTTAAAACGGAACTTAAACAGTGAGGACCTGGTAGGAACCGGGAAAGACCATTCTAGATAACGGTGAAGTGAAGTGAAGGACGTATTCCGTAGATGTGTATCACATTCAGGAATATGATCATGCAAAGCATGTGAAAATCTTTGGCCAAAGTATCGCAATTCTTTGGTTGCGTTGTCCTTATCACTTAATTTAAGATGCGGGATGTCGGATGAATATCGATATGAGATATTGAGATAGGCTTCTTAAATGGATCACTTCGATAATTAGGGGGAAGGTTATGAGAACAAGTATATAAAATATACTATGCATGAACAAACATGAAGGATCGGTTGTTGCCGAGTCATGTATATGAAGGATCGGTTGTTGCGAGTCATGAAATGAAGGATCGTTGAAACTCAGAGCCATGAAAATGGAGGATCGGCGAGTTCATCGAGTCATTTACAGACAGATATAGAATACATTATGAGATTGAATGGCATTGAATGTGTGTTCCATATTGTAATTATGTGAGCAGGGAACATTCGCTTTAAAAGAAATTGTATAATCCAAACTGTGTGGTTTGGGCAAAGAACAATTATTAAATCTTGAACGTGTGTTTGAATTTTATAATTCATAACGAGAAACGTTATATAAAAAAAAAAAAAAAAAAAAATTCCCTTGTTAATGTTTTAAAATGGGGATGTTACAGGGGGCACGTCTCATAAGTTAAGTTCCCAAATCATCTAGTGAGAATGTAAAGAATGACTATTGCGTGTTGCATAGAGGTCGTTGGAGGAACTAGAACCGAGTCTCACATGCATTGCCATGTAGCGCGGTTGGCGGTTGAGAGTCCGCTGAGTTGATACGAAGTGATCTCTTTTTTAGGACACTTTAAAGCGAGTTGAAACCCATCATGCTAGGAGTTGGGTAACAAATGAGGTCAACATAATATGTGTCGATGATTTTGGTTCGATGGCGCTTGTTTCAATACAAAACATGGGACTTGGTAGAAGTTTAAGGCTCCCAATGTAAAATCTTTTAGATCGTTGAAGTAGTTAGAGGCGTTGTTTAAGAAAACGTGGTGGAGAATAAAAATGGAGCACGCGGTAGGGTGGCGATTAAACATAAGATCGCCAAGGTAAAATGAAAAACCACTGTGGAAATGGGACAACTCGACGGATGATATAAGGCTAACCACCACGCCATTAAAACCAATGAATTCGCTGACCACTCATCGAGTTGGCTAGCGATCTGGTTAGCAATAAGCATTAAAACCCAATCTAAAGCAAATTTTTCCTATCGCGTACCAACAAAGGAACATAATATTTTATTAAAAATATTATTTTTATTTAAATATGGATAAATTTAAAATTTTGAATTTTTGGGGCATGATGAGTGAGTGCAATTAATAATGTAATTAAAATATATAGTGCTACATTTTGGCCCAAGATTTAGGATTCCTCCTCTCTTCTCTCACAACTGGATTCTCTATAAATGTAAATGGGAAATTCATTCCAAGGGTTAGACATTTTTTCCAATTCCTCTCTCTTTTCACAACTTAATCTATTGTGGATTGTGAGAACTTTCAAGCCTCTTTTCTAAGATTTTAATGGAAAATATTGTCTCTTCCTAATGTAATGATGCATTGTGCATGTGATTGAAGTAATAAGAAATTGTGTTATGTGACTAATCATTAGTCCTTTCATCGTTTTGTTGCTTCGTTGTGCCTTTCTCATGCTTGTAAGTATATTGTGCAATTTCAAGTTTCCATTGCAAATTTTGGGAGTTTTTGCTTATCTAGGAGTGAAGTTTTGTGTGTAGTTGGGTTGTGGTGTTTTTTTATCCTTCTCACTTTCATCCTTCTTCACTTTGGAAACCAAAAACTTGTCTAGCAACACCCTTTCTTGGTGCATCACCACTTATAGTATATGTTTTACTTCTTGAAAAACTCTTTCCTAAATCCCATGAAATGTTAGTATAGGTCTAGTTAGTTGTTTTATTGCATTAGAAGTAGTGTTGTGTTTAGTTTAGGAAGAGGAAGTCAGCCTTCTCCGGAGGTTCACCTTGAGCACAAGTCCCACAGCTTGAGAGGTGATCCCATGTTACCCAATCACACTAAATGCCCTATCCATCACTTGGCCATTTAGAGGGTGCAGTGATTTGGTGATAATAGTTTTTGGCATGCCCGGTGGGACCACAAGAGTCATATATTTCACAGGTGTGTGTATTTTGTTCACTTCATTTCATTAATTTGTTGTGCTCTTAGTGAAATTTCAGCCTTATGAGGTATACCCAAGCACAACTAGTGACTCCATTGGTCAAAGTAACCCACTCTCTATGTTACAGACTTTCATTTTTACCCATTTCCATCTATTTTTCTTCCACATCTTTCCATTTTTCTCCCATTCATGAAGTTGTACAATCATGGCTTCATTCCCACAATGGAATTCCCACTTGCAACAACAACGGTTCTTTCCATCTTTAGGCTATTATAATCCACCTCCAGACCAATTTCATGATGAATATTAGTTTGAGCATGCATGTCCACATGAGCAAGATGCAGATCAATTTGGTCACCCACCAAACTTTGGGGTCTTGAAGAACAATGTCATACAGATTCTAGAGGCTATCTTACATCTGAAGAAGACCACTTGTAGAAGAAGGTTCAAGATTTGGAGTATAGTATAGTGTGAATAAGGATTAATGAAATGAAAAAGGAAGCCTAGATTGGCTTCAAAGCATTCCATACCCTAGGATTGGCCCTATACCAGATGAGTTTAATCCTCAATAAAAGCTTTAATTCATAATCAAGACGATGACTCAATTTGGGGAATGGAGCAAGAAAAGGGAAGCTTACGAATGTAATGTTGGTTGTCCTATCACTAGAAGGTCCTTGCATTACTACCTATCAACCCTCTTCCCACGTTTCCATCCATGCAGTTTCAACTTGATCCCCATAGTTCTAACCTTCTAACTGTTACACCTACGGTGGAATTCATTGCTTCATCTCCTATTTCTCCATCTCATCATGAACCTTTTGTGTCTCGTTATTCTAAAATTCCTTATTTTCTATAAAGGCCATCAAGACAAGAAGATGAACTTTTTTCACTACCTCAAATGGTGAATGAAACTATTGAATCCCAACCCACCCCTCCTCTTGCATTCCATAACCCATTTTGGAAAGAACAAGCAGAGATGATAGTAGCGAGAGAAGAGGAAGATATGGTTGGCGAGACTAGGAAAGAAGAACTTGCAAATAAAATGAAGGAGTGGGCTGTAAAACTTAACATCAAGAGGATTTCATTCTGACCAAACCTTTCACGCAGAGGTTAAAGCTCGAAAAAGGAAGAACAAACTAGTTTTATACCGAGAATCAAATCTAGAGTTGAAGGATGAACTACCCGTTGTCGAAATTCGATATCCATATTGTACCATATCATCGAGAGGAGGATGGTTCACCACAGGTTGTAAATTCATTTGAGGGAAATCAAGAGTTGGATTCAAATCCACAAGATGAGAATCATGTGCAAGTAAAAGAAGAAAAGATGCCAGATGTGCAAAATTTTACAATTGATTGCAGTGATCCCCATTGTCCCGCATGTTAAGAACTTGCAGCATTCTTGGAAGGTTACATTATTCCACTAAGGTCATCATCACATACTTCAGATAGTCATTATGAGATTCTTACCATGGAGGAAAACCATCCATATTTAGAGGTTTTAATTATAAAACAAGATGTACGAGAACTTGATCCTTTGCATAGTCGAATAATGAAGAAGTTGATTATCCGTCAAATTTGGAGGAGTGTTTTGAGGGACAGGAGCCTATGAAACTTGATAATTTCATTATTCCATTACCTCTTTTCAAACAAAAAATTCCTCTTTCTTCAGAGGAAGACATGGGAGAAGCTGGGAAAAATTCATTAGAATTTAACGAGATTATATCATGGAGAGCTTCCTATTTTTAGTTGAGGAACCTGATTTGGTAAATGAACCAGTAATGGTGGAAGAAGGACAAGAAGATTTTTCTGCTCCTAATAATTCTCAAAAGTAGCAAATGAAGGAGTTTGAATTTGCAGGAAAATTAGACAAGGAAAGACTCCTAAAGGGGCAACACATTTTAAACATTTGCAGTGGTTCAACAATGGGGGTTGCAAGCAGTCCAAAAGAGTTGTATGTTGAGGATGAACTTCTTGTTGGCAAGGAAGATGAAGGAAATGGAGGAAATATCACTTGTATACCATTCATCCAGGTGGAAGCTCAACTTATTGTAAATGGGAAATAAGGAAAAAGGGACATCATTGCTACATCATTCATCGAGGATGTCTACAAGTTGACTTTATTATTAAAGTTGAAGCTCGAGTAGGGGCATATTCAAAGGATGAGACCATGTCCCATCAGTACCTCGCTTCATTAAATCAAAAGAGAAGCCAATCACATTCACTTCAGAATATGAGGATGAGTTTCACAATCTCAAGGAGCGGTTGTAATGCCTATTCAAAACAAATGCAGAGTAACTAAAAGAGAGATATTTTATCTTTTTAGTTGATGCCTTGTTAACAGTGGAGAATTGGGCTTGTTTGATTTTTCACTCTTGGTCTGACCATGTCTATCATTAAATCATTTGCATGGCTGCGCATTGTGAGGAAGGAAGCTATTTTGCATAACCGATTCAATCATTTAACTCACCTGTGCCTCCCATTAGCGTAGGGTAGGAATATGTTTTTTTCAATAGAATAAGTGCATGACACACTCTACATGTTTCATTTGAAGCATGTATGATTTTCAATTTTGTGTGTGTTGTGTTTTGTCTTTGTTGCCCTTGCACAATGTGTCGAAGGTGAAGTTTCTAGAAGAAGAAAAACATCAAGATTTAATAGAGTTCCATGATGTCCAAAACCGGAGATGTTTTACTCAAATTTCTGCAATGTGTCATGCATTCTAGGTAGTCATGGGTTCGATAACAAAAGCAGGTCCAAGGTCCATCATAGAGAATCAGTCGAGTTTTGGGATTAACAACAACTCCATGCCCAATGAATGTTGGAGGCTCTTGGACTAATGCTTAGCGAGCAAGCATCCCAAGAGGTCGCCAAAAATGTTATCCAATTTTACACACTCGATAAAATTAGATAACGAGAGCCTATGGGACTTTGGGCTGAAAAAGGGACAAGGAAGAAACTCCGAGACATTGCAGGTCTTGAAGATTCGGGGTTTTTTTAGAGTACGAAAATCAGCCCCGACGGACCCACTCGTAATCAACACGATCAAAAATGGTCAAAATCGATAAATCGTGTTTTAAGAGGCCTTATTGTGTTTCCATCACCTTCCAGGTTCGGGGAAAAACCCCATAGCGGTCACATCAAAGAGAATAAATTATGGTTTGAGGAACACTTTGCATTGAGTCTGGAAGGAGCTCGGTGAGCAGCTTGGCAAGCTGTTCGGCAAGCTATCTTTCAGACTAGGTGAGCTAATGCTTTCCTAAGGTGGCGACTCACATTGCAAAGGAATACCGAGTTCCAATATAGCTAGTCAAGGTAATGACTCAAAGGTGTTGAGGCATCGTGTTAGGTAAGTTCAGATTAAGCCGAGCTAAATTTCAATACAACGAGATACGTGAGTAGGGTACTTGAGATAAGATACCAGGCGAAACGATTTTGGATCGAGCTCACATAGAGGACGTGACTCAGTTACGGATCAGCGTTCGAATAAATCGGATAACGAACTCAAATCAAGCCAAGTTAATGGATAAAATGGGTCGCGGGCTTGGTGTTGGCTACCTCATGAATTAAATATGTCAGCTCAATATATGCAAACACAGCTCACACCTCAGAAGAGAGCTTCTTCAAGCTGGCCATGGTGAAGTCAAATCAGTGTAGAGGCATACATAAAGAATGCAGAGGAGAGTTTGGATGGTAGTGGTCTACGTGCAAACTAAACTCGTAGACGAAGCATACATGGTGATCACCTAATGACTCGGGTCGAGTCAATGAATTGCAAGAAGAGACGTTGGAGCTCATTATAGAACCGAACGGCTCAAGGGAGTTTTGTGCTGAGATTGAGAAGATCGACGTTGCAATCACGTTGTGCCAAGTCACGAGCTATATGGGAAGACAAGGGCAAGCTAGTTATTTTTGGAACGGGACGAGTTATACGAGCTGAGTGGCGAGTCGAATGGAGGCTGATTTGAATGAGTCGAATGAGCTACGTATATGCGATGGTGGCAAGATCTCGGAGTCCGACTCGGGGTAGACAAATGGAAAACAAGCCTGATCAGAGTTCAAAGTAAGCCAAGTTGAACCAATGTTAGTCGGGAATGAGTCATTGAGTATCTCGGTGCGTTGGAAGGATTACACAGATGATAAGTTGAAGTGCTCGTAGTTCAAAGGTCAGTTTAGCAAGGCTCAGGATTGAAGATCAATTCATGAGAGGTGTAATATCTTGACACAGTGAAGAGCGATGGATGGATACATGCGAGCTCGAGCTTGGGTCGAGTTCTGAATTTTACACAGATAAGTAAAGTTAGAGGTCGGGGGCTCTCAATTGAGGACTCGAACGATGAACCGTCTCCATGAGCTCAATGTATAACTTTGCATCATGATGTGCGAGTTTAGAGGGTCGAGCCTTTTGGTGGCTCGTCGTAGGTTTAAGCGATTGGTAGCTCGACGTAGGCTTAGAGATCGTCAATAGGAGGATTGCATGTCAGATGTAAATTGGTTGACTCTTCGCAGGTCAGACCTAAAATGCAGGTGATGAGCTCAATCATTCTTAGCAGCGGATGTTGGTAAGAACTCGGATCTAGGGTTGGTGGGAACCAGTTGTAAAGCTAGGGAGCCATGCAAGGAAGCTTGTTGGAAAGAACTCACAGTGAGATCATAGAGATGGTTGAAGGACTTGATGTGGGATCAAGAATGCACATGAGAAAGGTTGAGTTGGAAAACATGTGTGGCTAAGGATGCGTATAGGACCTCGACACTAGTGCAAGTACGTCTAAGTTACCATCGAGTGGCTCACAAGGCAGTTTCGTCACGGAGATGGACGCAAACTTGACAATGGACTCGGGAGTGGTCCTGTTGAAAGGGGTTGTCGGGAAAGTTTGTGTTTATCTTGGCAATGAGCTCGAAGGAGAACTTAGATGAGTTAAGCTTGTATAAAGAGCGAGCTCGAAGTTGGTGTCGGCTCGGGCATGGAAAAAAATTGACAGAGGCTGAATTATAGCAGAAGAAGGAAGTGGGGGTTTCAGAGTTGATTGGTTCAAGGTTCACGTAGCAAGTGGGAAAAACTGGTGGGAACACCCTGAACTCTGAATATCGAAATGGGGAGTTTCAGGATTCATTTGGCCATGGGAATTTCGAGGCAATTGGGCCAGGGAAATTCGGGGCTCCAATGCCAATGTCGAGACCATCATGGGAATATGGCGAGGTAAAATCCATGCTTGGGGAGATTTGATCCAATTGGGCCGGGTGTGTCGTGCTCTAGGGACCGAGGGATATCAGGTCCGCCGAGGGAACATGACAAGGAGCGAGTGGAAAAATATTTTTGAGATAGGTGGGGGCACATCTCGTTAGTTAAGTTCCCAAGTCATCCGACGAGAATGCAGATACCGACTATTTTATTTACAATATTAATATTAATACTAATAATAATCTATATTTTAATAATATTATTATTAATAATTTATGTTTATATTATAAATTGCAAAAATTCGATTGAAAAACCCTAAACTATAAACATGTACAACAATGACGATGACAATGATGTGATAATGGCGGATGAGAATGACCATGACCAAGAAGATGGAGATCATAATGATGAGGATAATAATGAAGATGATTAAATCGATCATGACAATGATGACAATGACTAAGATTACGATGAAATAATAATGACATCAAGAAGATGGCGATCATGATGACGCGAATTGTCATTATCATGACAATGGTGATGATGATGATGATTATGTCAATGATGGTGAGTACTGATGATCATGATGATGATGAAAAACACAACGATGATGATGATCACAATGATGATAAAGATGATGCGATAATGCTTTTTGATAATGATGATGGCGAAGATCATGATAATGATGAGGGCGGCGGCGGCGACTTATGATGAGGATGAAGACCGTAACGATGACAATAATTACAATGATGATGACGATGAAAATGATGATGGTGATGATGACGAAAATATTAATATTAATAAGTATAATAATAATATTTTTTTGAACTATTAATATTATATTAATACTAATAATAATATATATTTTTAACAATATTATTATTAATAATTTATGTTTATATTATAAATTACAAAAATCGATTCAAAAACCCTAAACCGTAAACATGTACAACAATGATGATGACAATGATGTGATAATGGTGGATGAGAATAACCATGACCGGAAGATGGAGATCATAATGGTGAAGATGATTAAATCGATCATGACAATGATGAAAATGAATAAGATTATGATGAAATGACAACGACATCGAAGACAATGAAGATCATGATGATGAAGATGAGGACAATAATGACGATGATCACGATTAAGATGAAGATAACCACGATGATAAGGATGATGTTTGTGATGCCTATTACTATTATTGTTAATATAATAATAATAATAATAAAGCATTAATAATTATTGAAATAATAATAATAACAACATTAATATTAATAAAAATTATAATAATGATAATAATAAGAGTTTTTAATGTTTTATAAATCCTAATAACAATATCAATTTTAGTAGTAAGACTAATATTGATAATAATGATGATGACGATGATGGTGACAATGATGGTTGTGGTAGCGATAGTGGTGATAATAATGATGAGGATGATGATGATGAAGACGACAACAATGATGATGAAAATGATTATATCGATCATTAAAATGATGAAAATGATTATGATGATGATGAAAACAACAACAACACAAAAGATGATGATGATCATTAAGATGACGATAACCATGATATTACTAATACTATTAATAAAATTATTATAATATTAATATTTTTAATAATAATAACTACATTAATATTAATAAAAATAATAATAATTATAATAATAATATTTTTATTTCTTATAAATTGTAATAATAATATCAATATTAGTAGTAAGATTAGTATTGGTGATGATGTCGATGATGACAATGATGATGATGGTTTTGGTGATGGTGGTGATGATGACGATGACGATGACGATGATGATTATGATGATGATCAACAATGACAAAGACGGTCCGATCACTATGATGACAAAGCTAATGACGGCGACAATGGCGGCGATGAACAATGATGAACTACGTGGAAGGGGATATTATGATGAACATCATGAACTACATGGGTGGGGATCCTTATTATTAATAATATGAGTCTTAAGTCACCAATTTAATAGGTTCTCATCAAGGTCATTGTACATACCGAAAATTGTAAAAATGCGCATCTTGCGGAATAGCGTAATAAGTGCCCCAATGATGATACTGAGTCTCCTCGCAAGGTGTTCGGGATCCGGAAAAGCTCTCCGAGTGTGCGTTAACATCCCGCATGCCCCGCTTAGCCCCGCGTCCTTTGTTTTTACTTTTTCACCTCTTTTCTTCCCCTTTTCTCTTTAGCGATTAGAAACCGCCGCCCTGAACAGAGCAGGCGGCACGGTCCTATAACCGCCCGCCATACTTAGAGTGGCGGTCCTACCGCGTTTTCTAGAATGTTCTTTTGACATAACTCACATAAAAATAAACGTTTCACCAGCTTTCCTTGCCGACTTGAGCTTGCATTTATGTTTTTGGTCCCCTGGAATAGTGTTTTTCCTTTGTTTATTGTTTAGGAGTTCAATTTGGTTTTGATCTTTGGGTGATTGAATTCCTATAAATGAATGGCTTGTGCTCAAACAAATGGTCTGCCCCTCATTCACTTTCATGCTCTCTTTTTCATAGTTCAGTCTTTTTATTCTCGTTTAGAAGCCATAGTTTTAATTCTTTGCATGTTGAGTTAGCATTGTCAGTGTTGGTAAGCCACATATCCGACTTGTGCAAATAGTGTTGTTGTTTTATCTAATCCATTGGAGTAGAATAGCCTAGGAAGCCATTAAAGTTGCAGGTTTTGCTCCTCAAACGAGGATAGTTTCAGGTTACGGACGCATTATGTTGCATGACTACGCATGATAGATCCCGCCAGGAACTTTGCATAAGCCAAGCTCTCGTACTCTTGCGCTATCCCTCTCTATTCGTGTTCTATTCATCTGTATTCTAAAGGTTGTCCCTTGTTCCAATATCTACTCCTGTTGATGTAAGCATTACATGCTTTTACGGATCTACGTGAGCACAAAGCGAAGAGATCATTGCGGGGGGACAAGATCACACACACCATTGGATTCGCCACGTTACGCGAGAATCGAGTGTTCTATCTTTCAAAATTTTAGTTAGAATCATATCAAATAGATTAGTTAATTACTTTATTTCAGATTAATTATATTCTCGATATTGCCGGGGAAGGCATGTGGGATTGATAGTTTAGAAACTATGATTCACTCCTCATTTACGAGGTAGGATCGAGAATCTTGCAAATAGATTAGTTATTTCATTATTTAGAATAGATCTACAATTGCATTGCAGACAAATAGCTACACTCGGTTATTTTATTTGTTTTAAATTATTAGTTTAGTTGTCATTCTAAAAATATTTTAAATAAATTTTTCTTAAATTCATATAAATCATCGAAAAATACAAAAAGAAGTCATATATGCTATAAATATATTTCATATACTTAGAGTTCACTTTATTACTGATTTGTTTATATTATTACTTTTGTATGACAATTACGGGACCTAGGGAGCCCGGAGAATACGTTTTGAGCCAATCGTGCCTCAAATCTCAATCTCATAACAAAGCAATAATCGATATTGACCAGAATTTTAGAATCCAAGTCTTCCAAAACAACAGACTTCCAATGCAGATCGGATCTCGGTTAAGAGGATTAAACATAGAAGGCGACCAAGCGCATACGTTTTGGTCAAATCAGTCAAACTACTGATTACCCTAGGAAAAACATCCACATGACCAGAAGGGTTTGAAAGAGAGCAAACATTGGGTGTGATCCTTTGGTTCCACAACCGAGATGCACGAGAGACACCCTCACAGAGACATAGATGCGGCCTAAGAATTCGGAGTTACAAAGAACGCTTTATGAGGTATTATGAGAAGATCGCACAAATGTTGATTCTAAATATAAAAGGCGAGAAAGCGTATGATTAATGGATACTTAGGATTAGGACTTGATTCCACGCATGACCATAGCGGGTCCACAAAAACCACGAGTCTACGGTTGTGACCCACAAATGACCGCAGCCCAACGAATCCATAGGAGAATTAGACATAGACACTGGCCTACACACACTAGTATTTCAGTCTACTCCACTTCCACCTATTATCATTGAACAATTATCCTTCTGGACATAACGCCTAACAAAGCTAGAAATTCTGGACTAGGCCGAGAGAACCGTCCATAGAGTTGACTACATTTACTTGTCCACCATATGACCACAATGGGAGGAGAAATACACGAAACTATCTGGGTCATTTTCCACGTATTCCACAACCCATAGATCGAATCACGCCAGAGCTCGATATTGATTGGAGCCTTCGAGCGATCATCCTTCGGCCGATCTATCACACCAAGATACGAGTTAGAAGGGCCTTCTTTGCCTTAGATTCACAAATTCCATTAGTGCGTGTCGAAGACATTAGATTACCAAACTAGCTTATCTGCATTCCATACATATTCCATCCCCACCGAAGTTGTCTCGCACACGACCTCGGGAGGTCGGGTACACGGAAGAAAGTTACTTGTAGATTCCCACTCACTTGTCACTTTTCAAGTGTACAAAATTGGTGAACCCAACGTGAAACAAACAAAATTAGTGAAAGCCCTTGACATAAACTTCCCACTTTCTTGTGCAGTCATAGTATTACCTTTTTGTTCAAGTTTAGTACACCTTCTTACCCACTAGTTTTCACAAATCACCTTCGCTCCTTCCCATTATTACGTGGGTATTCATATACCCACCGAATATGTCGTGATTTGATGCATATGGCGGACCCCCTCACAGGTCTTGAGGCATACTATGCCCAGCCAGAATAGACAATCATCACCCTCACTCTCGAATGTGGGGCGACAACTATTCAACTAGTCGATTGTCAACACAAACCCCAAGGACTAAATATACTTCATCCTTTCAAACTAAGGGGTTGGAACAACTCACTCAAGCACAACAAACAGAGCCTTCAGGCTCAAATAATATGACGTTCACTGGAGAATCTGTTTCATCTCCTCAAGTACTACTTAGACCACACATTAGTAGACAATCAGACCCATACTTAGTTCTAGACGACGAATACTCAGTAGCGTTATTCCCGGAACGAACAACGCTCTCGGAATATGTATCCACCTGTAGGATGTTTACAACTCTGACCCGAGGTCTCCTTTCAAAAATACCTCTATGCCACTTACATATAGAAAATACTTTCGGAGAAACTTGGCAAGATAGCGATCGAGTTCATAGCGAGGATATCACATGCCTATACAAAACCATAGTATACAACAAATGCCACCAAGAGAATATCGTGACTTCACCAAATGAAGTCATTTCAACTCTAATAGAAAGGGTTAGAGGGTTAGAGCTTGCTCGAAGCAAGTCAAAATTCGTAATTAAATGTGCAAACAGGGAGTTCCCGATCCTCCACACCATCCTAGCCAAGTAGATCTCCTCACAGGAGTAGGCACGTTAGGCATGACTCCTCAATATTCACAACAAATGCCAACTAGACCCACCATCTCTAGCACTGTTCCTCCCGGTCTAGTGCAGAACAATCCATTCCTGGATAGTACCCCTTCATACTTAAACATGTACTCCAAATCACCACAAGGGGATATGTTCTCATCTCCCGGCATGTTTACTCAAACACAGGGGTTTCCTTATGCCCCTGCCAACGCATACGCTACGCCATATCAACAACCCGTTCCATCGCCGCTCCTCGATAGGTGCCATCATGGTGAAACATATGCGATAGGGACTTACTCGGAGAATATTTGAAAGAGCCCTTAGATTTCACCATACGAAGCGTCATGCTTCCAAGGCCTCTTCTGATTTTCCCAAATACAAAGGTGAAGGAGATGCGAATGCGCATATCAAAGCTTACGCTCTGACCATTCGAGAGCTACTCCCATGGGATGGGGTTGTTCTTTAAAATATTCCCCCAAAACTTTGGAAGGCATCGCTCTCGATTGGTATTACAGAATACAGAATCCTCAATACATTCATTTAAACAACTCGTTTGAGAGTTCATCAAGGCCTTCGACATGAACAAACTATTAAGAACGAGAATCGGGGAATTTTTGCACATTAAACAAGAACACAACGAATCATCGCTCATTTTATCCAAAGATGGCGTACGATCATTTATTCCTCGGCAGTGCTCGAAACATGGATCAAATGGAACTATGTGATTTATTCCTTCATTCACTTAGCGAGAGGCTGAAGGAAGAAGTCGGAGGAAGTTCCCACTAAGGACTTATGATGAAGTACTTGAGAGCGCTCTGTGAATAGATCGGAGTGTGGTGATAGATAGCGGTCGTAAGACATATGGAGCAAGCGGGAGGTTGATCACCTCTAACCAAAAATACTACGACTTACCCCACGTTAGTCAAAGACCTAAAATCCTTAACAAAAATCGTGGAGTGACAACGACAGAAGATGGAGTCACCGATCAAGCTAAGAGGATAAATCTTGTGAATACTCCACCACTAATGAACAATCAACGAAACAACAACTCTACCCCAGCAATCAATACGGTGGACTTGATCATTCCAACAAAGAACAACAACAACGCGGCGAAATCCCACGCGGGGTCGAAGCCAAAACTCGATTTGGTTACCAAAACGAGAATCAAAACCAGCAACATCAAATGCAAAACTTTATTCCAAATAGACAACGGTTTGATCAAAGTTACAGGCCCGCGATATGCACCAAACCAACAAACTATGAATTATAATCCTAATTCGTGATTGTGGCTTTCACAAAATCCGGGGCCATGACACTAGAACGCGTCATAGTGACTACAATAAATTCATGCGAATGCTTGCCAAATGAACAAAAACAACTTTTTATGGATATGTTCTTAGTAGATCCTACGTCACCAACGTCAAATACCTTTTCGAGTGGCGGTTTCCCTCAAAGCGCACCCCTAAAGATCTTCAACGATCCTCTCCCAAATCATTCTAACAATAACAGGTTAGATCCAAACAGAGACAAACAAGGGTGCAATGACGAGAAACAATGATCATGAAGCCTCGACTTCACTAAATCCATTAGTTGTGCCACAATTAGGAAGTCAGCCACGACTAAGGTAGTCGATTAGTGGAGATAGACAACTGAATTACCCATCGAAAGTCATAGCCGAGGACACGAGAGTATTTCTCTCAACCAAGTCCAAGCCACCTGCCAGAAATGGATAACATCCAACAAATCGTAGCAAATCCTGTGGGTGCTTATGATTTAATTAATGATCTAACAAAAACCTTCTTGCATATTTCATTTCTCGACTTGCTAAAGAACTCTCCTACCCACAGGGCTGCTCTTTTAGAAGCATTAGGTTTAGGTCATTTAATTAACATCACTCCACCACCTGAAACACAGGTAAATCATATAGACTTTGATGTTCATCCTCCCAGACGACGAGCGAGATAGAGACGTCGAATTCATATTCGAGATAAACAAAATGCCAACAGACGCTGAGATCACATGCCGAGGTGATCCAGCCCTACATCTACAAGTATGGGTTTATAACAACTGTGTAAAGCATGTAATGGTTGACGATGGGGCGGCGATTAACATAGTCCCCTTTTCTTTCCTCCAAAGCTAGGGTATGGAGAAACCAATTGTTCCACAACTCGAAATACACTAAGGGGCTATGATAGTCTTAAAGCCACTTCGGTTGGAACTATAATATTACCGGTCACCTTAGGACCCAAAACCATCTTGACTGAATTTTTATATTATAGATCGGAAACTAACTATAAAATGATCCTCGGCGACCTTGGATACAACTTTGCATGAAGGAAATCCCTTCTACACTATTTCAAGTAAAGTTTTTACATTTAGGAAAGGTATTCATGGCCAAAGGTGATCAAAGCCATTTGATGTACACCTAGCTGACTTAAAGAAAAGACCGGAGCATACACTCGGAGTTTGAACTCCCAACAAATCAACTTAATAAACCTACGAATGCAAAAGCAAAAGAAAAGTTGGTACCTCGACAGATCTTGAAGCTGTCAAGCATGGCCAAAACAACCCCACCCCTAAAAATGAGGCTAATGTTGTAGAAAGCGATATCGTTAAGAACTACTGCAAAAATCATTGAGTTAATAGAACAAGATCAACCAATGTTCTTACCATTCGATTCGGTAGGCATAGGGTATTCTCTAGGTGTTGGTTCTCTTCCAGGCGGAGGATCTCTGCATGGTGGAAGTAGAGTGCACAAACACAACAAATACCCGACATCTATATTCCCAACTAAGTATTGGACTCTCCATTTTGATGAGGCTAGGTGCCGTTACGGAGAGGGAGGGTAGGTATAATTCTTACTTTGCAGGAAAAGTCTTGCCATTTGCCTTTAA
>CM031237.1:12401748-12507276 GCA_018340775.1 Taxus wallichiana var. yunnanensis
ATTGAAGAAGAAACTTACTATTTTCATGTTCATGTGGATGCCTCTGGCATGGCCATTGGTGTTGTTTTAGCTCAACCTAGCGAAGGTATAGTAGATCATCCCATTTGTTTTGCTAGTAGGAAGTTGACCCCTGTAGAACAAAATTATACCACTACAGAGCGCGAAGCTTTGTCCATGATCTATGCCTTGCACAAATTTCATCAGTATTTGTTGGCCACACCATTTGTGTTTTATATAGATCACATGGCATTAAAGTATTTGGTGAACAAGCCCATTTTACAGGGGCGCATATGCCGATGGATACTCTTATTTCAAGAGTTTGACTTTATAGTTGTGGTAAAACTAGGAAAAAGCAATTCTGGACTAGATCACTTGTCTAGAATTCAATCAAGAGAAGAGGCACAAACAATAGAAGAGACCATGCCTGATGCATAGTTGTATAGGTTACAACACGTGCCATCAGAATTAGAGGACATTATTGTCTTTCTAAGGACTGGTATGGCACCAGAAGGCATGAAAGCTTTAGAGAAGAAGCAACTTGCTATACGCGCGGCACCATTCATGTTAATCAGTGGTGATTTGTACAAATTAGGTAGAGATGAGGTGTTACGTCATTGTGTATTGGAGCATGAATGAAAGGATATAATGGAAGAAGCACATGGTGGTATTGCAGGTGGCCACTATGCAGGTGATACTGACGGCAAAGACGTAAGATCCTACTTGTTGGTTTATGGTGGGAAACATTGTACACTTGATTGTAAAAAGAGTATTGTAAGGCATGTGACCATTGTCAACATCTAGGTCGACTAGGAAAAAGGGATGAGATGCCTTTACGACCAATTACAAGTGCTTGAACCCTTTGAGAAATGGGTGATTGACTTTGTCGGGCCTATTTCACCAGCCATGCGTAGGACTGGATTGCGCTATATCATCACTTGTACATATTATCTTACCAAATGGGCAGAAGCAGCACCTACAAAGGATTGTCTGATAATGGCTATAGTGACAATGTTCTTATGGGAGAATGTTCTTACAAGGTATGGTTGTCCTTTAAGTTTAACAAGTGATAGGGGCACACATTTTTTGAATGAGACAATAAGAATTCTGTTAGATGAGTTTATGGTTGCCCACCATAAGACTACACCCTATCACCCTCAGGAAAATGGAACTATTGAGGCTTTTAACAAGATTTTGAGCCACACATTGACCAAGATTTGTGATGTTGGAAGGAAAGATTGGGATGATAAAGTATCTGTTGTTCTTTGGGCTTATAGAACAACATACAAGAGATTGAACAAAGCCACACCTTTTCAATTGGTGTTTGGCGTGGAAGTTGTTCTTCCTATAGAATTTATGTTACCTTCTTTGTGCATTACACACATTGGAGGTCTAGCTGATGAGCAAGCCTTGGAAGAACAGATTGAGAAGATGGTTCAACTAGATGAGCGCCGAGCCATAGCACGCTGGAGTCAGAAATAGGAGAAAGCGCACCAAAAGGCATGGCATGATAGACATATCAGGGATAAGAAACTTGTAGTTGGACAAATGGTACTTTTGTATGACTCCAAGTTTTTGTGCCATCCAGGGAAGCTCAAGGTGCATTGGTTGGGGCCGTATATTATAACTCATATACTTGAGTCGTGTCTTGCAGATTAGAAGCAATTGATGGCATGAGGCTACCCGTTATTTTAACGGGAGTAGGTTGAAGCCCTACTATAAATAAGTCTTCTTGGTGTTTGTAATAAGGCAGTATTTCCAGATAGATTAGGTTTCCCTTTCTGCATTCCCTTAATGTGTTTCTTTCATCATCGCTATGCTTTGTCAATTTAGTTCTTGTTTGTGTGTAATAAGCGTGCTTGTGTGCATGAAGCTAACTACAATATGAAGCATGTTGATGCACAGAGGACTGCACATACTTTTAGTGTGGGGTGGATTGTTGGTGACTCTCAGGTATATGCTGTGAAGATTTAATGTTGTGGGTGTTGAGAAAGAAGGTTGCTAAGGGTGATTGACAAAAGATTGCTTCTCAAAGATAACCAAGGATGGAGATGAATGAGGGAAAGTATAACGCGAGGTAAGCGGCGGCCATGGTAACTACCAGGAGATGGTGCAGTGATGAGGTACTCGGGTGCTAGAGTGCATGCTGAAGAGAAGTCTGTGACAAAGGGTAAAAAGGTGTGCTAGAAGGTTATAGCTTTGGGCACAGATGTACCATGCGGAAATGACAAAAATGGGCAATAAATGAGGAGAATTTGGTAGGTGGAGGAGCAATTAATGCAAAAAAAGTGGAAATCTATATAAGGATGGGATGTGATTTCATTTTTACCCTTGTGACTACGAAGAGCTATGTGTGAAGAGCCAAGTAAAGTGATTCAAGGTGCGAAGCAAGCGAACCAGTGTGAAAGATAGATTTATGTATTGGAAAGGCTTGTATCCCCATAGGAGAAGGGTTTGAACAAAGTAGAGTGATAGAATAGAGCTAGGGCGTGTGATTTCATGATTACAAATTAGGGCACGGTTGAATCGAGTTAGGGTTTGAAGGAAACTAATAAAAACTTTACAGCAGAAGGTCTAGAAAACAAAACCCAAAGAGAAGAATGGCTCCAAAGAAGAAAGTAGCACCAGTAAAGGAAAAGAAGAAGGTGGTAGTAGAAGAAGAGGAAGAGATGGCCCTAGAAAGCAATTTTTCAGAGATGTAGTACCCTGAGGAAGTAATTATGGGCCAGGAATGGGATACCCACATATGACAGAGCAAGATAAGCGAGTATAATCACCGACCAAGGATAACCAAGAAATTAGATGACTTGCTCACTTCCCGAATGAACAGATGAACTGAGGATGGCATGCCAATATATGATGACACCAGGGAAAGGCTACTGAAAAGGATTGGTGTCTACCAGCTGTATGAGCTCCCATACTTTGGGAAATATGCACCATTGTATAGATGGCTGATGAGCCGAGTCCATGAGGACTTTTTCTATTTTGCAGGACGGAGGGTAAGATTGACACCCATTCTTATTGCCACAGTAACTGGATTAAAGGAAACAGTGAGGATATTAAGATTGACCTAGCTGACAAGAGTGCCATTTTGGAGACACAGAAAGCGCTGGGCTACTAGAAAGGACCGTGGAATGGACATTGATAAACTACAAAATTGTCTAGTAGTACAGTAAAGCAACACACCTGATTACAAAGTTGAATGACCAAGAACATTGGTCACAAGTTAACTCTATGTGGCTACATGTGGCAAAGCACATGTCAGAAGGAGTCACTTACAACATTGTCGGCTTCATTGCAGAGCAAATAGTAGAGGAAGCACGCGTAGGAAACAAGATAAGTTTTGGTTGTGTTTTACTAAGTTTGGTATTCATGGAGATTGGGGTACCAGATGGCCCAAAAGAGAATATATGGGAATACCCCATGAATCACAAGTCTCCAGCTGAATGATTCAACAAGTATCTATGCAAGGGGTCAATGATGATGAGGTAAAGGAGTGAGTGGAGATGTGGTATGACAGCTCCGCATGGCGTTTGAAGAGGAATGGTGTATACCCAAGGAGTTGCCTTTGGTTCTAGGGAAGCAGACATAGTTTGTAGTCTACCAACACTTTTGTATTACGTGCTTTCCAATGGTAGATGGGTCGTGGAGCCCCAGTGTAAACTACCTTACGTGTTTTCCACATGATATTTCCAAGCTTCAGTTCATTGGTTCACCAACACACGAAGGTTAGTGTTTAATGTAGACAAGGTGGACTGTGAATACCACACCTGCCAGAAAACATATGGATATCTAGGGAAGAATGCATACAATGAGAGTAATATCTCAGAGATTTTGAGCATTAAACTAGAGACACTTTCCATTGTGGATATCGGGGCCATGCTGATATACCTCCAACTTAAGCTGAAAATGGAAAATAACAAGTATGTGGAAAATGAGTTTGTGCTTCCAGGGCCACCGAAGGGGAAGCATACCATGGAGAACATCCTGGCACCTAGGCCCTCTCCCAACCCATGATGAAAGATGATAGTGAAGAAGAGGATGAAGAGGCACGCAAAAACTTCACGGGAGAAGGAGTTATTGATAGCGGCGGTGACAAAAGATTTAAGAAGGTATTCAAGTGTAAAGGAGGAAGCAAAGATCGGCCAAAATGAGAAGGAGCACGTCGAAAAACTCCAGAGAAGAGAGAAGGGGAGTTCTTTGGGGAAAAGTAAGGAGGAAATATTTAAGAAGGTATTCTAGTATTCACCTTGATCACAAAGGGCAAAATATTTAAGAAGGTATTTAAGAAGGTTATGTAGAGGACCAAGAGAAGATTGTTTGTGCTCGGTTCCAGAGCACCATCGCGCAAAAAGATCTATTCGGATGGGCGCTCATGGACGAGGACAAGGTGACACTACGTACATGGAAGCAACTTTCATGGTCAATGCACACGCATATGGATGAGCTAGAATTTGATGTCGGTGAAGAATCATGCGCGTCAAGACGATTGAAGAAGGCACCTAAATAAGGCACATGACAATCAAGCCAATGGTGATGATAGATGAGTAGGTAAGCAATGCTCTGAGTAAAGGTATCTACGCTGAAGTAGTAAGAAGAAACATTGATAAATTTGCTACCATTAAGGCACTGCTGACAGAGAAGCTGAAAGCCAAGGATGTGGAGATAGCGCACCTAGTGCAGGAAAAGGACCTGATCAAGAGAAAATATGACACTTTTGTTAGTATGGCGGAGGAAATTGGAGATGATGTCCTAAAGGTACACCCACATTTGGAATCCCAAGTACCAAATAATTTCCTTCTGCGATGCACTACGTAAAGACAATGATAAAATTAGTATTGGAGGATGAAAAGGTGCACATGACAGAATAGCCCAAGGACCCCGCGGAAGAGGTAGAGAAAGCACAGCTGCAGTAGTAAGGAAGATTGCTACTTATGAAGGCCTACTGCAAGCCATCCATGATGAGCTGAAGAAAGCCGATCATGCACTAATGATATGCATAGCTCCAGATGCGCTGATCGTGGTAAAAACATTGGAGGAAGATAATGAAGTGTAAAAGGCTATGAAGGATGCAACCCTAGGCCACACTGAACGATTAATCCTGGTGAAGCAGAAGCGCGAGACACTAGCTACAGCACATGCACCGCATAAGGAAAGGTTAGATGAGCTTGGAAAGCTCATTGCTCAAAAGATGGATATATTGGAAGGGGTGCAAACCTCTATGTCAAGCATAATGCTTGTGATACAGAATGAGCAGGGAAAGCTAACTATGGATGAGCTGGAGTCTATCATTGTAGACGTGCCAGAGAAGGCAGGAATGACGTTGATAGAGTGGGAGAACTTGGAAGCAGATATAAAAGAGGAATATCCAGAGTTACTACTTCAGAATGAAATGGAGGAGCCTGAGGCCTGAACAGTTTTTGTTGTGTATACCTTATTCAAAATTCTTTATTCAACCATTCTTTATTTATCCATTCTTTGTGTAAATTTTGGACATCACCATTATCGGGGTGACAATGAGATTAGTGTGGGGTAATGTTGATCAGAGAAAACACTTAGTAGAACTCACACATAGAGTCTGTGTGGGAGAACAACATAGGAGCAAAGGCGCGAAGGTATAGGAAGGCATCGTGCGTGGAGGTGTAGAGTCAGACTTTTAGGACTTAGCCGATTTTGGAGATCAGGGCTATTTTTAGAGGTTGGCGTGTGGAGCACACAAAGCGATGCCAAGACTTGCGTGCCACTCTTCGTGGAGATTTCAAAGAGCATGTCAAATCACTCTTGCATGGACATAAGCTAAGAATAGATCCACCACTATAGTTAACTATCAGCGATCTATAGATAGCATACTTGCATGTATGGCTATAGTTGTAAAAGGCACGCGTGGCTATTATTAGCATGCGACCTATTTTGGTAGAGTTAAGCGGTGAAGGGCTAGTCCCCCACCCTATATATATGTAATGAATTACTTAGTAAGAGATAGACAGGGACACATACTACTTTGAAGGGTTAGAGATACATGAGTGCATGAGACTGGATAATTGTAACAGATCCATGCGCACATGTCTGGTATTGTATGAAGCTTTTGTACTATTGGTATGATGAATATATGAAGAATATTGGCGAAAAATAGTGTCTGATATGTTTTTCATTATATACTATTGTTATCATGATGATTTATACTTAAGTGCTTATAGATCTGGTATGGTGTAACGATGTATAGATGGATTAGTTTCTAAATATATGTTTGTTATACTACTTCATCATGCTACCATTCTGCTACAACAACCCTAAAGAGGGACCTGGTACCTTTGCGCGCTTGGTGAGTGCTCAACCTAGGCTGAGTGATGTGCCAGCGCATGACTAGGTGTTATCTGAGAATTCTAGGTTGATTTCGCAAGGAAAAGACTATTGAGATGATGATTTGTTGATTAGATTTCATAAGGATTGATGAGAAGGGTTGTTGTATTATTCCCCCCTCAAGTGACATTTTCATAGCCTTAGGTTGCCCCAATGTAATGCGGGATGAAAAGTGGCGTAGTTGAAGATGAGGTAGAATGAACCTTAGCGAAGGTGTGATGAATAAAAGTGATGATAGGGTTTTCCCGTAACGTGTAGAGGAAAACTATATGACGAGTATATAAAAGTGGATGTAAGTGTTGAGGATTATGGTAGTAAATGGATAGACTTGGTGGTGAGTGGGGAAAGACAATGAGATATGTGGTGAGATGGGTGAGTTGTGCGAGTGCGGAAAATTACATGGAAAGCTATGTGGTGAGCATGATAGAGTGGGAAAGAAGACCAAGTTATGCATCAAGTTGGGCGAGCTGGTTGGGTGATTGGGTTGGGTGAGATGGTTAGATGAGCTGGTTGGGTGACTGGATGGGTGGGCTAGTTGGGTGAGTGGGCTGGTGGGGGGTGGCAACTAGCTAGGTGAGATGGTTGGTCGAAATGGTTAGGTGGGTTATCCGTAAAGGAGAGTTGAGAAGGCAAGTTATGGCTTGGTGAGTTGGGGCGGGGGTTGGTGAGAAGGGAATAAGGGATGAGATGCGATGAAGGGCTTGGGGTAAGGGGATGGGTCACACCCACAACTGGAGGGGGTCACGGTAAGAGAGGGTGAATTCGGTGAATGGAGGAGGTGGTGGGGTGAGTCACTAGTGGTTGGGGTGTGAAGCTTGCGGGAGGGTGAGTGGAGGGGAGAGGTTGACAAGGTCAAGAGGGAAGGTGGAAAATAAGCAAGTCATATATGCGACTCACCGAGATGAGGAGGATTTACATGAGGAGTGCAGGGGAGTTGGTCGCACTTGATGATTGGTGGTAGGTGAACCAACTCAAGAGTGTGAGTTGGGAAGTAGGTGGGTGCATGGGCTTTGTCATGGGCGAAGGGGAGTTGGGAGCACAAAGGGTGATTCAGGAGGTATTGAATAGGAAGTGAGTTGAGAGGCGGTCCTGATCATAAGTGTGACCGGTGGGGTGAGATATGGGTGGGGAAGGGTGTTGGTGCACGGGGGAAAATGGCGAGGCATTGGGTGAGTCACACATGTGACTCAATGGAGGGGTTAGAGAAAACATGAGAAGTAATTCGAGCCTCTATAGTGACTTAGATAAGAATGGGATAGGGTACTAAGGGATGGGAGGGCATGAGAGAGAGAGAGCAGGGGAATGATCCGAGTCATGAGTGTGACTTGGTGACCCACTTGCCTAGGTGGGTGAGCTCGGGTTAGGGAGAGCAAGGTGAGCTTGGTCACTATAGTGACTAAGCTAGAGAGGGTTTACATAGGTAGGGGGTAGGTAGGAAATGAGTTGGGTTAAAGAAAAGGGAGGGAGAAAGGGAACCTTAATGAGTCGGGGTAAGGGTCGAATGAGTTGGGTGAAAGTTGTGATGATCTATGGCCTAGTCATTAAAGTGACTCGACGGTTGAGATGATGTCGAGGTGAAGGGCTTGGGCTGTGGTGGATATTGAGATGAGTGGCTTGGTGATTCACTAGGGAAACTTTTGAGTGAATTGGGAGAGTGAGGGATAGGTGAGGTGTGGAGTTGAGTGATATGGGGGTGAGAGTATGGTAGGGGTAGTGGAGAAGGTAAGCTTAGGGATGAGTTGGGTTGTTCGGATGGGTGAGTCAAGGTAAAATATTACATGGGGCGAGTTGCAAAGTGTGACTCGATCAAGGTGGTGTGGATGAGTAAGGGGTGAGTGAGAGAAGTGAGATGAGGGTGGTCAAATGGTGAATAGGGAAGGTGAGGGTGGTCAATTGGTGGTAGGAAAATGATTGCAATGTAAATTATGTGAAAATAGAAAATTGGTGGCAATGCAAATGGAATGTGATGCATATGTAATGAAACAATGATGATGTGAAAGGAGTGTAGAAGCAGATCGGAGGCCCGAGGATGCCTATTCCAAATGAGATGTAGCATAAGTACAATATGTGAGTGGTGAATTTTTGGGATGTGTAGAAGAGACGGTCAACGAATAGATGCACCATATGATACTGAACATGATTAATGCAAATGACATGAAGGAGAAAAATTAAATGCAAAAAATGACAATGCAATGAAAATGACATGAAAAAGGGGTATATGTAAATGACATGAAAGGGAAAATAAACACACAAAGGTATGTAGAAGGTAGCAGATTCCCAAGGATGTTCCTTTGAATTAGGTGTCATGTGTAAATACGGAAGTGATATGATTGCAATGATAGAGCACAAAGGATGTGTAGGTATATGAACATGGTTTAAAACAAGAGTGCCGGTGAACACGTGATGAAATGGAAGCCATGCTACATGAGACCGTAAGTGGTCAAAAAAGAGCTTGAATAAGGTCTAAACTATATAAGGCAACATACTATCCTTATGACTCATTAAGATCATGTGTGTGTGTGTGCGAGTTAATTACTTATTGAAATGAAGACCCGTGAGACAATGAGTGAAAACAAAAGCCATGTGTAGGTGTGAGTGAAACAGGAGATTTGTGATTAATGAAATGGAGTGAAATTGTAAGTCATGCATTGCTCACTTGTAAGTCAAGCATCCATAGCCCAAAGAGATACATTTGATTCTATTCATAGCATTTCTCTAGACCCTAGCAAAGTTACTAAAAGACCCTTGAGAGAGTGTGTGTGATATTGCTCTTGTTTTATTTTCTTATTTTTAATTTTGACTTTTGATTTTGATTGTTTTGATTTGTTTTTCACATGATATTCAACTCTTTTGGTTTTACAAGAGGTTAAGAACCACTAGTGGCTTGATGGAGGGAGTGGAAGAGATTATGGAGACAACAATTGGCAAGTGTCGAACAAATAATGCCCTAGGGTCTTCAAGACAAGTTTTTAAGTGTGTAAGTGTGTGTGGATCTCAAAGAGGAAAGTCATTCTTAATTCACCAAGTAAGGAGAGACCAAGTTCAAACAACTGTAGTAGAGATTATTGACTCACAAAAATGACAACAAGATAATCAAGAGTTCACCAAAAGATGTGAAACAAACCAAAACATGGAATGTGAATGAACTATAAATGAAATGTGTAGCAATGAACTAAGAAGTGGAATGAATTTTTTTGGATATTTGATTTTTTGAAAGGATGTTTAGTTATGTGGAAGTGTGTATGTGTGTGTGTCTCAATAGTGATAGAACAAAATGTGTGGACAATCGGGACGTGTTTCAAATCTAGGCCGGATGAAGAGAAGTGGAATGTATAGAACATGTAGAATGGGATAGTGAAGACAAATGAAATTTCCCCCGATCTGGATAAGGGCTAGGTGAGTGAGAGACAAGATGTATTAAAGCAAGCAATAAATAAGATAAATAATGGGAGTCGATGGGACAATATGAATGATGAGTGAAGCAATGATGCCAAATAGAATCCATATAATGGTGATGTATGGAGGACATGAGTGGGATGAAATGTAAAAGAAAAGGATTCGAGTGTGGTAGATGTGTGATAACATCAAGTGGACAATGACATGAAAATAGATACATAGTAGGAGATAAAATGATATGAAGAAATGCGCGAGAGATGATGTTAGGTGGATGGGGAATGGAGAACATAATGATGTCCTGAGGAAGTGGAAGAGCCAAAGGTGTGGGCTTGTGATGAACCGGTATAATGATAGAAGGATGGTATGCAATAGGAAGGGGTATGTAAGTATGAATGTCAAGTAAATGAGAATGTTGGAGAAAATTGAAATGATGTGAACTCATAATTGAATGTGAAGGAGGTTGGTGAGGAACATAGGTGAAAACAAATAGGTTGTGTGCTCGTGATAGATGGTGTAAATGGAGAAGGAGGAGTTAGTAATAAAAATGGTACATGAATGAGTGGTGATGGAGGCGAGAAGGTGGATGTGTAAGAATACTTAAAAAGAGGTGAAGGAATGGGAGCATGCGAATGTGACTTACAAGGAAGAGAGAGAAAGAACAAATAGATATGCATGACGAGAAATAAATATAAGAGGAGTGTAAACAACCTTGATAGATGGTGTAGGATGTAATGGAGGTGCCACAAGCAAGAATGGTGCTTGAATGAGTGGTGGTGAAGGGAGTGAAATGCATGTGGAAGAGAGCTCTGAAATGGATGATGTGATGAGCAAATTGAGATGTGAGGAAGAGCACAATGTAGGTGCGGTAAAGGGTTGTGTGATAAGTTAAGTGTAGATATGATAGAAGAAAGTGATAATTTAGAAGGCGTGGTGGGAAAGATAGACACACATGGTGAAAATACTATTTAAATGTGGAAAATGTCAAGAAGGAGGATGAGACATGAGGAAGGCATATGATGGCGTTAAAAATGGAAGCATATGATGGTGAAAATTGAATAGGGTGTGATGTGGATGATGAGACATGAGGAAGGCATGATGATTCAGATGATGAAGGCATGAAACATGGAGAAGAAGTGGTAATAGTGTTTTGTGGAGTGAGTGGATGCGTGTTAGAAGGTGGTGTAGTGAGAGATGGAGGCTCAATAGTGATGTCACCCTTTTCGATAAGGTCTTGAATGATATTGTGAAGTTGGGACATGAGTCAATGGAATGACCATCAGTATGATGGTAGGCACACATTTCATGGGAGGAATGCCACAATGGAGGGGTGGTTTGGGAGGGAGAGTGATGAGATTTGTGTCAAAAACTTGTGGAGAATAGAAGAAAGTGGCTTGGTCAATGGAGTGAATTTGCAAGGGGGTTGGATGAAGCAATGAGCTTTAGTAGAATGTAATGAATGTGAAGATGTGGGTGTAGAAGGTGGTGAGGGAGTGAAGAGGATCATGTTGATGGATGTTGTGAACATGAAAGGGTGATGATGTAGTAGGTGGAGGAATAGTAACATGCGGCGGGAAGGAGGATGACCAAGATGAACATCCTCGAGGCGTTGTGCCATGTGCATGACCTCATCAAATGTGCATAGTGGATGAATTTGTAAGTGGTGTGAGATGTGATGGATGAAACATTTTTTTGGAAATAGGTCAATGAGTTAAGAATGGGAGGAAATGAAGGGAGGTGAACGAGGCACATTAATGCACAAAAAAATTCAATGATAAAGGTGTTATGGGATTTTGAAGCATGTGAAGGTCAACTAGTGTTTCTTTGGGTGTAATGTGGATGGAGAAGTGAGATAAGAAGGTGTCCAAAAGTTGTGTGAATGTGTAAATTCTATGTTGTGAGATGCATGAGTACCAATCAAATTGCTTTGGCTAACAAGTGAAAGTGGAAGGTGCGAGAGGACTCCTATGTCATCATGTTGAATGAGGTGGCATGTGTAACAAAATAGATGCAAGTGATGTTGTGGGTCCTTGGTGCCATCAATTTTTCAAATGTGGGAAATTTTAATTGTTGTGGATAAGGACAATGTGGTACCATGGGATGAATAGGCTCATTATAAATGGTGTGATAAGTCGGTGCAGGTGGAAGTCCCCAAGTGTTGGAACTCAATATTTGTAATGTAGTCAAGAAGGTGTTGGTGGAGATGCAAATTAGAGTGTGAATGAACATGGAAATGACTAGAAGCCATGGGAATGACAATGAATATGAATTTGAAACATGAGTGGAAAAATTTAGCAAGATGATATGACCATAAAATTACACCAGAATTCGATTATCACTTGTGGGACAAAGAGAGGTAGCTGGGGATAAATAAGGAATCAAAATAAAATGTAGAATGGATGAGTTGTGGATGGTGGCAGGAGTTAGTCATGAGTTGGACATGACTAACTATGGGAAGAATATTTGATGAAGAAAATCACAATACATTCACAGAGTTGCGACTAAGAAAAGGAAAAAAAAAGAAGCCTTAAACTCATAAGGAATGATAAAAACAAATATGGTAGTGTGAGAAGGGTTTGTGAAGAACATAAAAATCGTTGCGCAAGTGCACTCAAAAACAATGTTGTTTGTTTTCTTAAGGTAGAATGCTCTTTGTCTTGAGGTCCTGGGCTACATGGCTGTTTGGCTTCCTATAAAGGTTCTCTCTAAATACCAAGGGTTACCCAAAAAAATGTGTTTAATACATTAGAAAATTTCTAGTTGTTAACTTTACTTTACCCCCCTTGATTAACCAAGCTGGATTTTACTCCACTTGATCAATCAAACTAGGGCCATCACTAAGGATAACCTTGGATCTAATCTCACATGAGTGTACTAGTCAAGTAGGTGGGGGTTGGATGACTGTTTAGTTTTCCGATTCCTCAATGTGTTAACTACTTTGGGGTTCATGTGGTACTCCTCACAATGTGTTTATAGGGGCTTATGCCCATGCACTTCCCATAATTATGTGGATGGGTATTTACCCTTATCCAAGGACCTACAATAAAATGTGTAGTTCATTCCCGATTCATTCATGTCACAAAGAATAAGATTTCTCACAGTTTTTTTTTAAAGGTTTTTATAGAAACAAAGTTACAACATAGTCCACAGCTATTGTGAATGCCCTCAATGACCATATTTTAATATTTTTTTTATGTCAAATCATAACTTGATCGTAGTTGCTATGGTGAAATGCAACCTAATTTTTGGTTTTTTTATTGTTTGGATATTTAACAAACTTGCAAGAATTAAATGTTAGGTATGCAAATAGAAAAATTATAAAAATGGTAAAAACAAACCTAAAAGAAACCTAAAAAACATGTTTAGATTTAGAAAATAAAAAGAGTTACCCACAACCAAAATGGTCCCATTGTGGTTGCCAAAATGTATGCCTAGATTTGGATCACCTTGTAAGATGGATTAGTTAATATGAAAACTCCAAATCAATGCTACTAAAAAAAATGGGCTTATGTTTCCATTGTGAAGAGAGGGACAATTGTAGTTTCTTTCATTGAATAAAGTGGGTAAAATTTTTTAGATCTAAATCTAAACCTACACACAAGCACACTTGAAAAATGTTAGTTGTTTTTGGTGGTTAGGGGACCTACCTTAGTCAGATCCTAACCATTTTAAGGAGATAAAATACATTTTATTGATTAAAATGACAAAATAGTAAATGAAAATGACAAATATACCTAACTCATATCGTAGGAAAATTACGATTCATGATTCATCGAAAACCGCATACGAGAGATCGCATGAGCTAGTCATAGTTGTGATTCTCACTGTGTTGAAATTATGCTAAAATAGTGTTGCAACAAGTTGTATCAATAATTTGTGCTTCGCTTTCACTTCTTCAAAACCCTGTAAGATCGAGAAATTTGAGTAAGAGAGCAAGAAAACTCAAGTATAGCCTTAGTGTAAAAAAGAGTTAGGGGTTGAAAGTTACCAAGAGGGATGAAATGATGTGGGTGAAGGTGGTTTTATAGATTTGGAGTGCATAGGGGAGTGGGACACACATGGGTGCAATGTGCATTGGGCATGAAAATGGGTAGGTGTGATGGGACATAATTAAATGTGAGTGGGTGAGGGTTAGTAAATGAGTGGTGATGTGTCTTTTATCCCCATTTTTGTGGAGTTTAATATTTTTATTTTCTTTTGTGGGATTTTTAATGTTTTATTCAATATTATTTTGGTGTTTTTGAATAAGAGACCTTATGTGCAAGGTGCATTTTCTCTTGTCCTACAGGCATCACCCTTACAAAAGTGGGATGTTATTGCTTTATGATATGTGCTTCATTATAGATGAAGAAATTGTAGAAAGCATGTCTACTACTCTCTTTGGCCTTCCATAGAAAACAAGGGGGTTCAAAGATTGATCTCTTCCTTTGGAATTTTTTTTTTCATGGATTGTTTTCCCCTCATCAATATTTCCAACCACCTTATTTTGGGAGAAGAATATCACAAAAATTGTAATCATTTCTTTGTGCAAGATGATGATGATGAGGTTCATAACGATGCGGTTTCACTTTCTAATTTTGTATTACTTATGTATATTCACTACAACAACAAAGCAATATACTTTAAATTTTCCAAGAAAATTCTAGCCGTAGATTATATTATGATTGAAAACAAGTCTTCCACTATTTTTCTACTAGTAATAAATATTCCTTGAGATATTTCTAAGAGTTACCTCATTTCAATTTCAACTATTAATGGGGATGAAGATGTTGAGAGAAAAATGTTGTTGGGAAAATTGAGGTGAGTTAGATCCACGATAACAAAAAATAAAGCATGTTATGAATATTTCGATCAGAGACCATTGGAAGAAAAAAATTCTTAATTGGGGTTATAGGTCATTGTCATGAGTTTTGCGAAGGACAAAATTCACACATGGAAGCATGACAACCATACCCTATAGTGAAATTTTTCAATTAAAGGTCATTCGAGTCCTCCTTCATATCACCCTAATCCATGTGTCAGTCCTATCCCCCTTCTATGATCATTCCAATGTGTTGTTTTAGTGTGCCCATAGGTGATTTATGGGTATTTAGTAATTTCAATTACTCCCAAGATAAGATCCATCAAGACAGACTCTTTGGCAATCTTTAAGACATACTTTTGTCTAGTTTTATTGAGGCCCGTACACACCCCTTGAGTGGAAATAAGGACTAACACTCATCATGGAGGTATATCATAGAGATATAAGAATGTTGTGTAATTGTTTTTCAAATAATCTAGAAGTTTTAGAAGTTTTGGAGCAATTTCAGCAAAAGTGGGTCTTGGAGGCTTGATTAGTGCACAATGCAAAACAACTCTGAGCTTTGGAAAATGATTCCAAGAGCTTCATAAGGATTTAGGAGCCAAAAAATATCATCGAAAGATAATTTAGATACCTAGAGGATGGTGGTCTCATATTTTCAAAACACTCAACGGATTTTATACACAACCTTTTTTCAACATGCACAACCTTGGAGCTGAACAAAAAGCCAATTTTTGAGGGGGTTGCAGGAAACATCAAGGTAGGGTAACATCACCATTGTGTTAATAATTCCATTTTCATGCAAAATAATATAAATAAACATTAAACAACTCCTACGGGAATGCAAGTTATGGCCTCCACAAGTTGCTTTCTCTAAGGTGCGACTTAAGGAGTTAGCCAAATGTTTGCCTTGGAATTTGACTCAATGGGAAAGTAGCACAATTTTTGCACCAACCATCCCAATTCTTTACGATGGATGGTGCAAGAAAATGTGCCCCCTCTCGATTAATCCTCGGACCTCAATATGACCCATTTCAAGCTCCATTTGTAAATTTAAGCCCTCGTGCTCCATTTCCATGCCCCAACTCCATCCAACCACGTAGTGCCACGTGTAGATCAATAGGTAAGGGTCACACTTTTATGCACCAATTTTCCCAAACCTTTGGGATAGTTGGGACAAAAAAATGTGCCCCCCTCCCTTTTTGGCCCTTGGTCCCCATGCGACCCAATCTCAACCCCAAGGAGAAGGTAATCAAAACAGTACCTAATCTTTGGCGAACGATTCGAGAGATTTGTAAGGATTTAAGAGGGAAATAATAGTAATTGGAAATATAATATAATACTCTACAAGGTGGAATCATCATAGTTTTCACAAACCCTTGGTACTTTTCAGGGGAGCTCATTATTCACAGAACAACAGCTATCCTGATCTAAAATGATCCATTTCATGGAGTTTCAGGCATAATTAAAATATGATACCCATCCCATTGATCTTGTAAGGATGTTTTGAGTCAAAATCATATAAAATTTCACCCAAAAAGACCTCCTGGAGCTCCAACAATCTCAATTTCAAGTTCACTCTTCTAGTGGGCCAAGTTCTTATGTTTTGCCTCTCAAAGTGCATGATGCATTTTTGTGTCCCAACTTTCCCAGGACAATTGGGAAATTAAAATTCACCCATGCATAAATTTTTATATATTTCTCCATTTGATCCCAAATTTTTACATTGCGTGAGTAATTGACATCCCTTAGCTCTCTTTCCGTTTTCAAATCTTGAAGTGTAAAATTGTGCCTCTGGGAGCAAAGCGGGTTTTTCTACCCCTCTCGTCCCCCTAGGATAGTCAAAAAGTAAAATTTTCCCATGCATAAATCTTTCCCCAATGCTCTGTTCATTATAATTTTTTTGCATTACGTGCATCTTGTCTTGCTTTATCACACATGTAGTTTTGGACCAAATTTTCGACATCCTTCGTGCACTTACTAAAAATAGCATATGTCATGGCGAGGCATGATAAAAATAGAAAGTGGATAAAAATAACAATTCATAATCAACAGAGGAGGATTGAAATGTGCCAAAAGGTTCAAAAGGTCAAAAAAGGTGATATGTCCCAAAATAGCATGTTTTAGTCTTACCTGCTAAAAATAGAAAGTCTCCATTTTGGGTGCAAAAAGTTATAGTTGGCTCCATTTTCACTCATCTTTCCATCTCCATAGGGTTGTAAGATGATATCATAACTAAAATAGGAAATGAAACCTCCATGAGGGTCATGGAAGCAACAATGTTTTTAAACACTCATTCAACCAGCCCGAGGTATCTGTGCATCATGGATAAGGAGGATATTGTGGTCATGAATCAAAAATTTCTTCATCATAGAGATCTTCTTCATCGATATGTCAAATCCCTCTTCTTCCTTCTCTCCCTCTCCCACTTTCTTCTCTCCCTCTTCTAATTCTTCATTGTGTGTAATCATGATAGTTTGTCTTATTCATTAAAGTGACTTTATAAAGTTGAATTGTAAAAGTCCCTTTGATTTATAAAAAGGGAACTTATTTCTCACTTCCTAGGAAGGTGAAAAGTCACGAGTTGAATGAGACAATGAAGAGTCATGTGGGGGGTAGATGAATAGTCATTTCTTGGTCTATATAATGTAATGGCATACTCTTGCTTAGGGGTTGTCAATTTTGTACACTCAGAGATATTTTTAGCAAGGCAAAGGAGATAGCTATTCTTCCAATTTCTAGCATTGTACAACTTGTTAAAATGTCAATAAAGAAAGGGATTGCTTCTTTTCATGACTCATGAATGTGTGCAACTTTGTGTGCATGGTTTCCTCTGGTCATTGATGTTCTAAGCATAGTTGTTTCTCTCCTAGAATTTTTTTAATGTGAAACTTCTAATTGGCTTTGGCAAGAATTTGGCAAGATGATATCTCCTAGTTGAGATACACCACCCAAGCGAGAGGGATCTAGAGTCCTAGAGATGTTGGCAAGATAACCATAAATTTTTCCACTTGATAAATTTTCTTACCAACATGTTTTATCACCTACCTTGTAGGCAGACTTGGTAGCAATCTATACCCAAAATACGATCACAAAATAAATAAATAAATCCAAAAATCCAAAATACAAAAACAAATGATGAAAATTGAAGTCCATTGTTGAAAGACCCTTTGTATTCCTAGAGTGTCTTTTCATTTTCCCACCTGCAAGGTTTTCTAAAATTGACTGAAAAGAGGTATCTATACCAAGCTTGAATAGGTTGAGAGGAGTTGTTGATCCCACTTTTGAGGCTTTGCAAAACCAACAGTAAATCAGATTTAATCCCTTATTTCTTCTCCCAAGCCTCATCCCATCTGATTCTTCAAGTGGTACCCCTAGGAATCCTATCCAAACTTGTTGATACTCCTCTTAAAAATTATCCCATCTTTCAACCACCATTGAATATTGAATTCCCTAGTGAAGGAGAACAAGAATCAGAAGAAGAATTTGGAGAAGAAAGCATTTAGTGTAGGTTATTATTTATCCTTTTATTTATTTATTAGGATAATTCTTACACTTGTGTTAACCCTACACTTGTGGGTTAGCTTGCTTGGTGTAAATGCGACTAGTTGTGTGGAGTTAGCTTACTAGTTGTGTTGAGTTAGCTTCTCAGTTATGTGAAGTTAGCTTACTAGTCTTTTGGAGTTAACTTAACTACCAGTATCAGTTAGTGGGAGTTCTTCACCACTGATTTAGGTAGCAGTTGCACTTCCTTCCTCCTATATGTACATCTTTCTTATTGAATAATTCAAGTCATTCTATTGTAATGTATTGAGCATTATGGATTATGATGGATTTCCATATATGGTATTTTAGCTCTTCTGCTTTGCAAATCTAATGTGGTGTGCTATTATCATCTGAGATCGCGGCTTGGAACAATCTTCTTATCGTTCCTTTCATGGTATCAGAGCCATAGATGATGTAGACATCCATCTGTAAGTTTTTCTTTACAAGCAAGGGTTTATTATTTTCATGTATTTGGAATTTGTGAGAAATTTTCTGCAGCATGCATTTTTATGCAAAATGAAGTGCACCATTGGATTTGGAAGGTGCCAAAACCATAGAATCGACTGTAAACTCAACCATGTTTTGAGACAGTCAAATCTAGATGCAGATCTGTACCCTGGGTGCATTCTTTTATCCATTGGATAAAAGCGTGTACCTTCTAGATGCAGTCTTTTACCCTCTAGATATTTCGGTTTTGGATGTAGTCTTTTATCCATTGACACAGATCTTGTACCCTCTGGGTGCATTCTTTTATCCATTGGATAAAAGCATGTACCTTCCGGATGTAGTCTTTTACCCTCTGGATATTTCGGTTTTGGATGCAGTCTTTTATCCACTGGACGCAGATCTGTACCCTCTGGGTGCATTCTTTTATCCATTGGATAAAAGCGTGTACCTTCCAGATGTAGTCTTTTACCCTCTGGATATTTCGGTTTTGGATGCAGTCTTTTATCCACTGGACGTAGATATCTTGGTGCATTCTTTTATCCATTGGATAAAAGCGTGTACCTTCCAGATGCAGTCTTTTACCCTCTGGATATTTCGGTTTTGGATGCAGTCTTTTATCCACTGGACGCAGATCTGTACCCTCTGGGTGCATTCTTTTATCCATTGGATAAAAGCGTGTACCTTCCGATGCAGTCTTTTACCCTCTGGATATTTCAGTTTTGGGCGCAGGCTTTTATCCTTTGGTCGCAAGCCTGTATCGTGTGGATGCACTCTTTTACCCTTTGGACATTTGGGTGTCACGTGTACCTTTTGAAAAGAAGATCAACATTAAAATATTATTTTAATAGCAAAACCTTCTAGAGCTCATAACTTTTGATCCGTAGCTCGGATTAAGGTGATCTTTTTTTGAAATTGTGTATTTTTTCGAGATCTACGCATTGGTGAGACTTTTATACACATATTTCAATTATAAAAGGTACTTTTACTCATTGTAATATTTACATGCACTCAATTATAAAGTGCCAATTTGGGAGGGTGTTGTGATCACTTGTGGATGCATTTTCGGTTGAGCCTGACATCCTAAAATTTTGGGTATTGCATTCTTGTATCTATGGGTGTATACATTTATATCTCTCTTGTTTGTTGAGATATTTTAGATCTGTATTTTTGACACTTTTTTGGCATGTTGACAGTCTCTCTTGTGGGGGAGCTATTCTGGTGGAGCCCAGTGTTAGTTTGTCAGTGTTCGAGTAGTTGATTTTGGCAACTCATATAGATCTGTGGTATCACTCTACTCATTCAAGCAGTATGGGAGGGTGTGGTGTTGATATTGCTTCTTCAAGTTTCATGTCCTTGCCTTGTTACCTTGGCTTTTCTTGGATCATGGCACTCCTATTTATTTGGATCTCGTGTCCTTGCCTTGTTGCCTTGGTTGTTCTTGGATCGTGGCACACCTATTTGTAGTAGTTGATCAAATTATGTTTGATGTTTTTTTTTTCATTTTCAACATCACTCCATTGACAGTCTCCTTGCATGGAGCTATTTTGGTGAAGCCCAATGTCAATTTTTTTTTGAGTTATATGATCGATTAGTGGATTCAGACCATAGTGTGCACCACACTTCTTCAGCATTGTACAAGTTTTTGGAGTCGAGCTTCACCGAGGATATCTTGCAAGGCGAGATTTTCTCTCTACTTTGTTTTCTTGGTTTTGGGTACCTTGCGGTGTCCATTTTCCCGATTGTTGTACGTGGGTACCTCATTAGGCCTTGTTTGAGGACCCACCTTCTTTTCCACCCACCTAAGCTATGCTTACGGGAGGTGTTAGTGTAGGTTATTATTTATCCTTTTATTTATTTATTAGGATAATTCTTACACTTGTGTTAACCCTACACTTGTTGGGTTAGCTTGCTTAGGTGTACTAGTTGTGTGGAGTTAGCTTACTAGTTGTGTTGAGTTGGCTTCTTAGTTATGTGAAGCTAGCTTACTAGTCTTTTGGAGTTAACTTAACTACGAGTATCAGTTAGTGGGAGTTCTTCACCAATTTGATTTAGGTAGCTAGATTGCACTTCCTTCCTCATATATGTACATCTTTCTTATTGAATAATTCAAGTCATTCTATTGTAATGTATTGAGCATTATGGATTATGATGGATTTCCATATATGGTATTTTAGCTCTTCTGCTTTTCCAAATCTAATGTGGTGTGCTATTATCATCTGAGATCGTGGCTTGGAACAATCTTCTTATCGTTCCTTTGAAACTATGTTTGAGGCGAATGGCAAAAAAATACATGTCCACTCGATTAGCGGGAGTTCTTCACTTATTTAGGTAAATCTTGCAAGCTTCCTTCCTCATATATGTACATATTTCTTATTGAATAATATAAGTCATTCTATTGTAATGTATTGAGCATTATGGATTATGATGGATTTCCATATATGGTATTTTAGCTCCATTGACGCTTTGAAATCTAATGTGGTGTGCTATTATCATCTAAGATCGCGGCTTGAATCTTCTTATCGTTCCTTTGAAGAAACAATGGCAGATGAAGCAGAAAGACCTCAACCAATTGTTCCATGGGGAAGAAATACATGTCCACTCACTCTCACACCCCCTCTTCACAATCTACTAATAGGTTCCCACAAGAAATTTCCAAATTTCAAAGGTGATGACATACAAATCCCTAAAGAACACATCACTCCTTCACCACGTCATGTGAGATTCTTGGAGTTGAACATGAATATGTTGTCGTAAGGTTGTTCATGGAATCTCTCTAAGAAAAAGAAGCAAAATGGTTCTACCTCCTGCCCATAGATCAATCACTTGTTGGAGGACATCAAAACCAAGTTCGAAGAAAGATTCAAATCTACTGAGGACTATCAATATCTCCTCATTCAATTGGCACAAATAAGGAAATAATCTACCAAAACTACGAGAGACTTCATGCACCACTTGATTGGTTGCTCTGTAGGATACTAGAAGATGATTCACCATTTAAAAACAATGTCAAAAGATTCTTCATTAATTCTCAATCACCGGAGGTAGGATTCTTCCTATGAAGGGTTCAACCAAGGAATATTGCACAAGTAAAGGATGGCCATTGAAGTTGATGATGATCTCATCCTATCTGGGAAGATAAAAAAACCTTCAAAGGGTAAATTTCAGCATCTAAAAGATGAAAGAATGGATCCATTCTTATAGAAATTAGCAAATAAAATGGCATCGTTGATTTGAGGAAATTTTTTGAACAAATATATCCTCGGAGAAATAATAGAAATCAGATTACATGAGCACCACGAAAAGCTTTCCTTAGAAGATCCACCTATCAATGCCATTTCAAGACTCAAGAAGTCAAGAAGGACTTGAGAACAAGAAATTAAAGGCAGGTAATTTCCTAGAGATAGAGGAAGTGGGTGGTGACACTCAAAATGGCCTCATTGAATATCATTCGGGAGTGAAGATGATGATGGTGAAGATGCACTGAGTTTCTCATGTGTTGTGTTTACTCGCTCCCAGTCTCAAAAGGAAACATCTCCCTCCACTACTGTAAAGAAAAAGAAGACTGAATATCCTCCTGTGGTGACTCCATAAAATAAAATAATTAGTCGAGGATCTCCACTCCCACCTTGCATGGAGTCCGCATTGGAGAAACTTGACCCTGTGACAAGCGGGAGGTCACCCACTTTTCCAAGTAAGTCTTCTAATGCTTCTTCTAATTCCAAATCTAAATATACTCCTACAAAATTCAATCCTTCAAAAGTTCTTAGTGTACCTTTTAAGATAGTCTTCATTCCCAAGCATCTACCCATACTTCTAAGCCTATCTTGACTTGAAAAGAAGTGGTTCCATCTCCCATTTCATCCGTTACCTTTGACATCATTGAATGCCAACAAAACTAAAGTGTAGATTTCTAAAAATGAATATATGTAGACTCACCCCTGAGTAATTTGAGAGATTTTTCGACATATCAAGGGTAGTAGTTCAAATCCCAACACCACAAACCCCAATGTTGTGACTCCTAGTTCTAAAGGAATACTACCAAACCCACCTATACCTCCATCACATAACATTCTTGCCTTGAGCACATAAAATACTAATAAGTTTGATCCTTTCTATGTCTCCCTTCTCGTTGGAGAATAAATATTGAACAATTGCATTGTATATTATGGTGCATGTTGACAAATTTTCCCCCACAAAAAAAAGTGGCCAACTCAGGCCCACATTGAACTAGAATGAGTGAAAAATAGGTAAAATGATGTAGAGCCTAAATTTTCCCATACTCATTACCCTATCAAGCTCTGAATAGAGAAAATTCAAAAATATTGAGCCCGTGAGGTAAAAATTATATTTTGGACCTTTATAGGCCAACCAAGCCAAAATGAGCTCATTGAGTAGCTTTCAAGGCGAGCTATTGAGTCTCATCGAGCTTGGGGCATCGGTGGGAGATGCAAACCAAAGGATCGAGCTTAGAATCGAGCTACTCATGAGCCTTAGAGGCAAGTGACTCAAAAACATATAGAGAGCTCAAATTGGTAGAATCTGACAAGCTCAATTCCGAGTTGATGGAGAACGTGTGGTGGGTCATCAACTCGAGGTGAATTGAGCTCATGTTCTACCAATTTGATGAAAATTAGGGTCATCATGAAGCTATAGGAGCTAGACTAGACTAGAGGTAATCACATGCCACACGTTCTCCATCAACTCGAAATTGATGAAAAGTAGGGTCATCATGAAGCTACATGAGCTAGACTAGACAAGAGGTGCAATCACAACAGATTTCTTCAAGCACAAGGCAACCCCATTAATGGAGTAGAGATTTTCAAATATTTAAGCACCCATGGAAAATTAAACAATGAATTTTTATGGGTTTTAGAAAATTTCAGGATTTCTTCCCTCTCTCTCCTCTCCTCATTTTCCTCCTATAAATATTATACGTACGAGGGTTGCACATGCAAAGGGTTGATCACCTTTCTTCTCCCATGTACCCCATTTCTTCTTGGGGCTTAAAGCCTTCTTCTCAAATCTGTAATGGCATTTCTTTCCTTTCCCCTACTGAAATGTATTGTGCAAATTCATATGGAGTAATGGAACTGTGTTTGTGTTAAATCTTCTAACCTTTCATAGTTTGATTGTTCTTTCTTTCCTTTCATTACTATTGGGTGTTATGTGCAAATTCCATTGTTCATTATAGGTTTTGGGTGTGATGTGTTTGTTTGGGAATGATGAAGTGTGTGCATCTTGGTCTGTGGTACTATTGTTTACCCTCTCCATGGTTCACTTTTTCATAATTTTGCAGGTTGGGGAAGTGATCAACACTCCTTTTTGGTGTATCACCGCTCATAGTGTAGGTTTTTATTTCATTTAATCTTTCTATCCCAGGTCCCTTAGAAGCATTAGATTAGGGTTAGTCAATAGTTTTGCCTACATTAAAAGTAGTTTTGTGGTAGGTAGGTTAGGAGAAGGAACCAACCTTCTCTCAGAGAGCTATCTCATTTCGCAATGTCCCACACTCAGGATAGTTCAATGTTGTGTAATCATGCCAAATGCCCCATCTCAAACTAGGAAATTCGGGGGTGCTATGATTCCACATTGATAGTTTTGGCATGCACAGTGGGACAATAAGAAGTAAGAGTAATATTTTTCTAACTTGTTGTCTTTGTAGACCAAAGGTCACATTCAAGCCTAAGCTCAAAACAAGGCATTTTCAGAGGTTTCCTTCACTTTGGAATTCGAGAGGTTGCCATTTTCATATTTAAGAGGTTTTAGCTATAGTAAAGTTAAAGTCTAAATTAATTTTGGAGGGCTTAACATGTGCAAAATGAGTTCAAAATTTCATAGATGATAGATCAAGGTCTAAGCTTCAAAAGGCTATCCTTAGTTTTTAAAATTTTGACTTTCAAAATTTTAGGGTTTTCCAAATTTTGGGTTTTAGGATTTTGGGATTTCGAAGGTTTTGAAATTTTAGGATTTTAGACTTTGAACTTCGGAGGTTGCTTGGACTTTGTATTTCGGGTTTCCTCATTTCAAAGTTTGGGACTTCATACACTCTAGGTTTGAGTTTTTCGAGTGGAGCCGGTCCAAAATTCAAATTTCAGAGGATCACTTATAGCAAACTAGTTCAACCCCATATCCATTTTGAGCCATTTAAGGTGTGTATACAGGTGTTTTTCATCTCATTAAGCTTTTGTGCACTTGGTGTGATCATTGTCTTCTGAGGCACAGCAAAGCACAATGGCGAACTCCATTGATTCAATAACAACCCATCTTTGGTTGCAGACTTGTTGGTAATTTTTCACTTCAGTCATGGCCCTCTAAGGAGTTCTTCCTTTCCCTCATTTCAGTTCCATTCCTCTTCACTTGCAGATATTTGAATGTCATTCCTAAAGTGGCCTTAAAAATTTTCCTCTTTTCTACGGAAATGGAGATCAATCCTCGATTGATCACATTCAAGACATTGCCAACCACTGTTCCATTCATACCATCATAGAAAAAAAAATGCCTTAGGATTTTGGTCATATCTCTCAAGGAAAATAAAAATATTGGTATGTCATTTTGGCACCTCAATCCATCTCCACTTGGAATCAGTTGGGAGAATAGTTGTACAACAGGTTTAGGGAAAATGTGGATATCATTTCTCTCATGGAAAACCTCAGCAAAATACAACGAGCTCTGATGGAATTCATTCCTGATTTTAATCTCAATTTACAAAGACACTGGAACATAATCCCTTAATAATATAACCTCTCAAGGTTTGGCATTCTTGTATTATTTAAGGTCCTTTGATGTGGACTTAGTTGTATTGATCTAATCACTAGGAGACAATAGTATTCCTCAAGCATTTTCCATAGCATCACAAGTTGAGAAGATTTTGATTCAGGATAGAAAAATAAATTCCATCCATATTATTACTGCAATTCCTCCCTCACCACCTCAAATTCTTCCTTCCCCATGTGAAAACAAAGAAAAATCCATCATTCCTTGCCAAAATGAAAAAATTGAAAATTTCATCATTCCTTGCCAAAATCTAGAAGCCCCGATTTTCATTTTTCATTTGATGTCTCATGAAGTCTTCCATACCCAGAACATACTCCAAACACAACAAGAGTCCCTCCCATCTCCACCCAGGGCACTATCAATTCCTCTTAATCATGCACTAACATTCCAAGGAGTTGTGGTATTAAGTTAAATCTCCCTTCCTTCTACCCAATCATCACTAAACCAATATACTCTACGAGGATGGTAGAAAGAGAGACATGTTATGCCATTGGAGAAAGGGATGCACCATCAACACCTCAAGCAAAAAAAAATTTGAGAAAAATCATACACTTGTTTGTTGCTCACATACTAGCAAAGTGAGGGGAATATTTTGGAGAGAACGATTTGGATTCTTTAAATGGATAAATCAAGTCACTTGAACATGAGATAATGTTTCCCAAGCATGAGGAAAATCAGCGAGAATCCTTCTTACATTTCTCCTTCAATCAATTTGAAAATGAAAATTTTGTAATAGTTGAAGACTGGTCCGATTCGGATTTGGATGGTGAAGAGGTGTAAATTTCAAGGAAGGAGTTACATGTTGAAACAAGGCGGAAGGTAAGGAAGATGATAAAATTGGAAAGGTTGAGAGGAAGAAGTGTTCTTTAACACTATTGATTCTCAAGGCCTCGAGGATAACTCATTGAAAATGAGGAAGGTATGATCCTCATTGATCCACATGTCTAGAATGTCAAGAACTAGCAATTTTTTAGAAAACCATGATGGAACAAAGAATGAGGAGACCCATGGAGAACTAAGCCTAATACCAATGGCCAATAAAATGGAAACAAAGTTGTTTGTAGAGGTGAAGCATGACACTAGTTAAGATTTGCAAGTAACTCACTTTGAGGAAAAATTCTACAAGAAGCCCATGTTTATGGAAAGAGTCTCAAAAGAACAAGCATATCACAAAGATTAGGTCTTTCCTATTCAATACCTGGCTTCATTAGATCCAATGGAGAAGGTGTAACTAGTTGTGCCCACTTGAGGGTAGAGGTAGGAGTTCAAAGTACCAAGGTTCAATATCAAAGCCTCCCGAGTTCAATGCAATTCATCTTGAGGAGGTGTGTCTCTTGTTCATTGCTACCACCTTGGTTTCAAAAATGGAAAGTCAACTTTGGGACAACTTTCCATTACTTTCAAAAGCCATGATCAATGCCAAATCACATGCATGGCTACAAGTTTCAACGAAGGGTAACTACTTCTCACTGACCCATTGTAGGATTTGTTTAAAGTCCCTTTCTTCCGGTTAGTGTAGGGTAGGTGTAGGGTTGTTTCCAACATAACAAGTGCTCTTGCACACTCTACATGTCTACTTGGGCATGTATGATTTTATATTTGTATATATATTTTTATTCGTGTTTTCTCAACATGATACATGATGTTTCAATAGGCCTCCTGCATGTAAAAAGAAGTTCATACTTATAAGTAATAGTTGTTGATTTCAAAAAAAAAACAAATGTAGAGAAACTAAAATCAAGGTTAAGGATAGGTTTCACTAAGTTTTCATTTTTGAGTCCTTCAAGAGAAATCACGGGTGAACTTATAAGTGTCCCCATAAGGTTAGAGAGTCAACATAAAGTAGCCTCTAGCAATATGTCACAATTAGAACTTTCAGAAGAAAGAGAAAAATCAAGTTTTAATAGAGTTCCATGATGTAACAACTTGAGAATTGTCTCGCTTAAAAATCTACATTACAGTGTAAGACATGCCAAGAATCAAGTTTTAGAACAATACATTTCAGTCCCATAGACAAGGGGGTTCTAGAGAGGAAAAGGTGAAAATCTTCAATCAAGACAATTTTCTACTCTCACAAATCTTATTTTTAAGATTTTCTTATGAAAATTGAGAGTGCAAGTGGCAAAGCAGTGCAGTTCAATGAAGTTCGGGTGGTCTCTGGGTTTCAATTGCAATAGGTTCAATATTAGTTTACAGTACATAGTGACTCCTTGCCCATGGACATGCTAAGGCTCTGGTATAAGAACATCTAGTAGGCAGATGTCCCCGTGAGTCGCCAAATTGTTGACAAATTCCCCACGGGAAAAAATGGCCAACCTAGGCCCACATCAGGCCAAAACAAGAAAAAATGGGTTAAATTATGTCGAGCCTAAATTTCCCCATACTTAGCCCCTATCAAGCTCATGGATAGAGAAAATTCAAAAAAATTGAGCCGGGAGGTAAAAATTATATTTTGGGCCTTTATAGGCCAATCGAGCCAAAATGAGCTCGCCCAGAGTAGCTCAATGAAGCTAGTTGAGTCTCATTGAGTTGGAGCCAACTCCCACGAGCTCGGTATGCATGCAGAGGGGCATTGGTGGGTAATGAAAACTAGAAGATCGAGGCATGAATGAGATCAAGCTCATAATCGAGCTACTCGGTGAGCCTTATAGGCAAGCTGAATCATAAACATATAGGGTGTTCACTCGGTAGAATATGAGCTCAATCTCGGAGTTGATGGAGAACGTGTGGCGGGTCGAGAAGTGTAGGTGGGAACTTGGTGAGCTCGAGCTGCGAGATTACACATGAAATGGAACTTGGAAAAACCATGTGTGGCTAGAACGTGAGGATGAGATCTCACGGAGTCAGGAATGTAAGAAAAGTTGTGGAGCCGAAAAGTTAATCAAAATAAGGGCTTAGACATGGCCTCGAGAGTTTGTAAGAGACCCAAAAGTAGAGAATAAGCACTATATGTGGCAGCAAAGTATACATGCTTAGGACAAGGGATTTAAAAGTATGACAACATGAAGGACATGGATCGCTATGGGAGCTCGGGTTCAAGTTGAAAACACACGAGCTCATAGATGAGTTGAGAGCGTCTGCATGGAGGGCTCATTCGTGGGTCAGTCATCTGGAGGACACGAGTGAGAGCGAACTTAACACTACCATGTTGTGTATAATGGGATGTTGGCTTGAGTTGACTCATCGATGGAGCTCAACCGCACAAGATAAACTCAGCCATTAAAGATGCTTACTTCATGAAGATAAATTGATCGGCATGATATGGCGGTGAATGGTGAAGATCCAGGTCATGGAACTCAATTTTAACTCACAAAAATGGGGAATGCGAAGGAGATAATGTGCACAATGAAAATAAGAGGGTGAGTTAATTCAAATATCCAAAATATTGGGGCCCAAATGCTCATGAAATTTCCCATGAAGCATCGAATGGCGATGTAATTGAGAACTCATGGAGAGCATGAGCACAAAGATGTTGTTCGTAGGTCGAAGCCCAAGTGGATGCTTATGCCAAACATGGAGGTCAAGCTCGTGTGTGTAGCGAGAAAGTTTTGGAAGTCGGCATTCAAGGCAAGAATCTTGGCTATCAAATCCCACGATTTGTAGGAGCATGAAGTAATATAGAAAAGTGATGAAGATTGAACTCATAATGATGAGCTCATTATGAAGCTTGTGAAGTGAAAAACTTAGAAATTAAAGCCATTAAGCAACACCTATGAAATGAGATCACCAATGGAAATTTTGAGGATTCAAAGGGCTCAAACAAATGAATGAATAAAAGAGCTCGAATGAAAATCAAACCCGGCTCATGGGAAATGGTGCACGTGGGAAATTTGTTTCCCAAGTCATCATAGGGAGAGAAAATAGAAAACAAGCCATGATAGCTCATACAAGTGTGAATATTTCAAAAGTAAAGCTTTGTTAGACCAATTGCATGTTTGGCATTTAGAGGAATTGAGCTCAAAGCTCGCTAAGTGGAATTGAGGGCCCAAACTTAGAGAATATAGGTCGAAATCAATGAAAATGGTGAATGAGTGAACGGAGCCAAGTTCAAGACCGAACACATTGACTTCGAAGAAGGGAATGGTTTTAGACTTCGGTGGAAAATTTTCGGAGGAAACGACTTCGGAGAAATCGAAAAAATTTTCAGGACTTCACTCTAGAACTCAATAGGTAAAAAGTCTAAAGCGAGAGGGTGAGGAGGTTGTAAAATGGTAAAGGTCTGAAGTCTGAATTTTGGACTTTGGGCATTTGGGACTTGAGAGATTTCACTCACTCAAGTCTGAGGAATATTGCCATGGGCCCGAAGGGGGAAAGGTTTGAAACCCGAAGTCTGAATTTTAGACTTTAGGGTTTCACGACTTCGGAGGATTTGCGGGGAGCTTGGGTGAATAGTGTTAGGCAATGGAAGTCCAAATGAATAAAGCCCAAAAGCCCAAAAAGAAAACATTCCTGCCCAAATAATTAAAAGTCCCTACTGAGTGTTGGCATATTAAGTGCTAATCCATTGGTAGTAAAAGTAGTGGATAGGTATGTGATGAGTGGCATGTGTAAAAAGGCTGAGTTAGCATTGAATGAAAAGATCTAGGCTTGGAGAAAAGTAGCTTGGTGGTTGGAAGAAGAGCTCGATGAATGAGCCTAAGGCCAAAACATGACCCAAACTTCAAACTATGATATCTTCTCCAATTCTTAACCATTTTTAGCAAATTTATACTTTTTGGAAAGGTGATTTAGTGTAGGTTTTCATGGTGATAACCAAACCTAGTTCCCAGAAGGATAAGTGAAGTAAAAATCTAGTCAAACATCCATGGTGAAAATGGTATATCTCTAATGTACTCAACCATTTATTACAAATTTATAATCATTGGAAAGGTAGTTTCATGATCCACAGTATGGAATCATCAAATTTTGGATTTTGGGGATTCTAGAGGATGAATATTTTCATAACAACCAAGTAGGAAGATGAGATTCCCATTTTGATAGGACCAATCATTCCTTCCCAGAGAGGTATGGATCTTGAAGAAGCATCGAGAAACTTTGAGTTGCGAGAGGATATCCCTTAATTATTGGATGATGCAAGCCATGAAGAAGAAATAGTTCTTTGTGAATTCCAAAGGGAGAAACTAACTTGTATGCTTACCTATGAAGAGGATATATTCTCATTCCCATTTGGAGATGAAGATACTCTTGTTCATTTCTTCCATGAAGAGATAAAGCCAACTTGTGACAAGCCCTTAAAAGGTTTGAAAGAACATAATGTGAAAGAACTCCTAGAAGTTGTGGAAGAAACAGAAGACCCTAATCTCGAGTATCAAAATCCTAATGTGAGCTATGGAGATACAAGACAAGTGTGAATATGATTTGGAAAACTAAACCAATTCAAAGTGGTCATGATGAAATAAAGTGAGATGAGGAATATGATGTTTCTCCTGAGCCAATGGTTGATGGATGCAATGATGAAATGGAGGTATTTTCTTTCCCATTTGAAGAAGACGAATCTTTCCATGAGGAAAAAGCTGAAATAAAGGGTGTTAAGGTCATTGAAGATGAAGATCCCCTTGATAGAGAAGTAGTGGAATGTAATGAGCTTCAGGGTGATGAAGTAATCCCTCCAAATGATTGCCTTGAGCTTCAAAATGAAGATTATTTGAAGGAATACAAAGCTAGAAATAAAAAAGGAGGATCCATACAAGAAATATTCAATGTGGTAGAAAGTGCGGAAGATCGTGAGCTAAGTCTCGATCTCTTAGCTCATGTTATGGCCATATAAGACATGTATGAGGTTACTTTTGATCCTCCAATCAATAATCAAGCACCTCATATTGGAGTGGAGAGGAAAGATAAGTCCAAGGTTTCTCGTGGAAACAATGTCAATGAGCATGGACTTGGGAAAGAAAAGAACTCAGAATATTCAAATAATTTTAATGAAAATCAGCCCTGGGGAAATGATGGGATGTTTGATGAGAAATCGAATAAAGTGGACAAGCACGGAAGGTAACCGACATTCCTAAACTGATCTTAAAGAGAATGAAGGAAATGGAATTTCTAAGAAAAGGTTTGAGCATCAAGAAGCTCATGTAGGATCACTCCTACAAAGTACATGAGATAAATACAAAATCATCTAGATTTCATAAGCGATTGAAGAGAGGAGGCTAATTTCTAGAACCAATTAATGGCTTTGTGGAGCATTAACACTTAGTGTTACCCACTCAGGGGTAACCTCTAAGAAGAGAAGAGAACTTCAATGAAAGAGGGTTGTCCCCTACATTGTATTATAGGTGATTTAGGTTTGTTTTCCTCTTTTCGGTTGTGTGGTTTATTTCCCTTTAGCCGTGTGTTTTTGTGTGTCCCCTCTTTTTGTCATCTCTCGTAAGTTGAATGTTTTTAAGAAGCCCAATGGATAAGGCACTGATCAATGTTATGTATTGATATTATGGAGTTCTCATGTCATGTCCTCACTGCACTTGATCCACAACATGTCCCCAAGTCATAGCCAGTTGTTTTCATGAGTTTTTGCAAGGGAAAAATTCACACCTAAAAGCATGACAACCATACCCTACAATGAAATGTTTTTCTTAAAGGTCATTATGAGTCCTCCTTCATATCACCCTAATCCTTGTATCAATCCTTTCCCCCTCTCTAAGTAGTAAAATGTGTCATGTCATTGTTTCCATAGGTGATTTATGGGTATCTAGTCATTTCAAGTACTTCCAAGACAAGATCCATCAAGACACAGACTCTTTGGCAAGCTTTAAGACATATTTTTCTCTAGTCTTCTTGAGGTTGGTACACATACCTCAGAGTAGAATGAAGGACTAAAACTCATCATGGAGGTGTATCGAGAGCTAAGAATGTTTTTCAATTGGTTTTGGAAGAATCAGGAAGTTTCAGAAGTTTTGGAGCAGTTTCAACAAAAGTGGGTCTTGGAGGCTTGAGTAGTGCATAATGCAAAACAACTCTGAGCTTCGGAAAGAAATTTTGTGAGATCCGTAATGATTTAGGAACCAAAAATAATATTTTAGAAATATAATTCAGATCTCTAGAGGATGGTGGTCTCAAATTTTCACAACACTCGAAACTTTTGTCCACAACCTATTTTCAACATGTACAACCTTGGAGCCTAAAGAAAAATCCTATTTTCAGGGTGTTCATGTAGAATCATAGTAGGGTACCATCACCATTGTGTCTAGAAGGAACTTTTTATGTAAAATTATTTAAATAAGTATTAAAAAAACTCCTTCGGGAACTCAAGTTATGGCCTCGACAAGTTGCTCCCCAAGGTACGACTTAAGGAGTTAGTCAAATTTTGCATTGAAATTTGAGCCAATGGGAAGGTGGAAAAATTTTGTGCACCAAAATTCCCAATTATTTGGGATGGATGGTGCAATAATATGTACCCCCCTCCCAGTTAAGCCCATGAACCTCAATATGACCCATTTCAAGCTCCTTTTGCAAATTTAAGCCCTCTACTCCATTTCCATGCCCCAACTCCATCCAACCACACAACGCCACGTGGACCAATAGGTAAGGGAAAATTTTCATGCACCAAATTTCCCAAACCTTTGGGATAGTTGGGACACAAAAATGTTCCCTCTCCCTTTTTGGCCCTTGGTCCCCATGCTGACCAGTCTCGGCCCCGAGAGAAGGCAGTCAAAACAAGTACTTGATATTCGACGGACAATTTTGGGAGCTCCATAAGGAGTTAAGAGGAAAATAGATACTCATTAGAAATATAATATAATCCTCTACAAGGTGGAATCATCAGATTTTCACGAGATCCTTGGCACTTTTCGGGGGATCTCATTCTTCGTAAGGACAACTAGCAATCCCGATAAAAAAGGAGACATTTCGGGGGTTTCAGAAATAATTAAATTATTATTCCCATCCCATTGATTTTAGAAGGTTGTTTGGAGTCAAAATCATATACAATTTTACCCAAAAATACCTCATGGAGCTCCAACAATCTCAATTTCAAGTTCACTCTTCCGGCGGGCCAAGTTCTTATGTTTTGCCTCTCAAAGTGCATGGCACATTTTTGTGTCCCAAGCCGTCTAGGAAAATTGGGAAAGTAAAATGCACCCATGCATAACTTTTTATCTATTTCTCCTTTTTTATCCCAAAGCATGTGTATCGACATCCCCTAGCTCTCCCTCCGTTTTAGATCTTGAAGTGCAAAATTGTGCCTCTGGGAGCAAAGCGGATTTTTGCCCCTCTCGTCCCCTAGGACAATCAAGACAGAAAATGTGCCCATGCATAAATTTTTCCCGTCATCTTTATTCGTCACTTTTTTTTTTTGCATGCTTCTTGTCTTTCTCTATCATACCCTACGGTTTTGGATCAAATTTTCGACAACCTCGGTGTAATTACTAAAAATAGCATGTGTCCATGGGAGGCATACTAAAAATAGAAAGTGGATAAAAATAACAATGCATCATCAATAGAGGAGGATTGAAATGTGCCAAAATGTCGAGAAGGTTATTTTTGAGCAAAATAGGTGATATGTCCCAAAATAGTATTTTTGTCGTACTTGCTTAAAAAAGAAAGTCTCCATTTTGGGTGTAGAAAGTTGTAGCTGGCTCCATTTTTTCTCATCTTTCCATCTCCACGGGGTTGTAAGATGATCTCATAACTCAAACAGGGAAATGAAATCTCTATGAGGGTCATGGAAGAAATAATGTTTTTAAACACTCATTCATCGGCTGAGGTATCTGTGCATCATGGATAAGGAGGATATTGTGGTCATGAATCAACAAATTTCTTCATCACAAAGAGCTTCTTCATTGGATATGTTAACTCCCTCTTCTTCCTTCTCTCCCTCTCCCACATTTCTTCTCTCCCTCTTACAACTCTTCATTATGTATAATTAGGATAGTTTGTCTCATTCATGAAATTGACTTTATAAAGTTGAATTGTAAAAGTCCCTTTGATTTATAAAAGGGGAACGTATTTCTCACTTCCTAGGAAGGTGAAAATTCATAAGCTAAATGAGACAATGAAGAGTCGTTTCTTGGTCTATATAATGTAATGGCATACTCTTGCTTAAGGGTTATCAATTTTGTACACTCATGAGAGATTTTTTAGCAAGTCAAAGAGATAGTTAGTCTTCCACTTTCCCTACCTATTTTCTTCCATTTTCCAACATTGTACAACTTGTTGAGATGTTAATAAAGAAAGGGATTGCTTCTTTTCATGACTCATGAATTTTGTAACTTTTTGTGCATGGTTTCCTTTGGTTGTTGATGTTCTAAGTATATTTGTTTCTCTCCTAAAAAATTTTTAATGTGAAACTTCTAATTAGCTTTAGCAAGAATATGATTTTCTACTTGCAAAGTTAATTTCTCTATCTAATTTCTCACTCCCCTTCCCCCACCTTTCAACAAATTCCTCCCTTACAATTCATTGTAAGCATTTTCCGTGGGTACAGTGGAGTGTGCTTGTTGGATCCCCTCGGCCTCTTGGCCAACAATAAATTTTCATTTTTGTTCATTCACAATAAAGTGGAGTTACACCACCCAAGCAGAGGACCTAGACTTCCCGAGAGATGTTGGCAATATAACCATTAATTTTCCACTCGACAAATTTTATTGCCAACATGGTGGTAATTATTTTACAATACACTTTGGATCCATTATACTTGCTCATGATAATGGGTTTCCCCTAGAGTTAGCTACATGTAATATTGCGGTGAGATGTAGATTTGATGTCATAATTTTGTAGGTACATGGGGTGCATATTTATTTTGATGACATGATTGGGTGTTAGGTGAATACCATAGATGGTTTGGTTATCCTACAAAGAGTAATGGAGTGGGTAAACATGAATAACAACCACGTTCATGTAATGCAACATTTCCATGATGTGTTAAAATTACAATGTGATTTTATGGAAGAAAATTTGGGAAGTCAATTCCGATGGATCCGTTCTACATACTATTCTCACTAGGCATAGTTGTCATGTCTTTACATTCATTATATGGATGAATTTATAGCCATTGGATTAATAGATGTTGTTACGACGTGTCGAGCCAACTCCTTTGGTTACCTATAACTATGACTTTAAAAATTCCTTAGGAATAATTAAAGATGTTGTTTTTATTAAAAAATTAGGAAATCAAAGCGTGTCACAATATTCTATGCACTCAAAAACTATAAAACACCACTCACCCCCATCATTTCATCTCTCTTGAATTTTAGTGAACTTAATCCTATACTTGAGTTTTTGCTTATTTTCTCGCATATTTCATTATTGCAGATTTTGGAGAGGTGAAGGTGAATCAAAAATGATTAATGCAACTCATGACATCACTATTTTGGTGATATTCCATTACAATTGTTATTCATGCCAGCAATGGGCCTCAATCCTCTGTAATTTTTTAATGAATCATAGTCGCACTTGGTTTTGCGACTAAGTCGAATCAGTATATCATTCATTTTTATGCATTGTTTTGTCATTTTTTTAAATAAAATGTATTTTATCTCCTTAAATGGTTAAGTATATGACCGAGGCAGTCCCTAGCCACCAATAATAACTTGAATCTTTTTCAAGTGTTTTCATGTAGGTTTTAGATTCAATCATTGAATTTTACCCACTTTATTCATTTAAAGAACCCATAATTGTCCTTCTCATTTTCAATGGCAACGTTTGCCCATTTATTTAAGTAGCATTGATTTGGATATTTTTATATTGGTTAACACATCTTATAAGTATCTAAATCTATGCATATAATAACATTATCATCGTAGACACTTGAATCAAATAAAAATTAATCACTTGATAATGACATTGTCGAAGCAATCCCTAAATCATGACTTTTGTGCACATTTTGAGTTCAATTACTATACCTTAGATGTATTTATGAATTTATCTACTTATTTCAATGTTTTATCCCTTAGAAAATTCTTACATCAGTCCACTATAGACTATTAATCTCAATTTTTGCACCCAAAACTTACAACACTTCATTCCTTACTTGGATAAAAATGCCACACATGGACTAAATCACCAAATAGTTTGGTATGAAACTTGAAGTTTTGTCTGAGCCACCTAATGGTCATTTTCTCAATTTGATATATTTTTTTGAGTTTTTAATTTTCCTATAGGTTATCCTTAATGTGAAATTAAACCTATGAAAGCCTATATAAGAAAGTCAATTTCACTCATTTACTCACCTCACAATTTCCTATATCTCTCAAGTTCAAATCACTCAAATGGAACTTGAATCCCTCCTAAACTTTCCCAAAGTAATATCAACACATTAGGATAAACCTCTACATAGGTCTAAAGCACTCCAAACCAAGTTCTAGAGTCAAAATTTTGAACTCAAATACCATTAACTTGCTTAAGTCAAGCACAAGCAAGAAACCACTACAAAGTGTTATCAAGTGAACAAGTTGCCAAAGATAATTACATCCATATAGATATCACATTTTTGGGTGGGGAACTATATGCGGTTTGAGGCCTCTTTGGTGTAATTCTAACATAGGTGATGTATGGGTTGTACTTTGACCCAAACAATAAATTTTTACAAGGTTTTTACCTATGGTTAAGGTTTGAGGTCATTTACATAAGGTATCACACATTTTCAAAGTCTAAGATTTCGCAAATAATCATATTCTAACTAATCAAATATGCAAAAAAAAGTTGAGAGAAACTACATATTCCTATATGGAATTACCAAACAATTTCATACCTAAGTAATTATTTCATCCTAGCTCAATGTGCACTTCTAGAATAGAAATGAAGCATCTTACATAACACTTCCAAACAATTCATTATGTTTTCACTCCTATATTAACTTCCAAACCAATGAATTGGCTAAGTGTATCTATCTTGTTATGTCTCATTTCATTGAGTACTTATTTTGATTGATTTATCTTACGCATTTTTATATATGTATATTATGATTTGCATGTTAATGTTAAATTAATTAATTTGATTATATCACTTATTTATAACCCTAATCCAAATTTTAATTAATAAATCATGTGTTATTTATTTTGGGTTAAATAATTTGGTAAGCTTTCCGTTATTAATTAAATCCTTAACGTGTCGCCTTACTCCATATCGGGATTTATATTGTACACACCTAGGTGTTCTCTTTGGGAAGACGCCGCTATAATTTCTCTTTTTAAAAACTATTATGGCCACCTTTGTTAAGCCTTATCAAGGAAAGTTTCAAATGGCGGTATCAGTGACCACACGGACGAGTATGTCATGCCAATACTACCTCCTTTATTGATGAGGATGAACAATAATTTGTTTCATTTCTAAAGAAAAATCTTCAACATATGGGTGCACTCCTCTATATAGATGGGTTTGAACAAAAATGCGTGGCTGCATCTAAGAGTCTTAAATAAGACATTCCTAAATCTATCATATTTTTATGTGACTTCTCCTCAAATAGTTACATCTAGTTTCATCACATATATTATGCCTATATATATGGGGGCTTCCACTTATTGGGATTCCCCATAATAATATTACAATGGTTTATTCCCATTATTACTAGTATTCCTACATGTCGAGATGACACACCTATGGAGCTTCACAATTTTTTTCTACTACATGTTCCCTTGAGTTTCTCATACATGAAATGTAAATTAAGGTTTTACAATTAGATTAAGGTGTGTCTAGACCTTCTAATGTAATGTATTGTACTCGGGTTCGACACATTGCGAACAGGTTCATAATCCACTTATGCTTGAAATGACATCTTATCCTTTATCCTAGGGTTTGTGTCCCCTAAAATTCCTATCTATGAGGTTAAAAGTGATCCTCAAACATTTTCTTTCCTTTCATCCTAATTTCTTAGATTATGCTTATAATGATCCACTTCTTACTAAGTTTTTCCTAAAATCCTTAAATATTACACTTTACAATGGTTCTATGATCTACCTATTCACTATGTTAGAGATTTCAATCCTTTGGCTAATCAATTTATTGCATTTCTCTATCAATATTAGTGGCATTGTTCCATATGCTCAAATGGGTAAATGCAAAAGTCTCTATTGAACCAATCAATGACTATGTATTGCACTATGAGACTATGCATACTAAGATGAAAAATATGCTTGTAAGCAATTAACTTCACTGATGTATTTACTTAGGTCTCCTTATCCTTTAAAATGCGTTTCTTTGCAAGAATTTTTATGTTTTAAAAAAATTATCCTTTAATGAGATATTGCATACTTAAAAAATAAAGGGATTCTAAACTTCTCACATCGAATAAGATTAAGTATGCATTCACCTTTCCTAATGTATCTACGTTTGCATTTGAAGGAGAATTAAACTAGACATTAAAATTGAAGTGAAGTGATTGTGATTGCCATATCTCAACCTATAAAGCTTTTAGATAAAAGTTTCTCCTTAAATAAAATTTTCATAGTTACCTTCCTCACTACATGTGATCTCACAAAAAAAAATAGTGTAACCTTGTATATTTCCCTCCCTAGTTGAGGTTTATATAAGGATGCCTCACCAATAAACATTTTGACTTTAATGCATACTATGATTTCCATATATCTAGAGGGAATTCAATTATAAAATACTTCAATCTTTGCAATGTCATCCAAGATATAATCTATTCCAATGTTATTGAGTTTGACTCTCCTCCTAAACAATCCGGACCTCATATCACTAAAAATTATAATATTGAGATATTGAATGATCCACTACCTAATCATCACACTTATGAATCTAAGAGCAATTTTGAGGTGCGTCACATATAAGGCATGGAATCCTCCTACATATGACCATCCACATGATTCTCTAATTGGTAAAATTATTTTTTCTATTATTCCTAGGCCTATTATTAAAATTTATGATATTGATTTACTTGATGATGATTTTATTTCACTTATGCTTTATGTTTACTCTTCTTTTAACACGATATTATTTGTAATGTGTTGATTGATAATCAGATGCTTTGCATGCATCTATAATGGTGTGGTCCATGAGTGGGAATATATAAGAATGGATAGATATTATGTAGATTGTTCTTCCTTCCTCACTATTTTAATGGGAAGATATCAAAGTGGTTAAACACTCTGTAGATTGTTCTTCCATATTTTTGAGGTTTTTTTAGACAAATGTACCATGCTCATCTCCTCCTGACATTGCTTCAAACATACTCAACTCTTCTCCTACTCCAACTTATCCTTTTAAATATTGGAGATTGATCACCCCCATCTTTTAATATCAATGTAAATCAAAATCTCCAAGCAAGATAAGAATATGAGCTCCTCCCTTAGAAAAGTGAGCATGTGTATTCCTTCCATGTTTTTCTCTTTACTTGACTATGTAAAATTCAATTTTCAAAGTTACAAATACACTAAGTTAAATTCAATTTTCAAAGTTACAAATACACTACTCACATTTGAATTATAGTTCAATTACTTTTCTAGACATTGAATACACTATGTGTTGTAATTTTCATCATAGAGAATGCAAACACCAATGCAAGAAACAACAACCTATGAAAAAAAAAAGTGTGTGTGTGTGTGTACTTATACATCTTTCCCTTTAAGCATGCAATTTTAAATTTCACATTTAAAGGGGGAGTGTAGACACATAAATTTAGAAACTTACACTTTGAAAATGACAATTTGTCTTTGCTCTATATTTTGACTTGTACTTGCATTCTAAGATTAAATAAAGTATCCTTCTATCTTCTCGTATGATTGTGTTTATATTTTTAGATTGTTTATCTTACTCACTTCTCTTGTCACTCACTAACTCAATTACATTTATCCAAAGAAGTATATCACTCACAAGCATCTTTCCTATAATCTTAGTTAAACATCACTAACTACATGTATGAAACAATATATAATGGGACCAAATCATATTATGGCATCGATTGACTTATGCGGTCCTATCTCTCACTCTCTAATGATTCTTTTCTCAATTTGAATATTTTTGTGGGTTGTTTCTTATCTTATAGGTCATCCTTAATGTGATACCTAACCTATGAAATATTTTATAAGAAAGTATAATTAGCTTAAGAGCTCATCCAACATTCTCAATAACATACATTGTGAATTACATTCCTAAATCACTCAAGGATCTCCTAAAAGTTCCTAAAGCAACACCACATCTCTTAGAGCATCCATCACACCACTATGAAGCACTCAAAACAAGTTCATGAGTCTAGCTTCTCACATCACAAGCATCCAAAGGCCCCAAATTGTTTATTATATGAATCACATCACACTATATCACTACCACATAGGGTACATCTTTATTCTATATAAATTTATGCATGCTACTCTTTTGTCAAAATACACAAAGGAAACATAGGGAGTCAACTTAGATTTACATCCATAATTACATCTACACTAGGAGAACTACATAGAGTTTTATCCCAATTGCAAGAGGATGCGAGAGAGATTCCTAGATTGGTTCAATAAGGGTTAACCCCAAGGCCGATTCAACTCCACCCATACACAAATCGATCATTTTTAATCTAATCATGTTCATAAATTTATAGTGTATGTATTATAGGATCTTATTTATTGTAATTCATCAATGGAAGGTGCTTTACAAAATTATGAGCCTTGGAGAAAAATAACGAAACATATTTCTCGAATATTTATGAGCACTATAAAGCTACATAAACTATAGCATATGTCAGTCCAAGACTATACAACCTAGGACCATGTTGTATTATGTCATTATATGGCTCTGTAATGATCATTTTAGTAGTTACGATTTGAGAGGTAAAGCATTTCTAAATTCCCATAAACCTATACATCTAGTCTACACACCCAAAACACTCATGCACCTCTTAGTTCAATGAAGTATTTATCCCTCCTTTTGTTTGAGAAATCGTTTCCTTATTCTATCAACTTATATTGTATTAATTTCTATATTTTGAGTTGTGTGGTTAATGTGGATTAATTATTTTATAACATTATATCTATATCATTCTTACACCTAATAACAGATAAGGAAAAAAATTGTATCAAATCCTAATTCATTTTATTTAGGATGTAAACAACACTAAATGACCTTGATACACATATAATTGGCACACCATGCGTATAATCATTGGTTGGTTGGTCCCATTAGTGCTAAATAACCCGATGTACACATCTAATTTATGCACTAAGTGTATAATCACGGTTTGATTTGCGGGAACAACCCAATTGACAACTAAAACATATCTAATTATCACACTAGATGTATATAATAGGGGTTTGGATGGTCCACTTTGTTACAATTTTTGTCACACCAAAAGCTCAAACTAGTGGTGGAGAGGGATCTCATCGTGTTAACCAGTTGTTATGCCAACACACCCCCACACGATGGATCTAGATGCAACCACGTGAGCCCTAGGCCCACCATGTATTCACCAAATTAGGTCCAATAACATTAGGAGGCAACGACACTAGGAATTCTCGGGAGGTCACCCATCGCGATGTACTACTCCTCGGGTGTGCTTAAGCGCACAGGCTCACGATACCATGTTACAATTTTCCGTCACACCAAAAGCTTGAACGGTAGTGGAGAGGGATCTCATCGTGTTAACTAACTACTACACCAACACACCCCCACACGATGGAGCTAGATGCAACCACGTGAGCCCTGGGCCCACCATGTATTCACCAAATTAGGCCCCCATGAACTACTTATACAATGTAGGATCAAAAAGTGGTGTGGTACATGTGGAAGTAAGAGTAACTCCCGAGAATGAAAAGGAGATGGACTTAGCTTGCAATCAGCCATATCAAAGTGCCTAAGAAGATCATGGGTGTACTTTTTATTGACTCGAGATGAATCCACGAATCTATCGAGAAATCTACAAACCAAGGAAATAATGCAATAGCCCAAGATCTGTCATGTCAAACTGTGTAGAAAGAGCCCTCTGAATACTCTGAATGTGGGAAGAAGAGTTGCCAGTAAGTAACAGATCATCAACATACAAGACAAGTATCATAATATCCTCACCAACATGTTGGAGATACACTGTATGATCGGAGTGGCAATGAACAAAACTAGTAGATAGAATAAAAGAATCCATCTTCTCATACCAATCTGAGGGGCTTGTTTGAGACCGTAGAGAGACCTTGAGCCTAAAAACAAGAGAAGAGTCCTGAAAAAATCCAACCAATTACTCCATGTATATTTCCTCTTGTAAATATCCATGTAAGAAGGCACTCTTCACATCCATCGGTATATGGGCCACCCCGTTGTGATGCAAAAATAGCAAGTACAAAGACCATCTTGGCAATGAGTGCAAAAGTCTCGAGTAATCAATACCTTGAAATTGTGAAAAACCCTTTACAACAAGGCGAGCCTTATACTTGTCAATGGACCCATAAAATCCATATTTGGCTTGGTATACCCACTTACAACTAACCATCTTTCTTCCTTTAGGAAGAGATACCAAATCCCAAGTATGATTATTCATCAAAGAAGAATACTTAGCTGTCATCACATCATCCCACTCTGTATCCCATGAGCCTTTGAAAAATACTATGGATCCTCAAAAATTGCCTAACACAAAATTCCAGAACTTGTAGAATGTGCGTGATGATGCCTAGTGGGTGGAAGATCCTCTATGAAAGGTGTTGCCTCGAAACTGTAGTACAAGCCCACTTAGGCATAGTGACAACATCAATGGGAATAAGATCCTTAACGACATATATAACCTCCTCATCAATCTCCTCAAAGAAAGGATCCTCAAGATGAGATGAAGAAGGAGGAGGCATGGAAGAAGATGAAGAATCATGAGGAGTGAAGCACTCATCAAACTGAACATGTGTTTGAAAAATAATGTCATGTGTATCAGGATCTAAAAGACATAAGCTCTCATGTCCTCACAATACCCTACAAAGATAAAGGGTTTACTATTCTTATTTAAAGCTTTCCTTTTCTTCTTTGGCACAAAGGCCCAAGCATGGCTCCCAAAGACTCAAAAATGAGACATCTAGCTTAGTGTTGGACCAAGCTTCCTTTAGAGTCAAATGCTCAAGTGCTCTATGTGGTGTGCGATTCTGAATGTAGTTAACATAATTAACTACTTCTACCTAATAGATAGGAGGTAAATCTCTAGAATGCATCATATAGTTAGCCATTTCCTTCAAAGTTCTATTATTCCATTCTGTTAAGCCATTCTGTTTTGGAGTATGAGGAACAAAATGCTTTGGTGAATAATGCCTTGAGTTGCCAAAAAGTTAGAAAACTCATTGCTGAAGTACTCCCCCATTATCAGTATGAAGGTTCTTTATGTAACTAGAAGATTGTTTCTCGACCAAAGCCTTGAAGAATTTGAAGTGTGAAAAAACATCACTTTTGTACTTGAGAAAATAAACCCAAGTATGCCTCGAGAAATTATCAATAAAGGTAAGTGCATACTTATCTCCATTGAAAGAGGGGGTTGGAAAAACCATCAAGTCACTATGCACAAGCTCAAGTGGTGAAGAAGATCTCTTAGAAAAATTCTTAGGAAATGGATCTTGGTGTTGTTTCCCTAATGCACAGCCAAAGAAAACTCCCTCAAGACAAGAAACTCTAGGAAGACCATCTACCATACCATGAGTGCTCAACTCCTTCAAATATCTGTAATTAAGATGTCTAAATCTTTCATGCCAAAGCTTACTCTTTGAATTTGCATGAGAAAATAATCCAATCCCTATAGAAGAAGTGTCATCAAAACCCTTAAAGTGATATAGTCTAGAACTATGATCAACAATACCTGAGCAATAAGTGAATAAGGCTCCAACAAAGTTCTTATACGCCCCATGATGTGTAAAAAGTCATTGTTTTCCCTTGACCGTAATGACAAATTTGATATCTGAGAAAGTAAATTTGTAGTGATGTTAGGAACATATAGTGCATCTTGAATCTGCCATCATCAAGTTATATATCACCATTTCCCTCAACGAAAAGAAACAAAAATATCCAACCTCAATTTTGGAAGTAGAACTCAAACCTAGAAAACAAAAGACTCCTTGGAAGAAATCATGTGATGAGAAGCACCGAATCTATAACCCAACTATCTACAAGTGGTGACCTGAGATCTCCCAAAAACCGTTGGTGTGTGTGACATGCCTAGTCATCATCCACATCACATGGTGAGTCATCTCACCTTGTGAGAGTCATAGGTCTTAGGAAGTCAAATGACAAGTGTCAGATTCTATCATAGAATTTGTCATTTTCATTTACGTCAATGTGTCATAGGAGTTACATTCCTTATTTAGAATTATAACTCCTCCTTTAGTGGCATCATATGCGTGTCAGTGGCGTCATTGGGGTTCTTTCCTTATTTAGGCATGGGGGTTACACAACACCCCTATTTGTACTTCCTTTTTTGATCTATGAGCATGAGAAGACCTATTTTCTTATTTGCATATTCTTTCCATTGTTCAAATCTTGCTTATTGTGTTGGAGTTATGGTGTCACCATCAGAGTGCAACTTCGTTGTGGTGCATTGTTTCGATATCGGTTCTCATGAATCCCTCTTTCATGGTATCAGAGATGGTTTCAGTAAAATGTGTACTCTTTTTTTTATCAGTTGCTTATTACTTCTGGTTTCTTCTTATTTCCTCATGTAAGTTTTTCAATTATTACTTTGGAATCATATTTCTCACCTTGCATTGAGGTTTTAGCGATTCTTGATTTTGAGGGTATTTTGGTCGATTTACTTTATCATGTTGTTGAGTTCATGATTACTTCTCTACTCATGAGCTCGGTTTTGCTTTGGCGTGGACCTATGGTTCATTGTTGTGATTCGGCATTACCTACTCGTGTATCGGTGTACTCATGCATTGATTGTTGTTCAAACATCTATTTTTAAGCTCGTCGATCTCTACACTTTTTTTGGCTTGTATTGTTTGGGAACATCTTTCCTTGCAACCTGCTTAAGGAACCGTATCAGCCTTGACTCCAACTCGGGTTCTCTCTCATGTGGATGTATATGCTCACGAGCTTGCATCGTGCCCATGTATTGGTCCTCTCTACATTGGTTCGAGATTGTTGTATGCTCAAACTCGTGTTGGATCATGTTTTCATTGGTGTATACTTAGACTAATTTGAGCTTTTTGCTCATTCTTTGTGATTACTTATTTTTTCTTGGCTGAGCTTATTCTTGGTCTTCGACTCACGGGGGTTCTTTGTGGATCCTTGACCTGTGAGTTTGATCTGTGTTATTTTGCACATCTCACAAAGCTCCTAGGATCCACCATTTGGCTCGACCTTCTGATTTGGTGCTCCGCTCCATGTGGTTTGTGTCATTTCTCCCTCGTGACATGTTCCACTTCCCCATCTCTCATGGCTGTTACTCCCACACGGTGGATCTATTGCTATGACTGGCTCATGCTCCCTACATTTGGTTGGTGCTTCATTTGTTTCATCGGCAGTGCCCTTGCCTTCTTGGTTGTCTCGTGCCCTCTCTTGCCATTTCTTCGAGCTATTCACTATCACGGTCAACTCGCTTGGCCTCATTTCAGGTTCTACCACACATAACTCACTATGCTAGAGGAATTTCAACCTCTCATTCCCATGTGGGATTCACTCAATGGATCGGGTTTGATGCCTACACCACTTTGGCACCTCGGTGATTGTTTTGTTGACTTTTGACCATGCTAGATAACTCCTCGGGATCTCCCACTCCCACTCGGGGCTTCCTTGGCGTTGCATTAGCACTCCAAGCTCGGTCAACGTGGCCCCCTTATCCATCGTTTTAGAATTGATTATTGGTTAATCATCTCCTCTTAAATTTTTTTAAGGTTAGGAACATTATTCTTGGCATTGTAATTTTTTTGGGTATATTTTGCTTGTTTTATTATCCTTCCTTTGAGTGTCAAAGATGGAGGGTGAGGTCCAGGGTTGGCAGGAGGCTAATCCCCCTTGCAATTAAAACAAACCCTATCTAAAATTCAATGCCATTTCCAATGAGCATACATACGACACCCTTTGCATGCATTTAGGGAACTTTTTAAATCCGTTTACAGGGCTTATTGGTGTTTTCCATCAGTTGCGGGAATCATTTTTTTGCTATAAATTTTGACTCGTTGCTCATTTTGAGCACTTCTTTAGTCAAAGTTACTGAGTTTTTTTACACTCTAGATGATGGTATTATTAGTCTTGTAAATGCACTATTTTATAAAGTGCCACATTCTGGGGTGTCTTTGTATTGCTTGTATCAACTCATTTTGAATCATCTTGAGCATTGTTCTATCCATTTTATTGCTTGTGGACTTGTGAGTGCATCCACCATAGTATTATAACAAAGGGATTCTTTCATGTAACATGAGACATTATTTCTCACAAGGCCTTATCTTCCCCTTCTTGTTTTCACTTGTTCTTGTGCTTGCTTACAGTGTCAAACTGTATTGTGCCCAACGAACCTTGATTATTGTCTCCACTCTTGCGCATTATTACGCTGATTACAAGGTGAGTGAAAGAATGGTTCTCGACACACAGTCGCATCTTATTATAATCAATGCACTAAAATATAAAGTTCCAAACTCGGGGGTGTGATATTATTTTGGGGTGGTTGTTTCCTTTCTCTCTCCTTCCTTCTTCCTTCATTGGTTCTATCTCTTCATTATGGATATCTCTAAAGTATCGGTGCTCACACCTTTTAATTTATTCGAATGGAGATCTAAAATTATATTAGTTTTGTGAAGTAAAGGGTTATACCATGTCACCATGGGGTTAGAGACCAAACCTGATGATGAACCCGAAAGATCTAAATGGTTCAACCATTGTGATGAAGCCTTAGGTCTTCTTTGTATGTCCGTCTCTTCCGACTTGCTCTTCCACATTGAAACTTCCTCAACACCTGATGGAGCATGGACAACTCCGATGAGATGTTTGGGAAGCAAGATGACATGAGATCACATGAGTTGGAGAACGAACTACTAGGGTTAAATCCCAGTGACTTTGAAAACCTGCAGGCCTTGTTATCCAAATCCACCCCCAGGGTTGATTTGATAACATACATCAGAATTCTCGAGTCCCAGGAAAATGGATGGATTCAGGGCAAAAATCATGTTTCTAGGGTCCCCTCAGAAATTTTTCTAACTCTCCTGTCCAGGTTGAAAAGAGCAAGCTCTGAGAAAATGTGAAAAAGTTGCAGAAAATAAGCTTGGGCCAGAAAAAATTGTGAAAATCGGCTAAGTCCTTGTCCTAGGAACAGTTGGGACATTCGGATCACCAGGAGCGCGGTTCGGCCGAAACGCCTCCAGGCGGCCCGCGAAGCACTGGGACAAGTGGAACAAATGTACGTGAAGGGCGTGAACCGGCCGGTTCCATTGGAAAAGGAAAAGTGGACATCCGGACAAATGGACGTGAAGGACGCGAACGCAAGGCCGGTTTCCGAAAGCAGAAACTTCAGCACAAGGACAAGTGGGACAAAGGGACGCGCGGGACGCAGATAGCCGAAGGAGCCGAAAGCCAATCAGATCACGCCACGTGTCACCGGCAGAAAAGGGACATGGAAGCCCATTTCGGGTGGATCGGAATTTTGTCCCAAACAACAACTTTGGGACATCAGGGACAAATGGGCGTGGTGGCGCGAAAAGCCGGTAGACCCGCGGACCAACCAAATCATGACACGTGTCACAAGGAGAAAGGTCCAAAGGTCAAAGGTGCAATTTTTGAAGGAAAAGCTGAGCCAATAAAAAGAAGACACGTGTCCAATGAAGTAGGGAAGGAGAGAGAATCACGTGACCAATCAATGCATGCCACGTGTCATCCAGGTGGCAGAGCGCGGAAAATTTCAAAACGCATTTTTGCCTGTTTTGTGCCCTAAATCTTCAGATCGACATATCTTTCATCCAGAGCTCGGATTTGCACGTTCTTTATATCAACGGAAAGCTTGTGAAATTCTCTACATGATTTCAGGGTTAATCTTGAGTTTTGGTGTAGTCTAGAGAGAGAAAATCGAGAAACAGATCTGACACGTGTTCATGGCCAGAAGTGACATTTCAGCGACCAGATTTAATGCAGAATGGGTCGCATTCTCTGTAAATCCAGTCAAAATGATAGGGTATGGGTTTGTAAGGTCCCCCATGCCATTTTAATGCATCTACAGTCAAGGAGGGATGGGCTCCCATGTTTTGTACATTTTCTGTCCCCTGGGCTCGACCCATGCATGTAAAAAGCCAGATTTGGCTCATTTCGAAGGGGAACATTTCTTTGGATAGCAAGCTTCTTCTTTCACCTGTAACAAGTGATTTTTGCAAGTATCAGACCTCTTCTAAAATTGTAACAGGTTTTCTACCTTTTGATGTTGTAATACAAGGATTTTGACAGTGGAAATGACAATACAGGCTCTGTGATCAGTTTTCAGTCCTCTTTGTTTGTGTTGCTTGTTTCATTTCAGACCTCTGATTACATCTTATCAGCTTGTGCATGATGTTTTATGTTGCATTTTATGATCTGTGTCTATCTGCAGAACAAGAAGTGTTCACCACTCCTCCTTTGGTGTATCACCTGTTAGTTTAGTTTCATTTTTGCACTTTCTATCTCTGTCTCCTTGGATTTTAGAGTAGGATTAGGTTTCAAACCTCTGTAGTTTTACAAAATATAGATCTAAATCAGAGGAGTTTGAGGAACCAGCCTCTAATCTGGAGATTCCTCTCTCAGTTTCACAAGTCCCCACACTTGGAGAGAGGTTTCCATGTTGTGCAATCACACTGGATGCTAGAGTGATCAACCTAGAAGCCTGATCTGCATCTGAGGGTCTTGTGAGTATCTGTGCAACAGGTTTTGCACGCCGGTGGGACACTAGAGGTCTCATTTTTATTGCAGCAGGGTTGATGTGCATCTGCTGCATTTTTCTTGCTTGAAAAGAGCTATTATTTGCATATCTGGCGACTCCAAGGGGAAGAATCAACTGGTTCCAAGCTCAGGCCTGAAAACTCATGAGAAGAATCACCACAAGGTCAAGAGTTGGAGAAGAAGAAGTGCTTGTTTGAATACTGCAGATTATCTCCAAGAAGAAGGCAAAGAGAAGAAGGATTCAAAGGTCTCCATCTCCACCAAATAGAACTCTCTCAACTCCTCCACAGTAGGCCTTTCATTCGGTATATGAGGGTTTTAAGACCAATTAGAATGGCTCAGAACAACCCCTACATCAACTTCACAGGAAGCAGCCCACTTGCTCTCAATGCACAACATCCAGTTCCTATTGCAGCCTTGAAGAACATTCCCTACTTCACTGGAGAAAATCAGACTACTCCAGGTGATCATGTTAAAGATATTGCTAACCTTTGTGCAATCCATGAAATCAATGAAATGCAAGTGGCTTGTCAAGTTACTGGCATCTTCATTCAAGGGTAAAGCATTGCAATGGTTTAGGAGCCTTGGAGCTGGTTCTATCACAAACTGGAATCAGCTGTGTATTGCACTTCATGAGCAATTTGGAGAGAAGGGAGACAACTTGTCTCTTTTGGAGCAGCTGACAACTATCAAGAGAGCTCCCAATGAGCAGTTGGCCGATTTCAACTTTAGATTTCAAAGGTCTTGGGATAGGATTCCAGTGGCAGTCAGGCCAACAGTAGAAGGTGCTTTTCTATATTACCTTAAAGCTTTGAATTCTGATATTTCTATGTTAATTCAATCTATGGGAGGCACAACCTTACTGCTACTTACTTATAGCATTGCCATTAGAGCCGAAAACTATCTTATTCAAGCTGGTAAACTGGCTCCTAGGCCTCCCATGCCCTTGTATCCAAACTTAGAAAATCCAAGCACTAGTCAAGCACCCACTTTGGCTCCTGTTCCCACCCTAGAAATCAAAGTTCAAGTGAAACTTCTACTTCATCCTCTAGTGCTTCAAATGAACTCCAAGAGGTCATGAAACAATTGCAAAATTTGGGAAATGAGCTGGTTACTATCAAAAGACAACAAGCTCAAAGTGCTAGACCGTATCAGCCTCAAGCACAGTACCAGGCTAGGCCCCCATACCAACAAAATAGGTCACCAACTCAGGCTGCAAATCAAAATCAAAGCCAAGTAAGGCCTCCCGCTAATAGACCATTTCAGCCCTATAACCCCAATGTTGTATCTGCTTCTAAAGCATTAGTGCCAGTCCAAAATAACATGGCCCAAGAATATGATTGGTGTTTCCCATGTAGTCAGCCACACAACCAATCAATGTGCTTTAACGGTGCATTAAATCAAGCCCTGATGGTGCAAACCATTGGTGGGTCGCAAGAGTCCAGCCATGAAGGAGATCAGCAGCAGAAGCACCTCAGCAAGGAACATCTCCGAATGAAACTACTCTTGTCAATTGGCAGGCTGAAGATTTCTGTGGTATGAATCAAATACCCTCTCAAGGTGTTGCAGCCAACACAAGGTCAAAAGGAGGAATTTGGGTGAAGAACAGCCATTGGCCCCAAGTAGTTCACGACCTTCTGTCACTCCACAAGGTGTTGGCAAACAAAATGCAGTTCCAAACATGCAAGGAGCACCCAAACCAGCTCCTAAACCAACTCAGATGCCAGTTGTTGCTGCCCATGTGCAAGGAATGAATGTGCAAGCTAGGGGACAGCAGAGGGATGCTTCATCCCCATTCAACATCATTGATCAGATGAAGAAGACAAATGTAAACATATCAATGTGGGAATCACTATCCATCCCAAGCCAAAGAGATTTGCTACAAGCTGCCATGAAGGACTGGTCAACTTCAAATCAACAGGTCCAAATGCAAGAGAAGGTACTCACAAATGCTGCCCAGCCTGAAGGAAATCATGGAGGACAACAAGGTAAAATGTTGAAGCCCCCTCCATTTTATGTTTCATTGATCATAGGAGACAAGTTGGTACATAATTGCATGATTGACTCAGGGCAAGTAGTTCAGTAATGCCCAAGCAAATAGCTGATCAGCTAGGGCTTCAATATGAAGTCATCTCCAAGGGTGTAGTGCAATTAGATGGGACAGCAGTGACAACGGTTGGAGTAATCAAAGGTTTGAGCCTCACACTACACGCATGTCCCAACGTAATAGTGTTACAAGATGTGTCAGTCATAGACCTGCCACCACTCTTTGCATTGTGCTTGTCAAGAGACTTCACTGCTAAAATTGGAGGCTATCTTTCGGCGGATTGGTCACACATGTTGTTCAGAACAAGGTATGGAACCAAGGCCACAATCAGGTCTGAACCTATTGCAAACTTTCACATTGAGCCTTACACTACCAGCCAAATCAATACCAACTGTTCAGCATTTGATCAAGAAGATTATCCAAGCACTGATGAAGCCGACACCAAAGTTGGAAGCATTCCAGATTTGACTCTTGATGAATGGGCAAGCAAGGTACATGCTTTTGATCCCTATCAAGAAATAGAAGAATCTGAGCTAGGAGTTTATTGTTTACATGAAGAGAATCAACCTCTCCCCAACATCACCAAGCCAGATCATAAGGACAAGAATGAAGTATGGCAGTTGTTCTTTGATGGATCAAGGAGTAGACAAGGTGCAGGAGGAGGAGCTATGCTCATTTCACCGCAAGGTATAAGGTATTACTCGGCCTTAGTTTCCAGTTTTCTGTTCAAACAACATGGTGAGTATGAGCCTTAATTCATGGACTTCTTGGGCGAATGAAGAGAGGCATCGGGAATTTACAAGTATTTGGTGATAGTGAGCTGATCGTAACCAAGTCAAAGGAAAAATGCTGCCAAAAATGATCTACTTAAAACTACAAAAATTGGGTATGGGATCTTATTGAAGATTTTGAAGCTTTTAGCATCAATTCCATCCCAAGAAAAAGAATGAAGCTGGCATTGTGGACTTGCAGCAATTGGGGCTGCGTTTGATGTTGTAAGAGTATCAAAAGTGAGAAATCTCAGCCTCATATCAAATTGGTTGTGAGACCAGGTTGTTCCAGAGATAACAACACAAGTTGGCAAGTCTTGAGAAATGATCAGACAAATTGTTAATTTCCTACAAGAAGAAGCTGAGTTCTCCATGAGAATCAAGACAAGTGGAGCAGCAATATGGTGATCAAGTAGTGCAGTGAGACTAACAAATTACCAAAAGGCCTCATAACCTTGGAGTCATCTTGACCCGAATGATCGGTTCCGGAAGGAAAAGCAAACATTCAAGTGAAGGGTGAAGATTCGAGCCTATTTTAGTGGAAGAAGGCAAAACATTGCAAATTGGCAAAGTAAGTACCTCACAAGAAAATCGATTTGTTCGACTTTGTCAAGAATTTCCAGATGTCTTCGCTTGGAGCTATGAAGACTTGAGAGGATTCAATCCGAATTTGGCACAACATACCATAGAATTGGATCCAGATGCTAAGCCCATCAGGCAGAAGCAGAGACCTATTAACCCTCACATTGAGCCTCTAATGAAGAAAGAGCTAAATAAGCTAATAGAGGCAAGCATTATATTCCCGATCAAGCACTCAAGCTGGGTTGCTAACTTGGTTCGTCGGAAGAAGAAGAGCGGAGAAATCAGGTTGTGTGTGGACTTCCGAGACCTCAATAGGGCATCTCTCAAAGATCATTACCCGCTTCCTTCAATGGAACAAATATTGCAAGTAGTATCCGGTTCAGAGAGATTCTCTCTCCTAGATGGCTACTCAGGGTATAATCGGTGATGGTGAAAGAAGAGGACCATTCAAGACGGCTTTCACCACGAAATGGGGGACCTATGCCTCTGAAGATGCCATTTGGGCTATCAAATGCTGGAGCCACTTTCCAAAGGGCAATGGATATGGCATTCAAGGGGTTGATCAACAAAATAGTTTTGATATATCTTGATGACATCACTTGTATTCTCAAAAATGCGGTGGATCATCCTTTTCATCTCTCGGACAAGTATTTCGAGAGGTGTAGAAAGTTTGGGGTGTCTTGAATCCCAAAAATGCATATTCTTGGCTCATGAGGGGAAACTTCTAGGCCATATTGTCTCGAAAAAGGGATAGAATTGATCCAGAGAGGGTTGAAGCCATAAGAGCACTACCATTGCCAAGTCACAAGAAGGCTCTTCAAAGCTTCTTGGGAAGGATCAATTTTGTCCGTAGGTTTGTCCCAGATTTTGTAGCCCTTGTCAAGCCCATCACCAAAATGTTAAAGAAGAGCATGGCTTTTAAGTGGATAGCAGAAGGCAAGGAGAGTTTTGAAGCAATCAAAGAAGCTATCTCTCAAGCACCAACTCTCATCAACCCAGACTTCTCCAAGGATTTCATCCTCTATGCATTTGGAGGTGATGACACTATCTCTACCATTCTAGTACAGCAGAACAAAGATAATGATGAGCAGCCGATTGCCTTTTTCAGCCAGAGCCTAGATGACTGCGAGGTGAGGTACTCTTTTATTGAAAAGCATGTACTTGCAGTAATCAGAAGCTTGAAGAAATTCAAGCATTTAGTCTCAAACAACAAGGTCCAGTTGTTGGTCTCACATGCTGGAGTTAAGGACTTCCTCCTCAACAAGGATTTGAATGAGAAAAGGGCAGGTTGGATCACCCGTGTCATGGAATATGACATTGATATCAAGATCACCAAGCTGGTAAGAGGAAAGGATTGTGTGAGCAGCTGGTTTTGGGAAGCAAAAATAAGTATGCACAAAAAGAAGAAAGGCTGTTTTGATCAGGGACAGCCATGAGCAAGTGGCAATCAAGAAGAAGACAATGCTTCCCCCACTCCTTGCTGGACCCAAGATATTATGCACTTCCTAGAGCATGAGGCCTATGCCCTCCGAGAGATGAACAAGACCCAGAGGAGACACTTGATTGCAGGCTGTCCATATGCCATTGTTGATGGAGTTTTGTTCAAGAAAGATGTGAATGGAGTCTTTGTTGAGATGCATTAGCACAGTCATTCAAAGGGTATTGGAAGAGTTTCATGGTGGACCAGTGGTGGCCATTTTGCACCAAGAGTGACACTCTAAAAATCATGAAGGCTGGTTATTATTGGCCTAAAATCTTGATGATTGTATGCATGGATCAAGAGGTGTAAGAATTGTGCATTCTTCACGGAAAAGAGAGACTTGCTGCCCTTCCATTGCATCAATCTCGGTTGACCAGCCATTCATGCAATGGGGTTTGGACTTCATTGGAGTCATTAATCCCAATTCAAGCCAAGGGCACAAATGGATTTTGACAGCCACAGACTACTTCACCAAATGGACAGAAGCAGTAGCACTCAAAGAGGTAAATGAGTCTAGCATCTTAGAATTTTATGAGGGGATAACAACTTGATTTGGTGTACTGCTTTTCTGATAATCTCTGATAATGCATTGGCATTCATTGGATCTAGGGTGACTGAGTGGGCTGTCAAGAACAGTATTTACCTAAGCACTTCATCGAACTATTACCCTCAGGGTAATGGCCAGGCCGAGTCTACAAACAAGAATTTGTTGAGGATCATTAGGAGGACTCTTGATGAGAATCAGAGGTCTTGGCATACCAAGCTGAAATCAGCCTTATGGGCTGATAGGATCACTCCCAAAAGATCCACAGGTAATTCTCCATTCAGGCTTGTCTATGGAAAGGAAGCAATCTTGCCCATGTCACTTGAGTTGCCAACATTGGAACTCATGAAGCAGCTGGAGTTGCTTGAATTTGAGCCCATGGAGGTGAGGTATGCAGAGTTGATGGAGCTGCAAGAGATCAGAAATCAGGCATCCCAAGCAATGGAAAAGGATCAAGCTTTGATCAAGAAGACCTTTGATAGAAAGGCCAAGGATAGATCTTTTCAAGTTGGAGATCTAGTGTTGAAATGGGATGTGGATAGAGCAAAACCGGGAAGGCATTCAAAATTTGATGCCATTTGGAGTGGCCCATACGTGGTCACAAAGTGCAAGAACAACAATGCTTTCTAATTGGCCTCATTGGATGGTGAAGAACTGTAGATTCCAGTCAATGGAATCTATCTCAAGCGTTGCTTCTAGAGGGAAGTTCACTACCTCTGTAAATATTAGATTAGATTTTCTTTCCTCCAAGTGCTTGTGCACATTGTTTTGCTGTAGGTTAGTTTTGTTTTCCCTAAGTGCTTTGGCACAGCTTGTTATCCATGGAGATGTTTTGCAGTCCTTGCTTTTATCAGGAGACATTCCATCTTCCTCCTTGCACATTCTGAGTCAGTTGAGGTTCTAAACAGAATATTTGATGACTCCATGCCCAATGGACTACTTCAGGCAACTGGTATCTTCTACCTAGCAGGCAGGTATCCCCGCTGAGTCACCAAATTGTTATCCAAATCCACCCCCAGGGTTGATTTGATAACATACATCAGAATTCTCGAGTCCCAGGCAAATGGATGGATTCAGGGCAAAAATCATGTTTCTAGGGTCCCCTCAGAAAATTTTCTAACTCTCCTGTCCAGGTTGAAAAGAGCAAGCTCTGAGAAAATGTGAAAAAGTTGCAGAAAATAAGCTTGGGCCAGAAAAAATTGTGAAAATCGGCTAAGTCCTTGTCCTAGGAACAGTTGGGACATTCGGGACACCAAGGCACTCGGCTGAAACGCCTCCGGGCGGCCATCTAAGCACTGGCAAGTTGGAACGAAAAAGTACGCGAAGGGCGAACCAGCCGGTTTGGCCAAAAGGAAAAGTGGGAAAAAATCCTCTCCCACGAAGGCGTTGGAACGGAACCGGCGGTTCGGCCGAAATGGGAAACTTCAGCACAAGGACAAGTGGGACAAAGGGACGCGCGGGACGCGGATGGCAAAGGAGCCGAAAGCCAATCAGATCACGCCACGTGTCACCGGTAGAAAAGGGACATGGAAGCCCATTTCGGGTGGATCGGAAGTTTTTGTCCCACACAGCACTTTGGGACATCCGGGACAAATGGACGCGGTGGACGCGAAAAGCCGGCAGACCCGCGGACCAACCAGATCATGACACGTGTCACAAGGAGAAAGGTCCAAAGGTCAAAGGGTGATTTTTGAAGGAAAATCCCAAGCCAATAAAAAGAGACACGTGTCCAATGAAGTAGGGAAGGAGAGAGAATCATGCGACCAATCAATGCATGCCACGTGTCATCCAGGTGGCAGAGCGCGGGAAAAATTTCAAAACGCATTTTCACCTGTTTTGTGCCCTAAATCTTCAGATCGACATATCTTTCGATCCAGAGCTCAGATTTGCATGTTCTTTATATCAACGAAAGCTTGTGAAATTCTCTACATGATTTCATGGTTAATCTTGAGTTTTGGTGCAGTCTAGAGAGAGAAAATTGAGAAACAGCTCTGACACGTGTTCATGGCCAGAAGTGACATTTCAGCGACCAGATTTAATGCAGAATGGGTCGCATTCTCCTGTAAATCTAGTCAAAATGATAGGGTATGGGTTTGTAAGGTCCCCCATGCTTTTAATGCATCTGTAGTCAAGGAGGGATGGGCTCCCATGTTTTGTACATTTTCTGTCCCCTGGGCTCGACCCATGCAATGTAAAAGCCAGATTTGGCTCATTTTGAAGGGGAACATTTCTTTGGATAGAAAGCTTCTTCTTTCACCTGTAACAAGTGATTTTTGCAAGTATCAGACCTCTTCTAAAATTGTAACAGGTTTTCTACCTTTTTGATGTTGTAATACAAGGGTTTTGACAGTGGAAATGACAATACAGGCTCTGTGATCAGTTTTCAGTCCTCTGTTTGTGTTGTTTGTTTCATTTCAGACCTCTGATTACATCTTATCAGCTTGTGCATGATGTTTTATGTTGCATTTTATGATCTATGTCTATCTGCAGAACAAGAAGTGTTCACCACTCCTCCTTTGGTGTATCACCTGTTAGTTTAGTTTCATTTTTGCACTTTCTATCTCTGTCTCCTTGGATTTTAGAGTAGGATTAGGTTTCAAACCTCTGTAGTTTTGCAAAATATAGATCTAAATCAGAGGAGTTTGAGGAACCAGCCTCTAATCTAGAGATTCCTCTCTCAGTTTCACAAGTCCCCACACTTGGAGAGAGGTTTCCATGTTGTGCAATCAGATGTTTGGATGCTTGAGTGATCAACACTAGAAGCTTGGAGATCTGCATCCGGGTTAAATCTGTGAGTGCTGAAAAACAGGCCTTCTTCTCAAAGTTTTCCACACTAGATTACTTCTAAAGGAATGTAAAGTGGAGAAGAAAGACTCTCAATTGATCTTGTCAATTCTTTCTAAGTTAGGTCCCGAATACTCTATCTTTGTTTCAAATTTCCATGCCACGAAATCTGCCTTGGGTAGTGCTTGGAAAATGCCCTCATTTGACAGTTTTTCGTCCCAACTCATTCGAGAACAAGACAAACTCATTCAAATGGGGACTCTAAAATCCAAGTCACATGCCCTTATGGAGAATAAGGGAAAGAAAAATGAAAAGAAGAAAGAGAAAAAAAGGACCAACCTAAGAAATAAACCAAGACCAACTAACCCCATCCAAACCCAACACTAACACTTCGACTTGAGCCTAAAGCGAAGAAGGAAAAGTGTAAATGCTCCTATTGTAAGTATCCTGGCCATAAAGAGCATCATTTTTTCAAAAACAAATTGATCACTTAACTCATTTACTTGAGAAGAATAAAATAAGTGTTCCTGAATCCATTAAACAAAATGCTCAGAAGGGCGAGTCTTCTAAAGCAAAGGAGTCTAAAAATGAAAATAAGAAAGGTAAGGCCCTCATAGCTAGATCAGCTCCATCATTAACTTGGATTATCGATTCCGGTGCCTCACACCACATGGCTTCTTTAGAGGTTGAATTCTCTAGCATTGAACCATGTGGCATGTCCCAAATCACGTTGGGTGATGACACTCATGTGTCGGTTTCTAGTAGTGGATTGGTAGAGATAGAAGGTGGAACATTTAACCAAGTGTTGAGTGTTTCTAATCTATCTACCAATCTCCTATCGGTTTACCAAATCACCCACCTTGGTGAAGGAATGTGAGTGGAATTTGGTCCTAACTCGGTGATCATTCGTGAGCTTAACTCTAACTGCACTATGGCTGAGGGAAAGGTGGATCACCATTCACGGTTGTATACCTTTTCCCACTTCTCTTCTGATTTGACACCCAATGCCTTGCTCACTCATGCGAATGAGGTTAGCAAGCTATGGCATGAGTGTTTTGGGCATCTAAATTATCGTTACCTTGAACAATTGATCCAAAATGAAATGGTCAATGGGTTACCCTTCAGTTAAGTTTTCTAAAGGTCTTTGTGAGGGTTGCACCCTCGGAAAGCACCCTAAAAAAACTTTGATAAGGGAAAATCTTGGAGAGCTACTCATCCCTTGGATCTTGTTCATAGTGATGTTTCTGGCCCCTTTCCATCTCCTTATTTCACTAGAGCTCTATATATACTAACCTTCATTGATGAATTTTCACGTTATACTTGGGTATATTTTCTTAAGCTTAAGTCTAAAGTCTTTGAGCATGTTTAGAACTAGGTTCTTCAGGTTCTTGAACCGACAATGGAGAAAGTATGTGAGAAATAGGTTTGAGGATTTATACATTTCTGAGGGATTTCTTTGCAATGTATAGTTGCTTACAACCCTTCCCAAAATGGAGTTGTAGAAAGAAAGAACCTGAAACTTTAAAGGAGATGGCTACTTGTATGGTTCACTCAAAGTCCCTTCCTCTCAATATTGGGCTGAAGTAGTGAATTGTGCTTGTTACATTCAGAATCGTGTTCCACATAAGGCAATAAGAGGGATGACACCCTTTGAATCTGGTTTGGACACAAGCTTGATGTTGAGCACTTTCAAGTCTTCGGATCCAAGGCTATGGCTCGATTCCCAAGAAGAAATGTAAGGCATTGGATCCACAATCCAAACCTTGTATCTTTGTTAGGTATCTTGATGGCATGAAGGGATATTGATTGTTGAACCCTACAACCCATGAGCTCTATATTGAGAGGAGTGTGAAGTTTGATGAGTCATCCTTGACTTTTACTTCCATTGAGGTTCTTTTGCCCACTGATTCAGATTCTGACTCATTAGATGATGATGTTGTTGAGCGAGTTCCTCCTCTCCTGCTCCTCCCGATCCTCAAACTTCTGATTCTTCTGATTCTAATAGTAGTGATGATGAGGACTATGTCCCTTCTCACTCGAGTGAAGAATCTTTTGACTCTGAGCTTGAACCTTTGGGACCTCTTTGGGCGGAAAAACTTTCACGAGAATCTTGGAGATTTAGTTGGAGATCCTTCAGATGAGAGACATACTCACTCGAGTTTCATTGGACCCCACTCCTTCTTCACCTCTTGCTACGATCCACCATCTTTCTAGGAAGCTTCTAGGATTCCTGAGTGGGATTCTGCTATGGATGAGGAGTATTCCTCACTCATAAATAATGACACTTGGGATCTTACCCCTCTTTCGAAAGGAAGAAAAATCATTCGGTGTAGGTGGATATATCGAACAAAGTATGGAGCCAATGGAGAATTCGAGAAGTATAAAGCACGACTTGTAGCTAAGGGTTTCTCCCAGGTAGCTGGGGTTGATTACTCAAAACCTTTGCTCGGTTGTGAAGATGACTTCCATTCGATGACAACTACCATCGCTGTCGCTAATAGATGGGAAGTCCACCAGATGGACGTTAAGAGTGCCTTCCTTCATGGGGACCTAGAGGAAGAGATCTATATGGAACAACCTCTGGGTTATGTCCATGATCCATCCCTCATTTGCAAGTTAAAGAAGTCTCTTTACGGCCTTAAACAAGCCCCTCGGGCTTGGTATGCCAAGATGGAATCCTTTTTACTTGTATCAGGGTTCACTCGGTGTCACTCTGACCCAAATGTGTATATTCTACGGCAGGATGACTCCATGCTTATTCTTGTTCTCTATGTTGATGACTTGTTGATCACGGGTAGCTCTTCCTCTATCATTGATTATGTGAAGATCTCCTTGGCTAACAAGTTCTCCATGTCTAACTTAGGATTGCTTCATTACTTTCTTGGGATCCAAATTTCACAATCGACTTCGGGAATTATGATCTCATAGCCTAAGTACTCTCTTGATTTGTTTGCTCGGTTTCACATGTCTGATTGCAAGTCCTCACCTACTCCTTTTCTTTCCGAGGTCAAGTTGGTTTCTAATTTCTCTCCCCCTTGGTTGATGGTACCCTTTATCGGCAGTTGGTGGGAGATTGATCTACCTTACTCACACTCAGCCAGATCTATTATATGCTATTGGGATTGTGTCTAGATTTATGCAGGAGCCTCATGAGCTACATTTAAAAGCAACAAAGTGGATCCTTCACTATGTTCATGGCACTCACACAGATGGTATTCATTACTTAGGAGGGACTAAGATTGACTTGGTTGGATTTACAGACTCAGATTGGGCCGATGATCTAGATCATTGGAAGTCTACCTTAGGCTATAGTTTCACTCTTGGTTTAGGTCTGTCAGTTGGTCCAGCAAGAAGAAGAACACCATTGCCATATCATCGAGAATCAGAGTACGAGAGGAGCGATTAATGCTGCCAAAGAAGTTGTTTGGTTATAGGGTATCTTGACAGAGCTTGGCATCCACTTTCGACGGCCTACCATTATCTAATGTGACAACATGAACACTATCTCGATTTGTAGAATTCAGCATGGATGAATCACATTAAGATTCACATGCACTTCATATGGGAGCTGATACATGAAAACATCATCGACATACAGTATGTTCAGACAACTGATTAGGTTGCAGACATATTCACCAAGCCCTTCACTGAGGTGAAATTTCTTCACTTGCAGTCTCTTCTTGGGGTGAGGTCTGCACACCACCCATCTTCTTCGGGCTATATAGTCCTCCTTCTTCTCCTCTTCTTCTTTCCAGAAAGATGTTGTTTGTATATGGGCACCTTATCAAGCCTTTAGTTGTTGGGCCCCATTGACACATCTTTCTTAGTTGTCTAGGAGTCTTCTTTTCTATTAGTCTTCCTTGACCTCTTCCTCGGCTTTGATGAAGGGGGTGTTAGTGTGTGTGACATGCCTAGTCATCATCCACATCACATAGTGAGTCATCTCACCTTGTGAGAGTCATAGGTCTTAGGAAGTCAAATGACAAGTGTCAAATTCTATCATAGAATCTGTCATTGTCATTTACGTTAATGCGTCATAGGAGTTACATTCCTTATTTAGAATTGTAACTCCTCCTTTAGTGGTGTCATATGTGTCAGTCATGTCATATGCATCAGTGGCGTCATTAAGGTTCTTTCCTTGTTTAGGCATGGGGGTTACACAACACCCCTATTTGTACTTCCTTTTTTTGATCTATGAGCATGAGCAAACCTATTTTATTATTTGCATATTCTTTCCATTGTTTAAATCTTGCTTATTGCGTTGGAGTTACAATATCACCATCAGTGCAAATTCCTTGTGGTGCATTGTTTCGATATCGAGTTCTCGAAAATCCCTTTTCACCAACAACATTAAGTGCTTTTCCATGTTGATTAGAAGGAGGTAGAGTGGAGATAGAAATTTTTGTTTCTTGACTACATCCTCTAAGGCTTGCATTCACTTATAACACTTATGTTCTTCATGACCAATACCCCCACAAAAGAGCATGAAAGGCTAGACTTATTCTTAGATTTAGAAGACTCCTTGGGTTTAGAGTTGTTTTCTTTGGGTTTAGGAGCACTTTGAGATGGAGAAGGGGTGGATTTGGTTTTACTTTTTGGTTTTCCCTTGCCCTTAGGATTAGATGCAACTAATGCATTTTGAGATGTAGAAGACTCAAGGTGAGACAATTTGGATTATTCCTAGTAAGTCTTTCACAAAATGTTTCTAAGTTAGGCATTTTGAATGTGTCACCTAAGGCATCCATGCTAGAGAAAAGGTAGAAGAAAATATTTGAAATGGTCCTCTCAACTTGGATAAAATCAAGTAAACACACTCTTCATCTTTCTTATCTCTTCCACTCCCCTTCAAGTGTCAACAAATGCTTGAACTTGGTAAGATAGTCTATAATTGTTGAAATATCTTCGAGGATTAAGAGAGGTGATCTCAATGTCAAGTTGTATGGCTCTCATATGATCCACCGTACCAAATAAATCCTCCAATTTCTCACATATTTTAAAAGGAGAGTCACATTTTTCCAAATGAAACAAAAATCTGTCACTTACATAAGTTCTATAAACCCATACACTCATCAAATTTACACTAGTACTGAAATTTCTCATATTCTCTAGTGAATATTGGTTGTTATGAAGAATTTAAAGCCCATAATCCTTTCCGCTTAATTATTGTTTCCATTCTTGGTTTCCATGTGTGTTAATTATGTGTTGTTAATGGCTTAACATGATCTAATACAGAATTATATGCCATCCTAACAAAATCACCAAAAGAAATGCAAGAACCAAGTAATGCAACAAGACCCCAATCAATGTAACAAGAGCCCTAGATTTTAGCACTTTATAATGAGTGCGTGTTACAATATGACACTTTATAATTATAGTGTGATTCTCAAAATAAATATTTTCAATGGAAAGAGAATGAAAAAATAAGCACTTTTACAAAAAAGGCACTCAAAACCAAGTTACCGATCAAAAGTTACAAGCTTTTCAATATTATGCTCTACTATTTATTTTAGTTACCACTAAAACAGAATAAAATTCTCTTGCCTTCACCACACAAATAAAATGAAAGGGGGTTGGAGTTAAGCACATACTAGTAGGAATCACAAGCTTTAAGCCCTCATATGACCATACCATATGACCAGGGGCTAAGGACCAACAAAAATGATTGTCTCTAAAAATGGTCGAGTTTGCATAAAAAGGCACGAAGTAACAAAATACGAGAAAACCCAAATATATGAATATACAAAGAATTTATTTACAAAATAAAAATTACGAGACGGATGTCAATAATAGCCTAATATCTTATAGGCTCGATACCATAAAAGGAACGATAACCAGATCATACCAAGCCAAGAACACATATGTTAATCAAACACCACAATCAATAAGATGAAAGTAATTTTCGAGAATAACTTTACATAAACCTTTGATCCAGCAAACAAATGAAATATTCTGACAATATCATAGATTATTATGGAACTCAATGAAATACATAAAATGAATGAGCCTTGCTTACATAGGCAAGGAATAACAATCTAAGAACCAAGGTCAATAGATCAAACCATAAATCAATGGTTTTGAAAGAACAAGTCATCAAAGAATTAGTCAAGACCATAGATTTATGAGAGAACTTTGTTGACATCAAGGATCTAGTCAATACCATAGATCAAGGAAATAACTAATCAATATCATAGATCAAGGAAAGAAATAATTTATACCTAACTTAGATAATATCCCCTAATATCTAAATAACTAAAAAGAAATATCCACACACATAAGTGGGCGAGGATAAATACAATAAAGGTAAATAAAGTACCTAGGTGAACATGAGCTAAGGTAAATACCTACTCTAACAAACTTATGAAAAATGATCCTCAATACACATTTTATTTTTGCATTAGGTGTATAAATAACACGAGATATCCTAAATACATATATTTGAAAAATGTCAATATAGATATCAATCTCTATGCTCTTATCTTGGATTTTACGCATATCACATTCATTAGGAAAAAGGCCCATAAACTTTACCATATAGTTTAGATATTACTATCATTTGAATGAATTTTCAAATTTAAAAAACCTTTTAGTAATGGTCAAATAGATGTCAAATTTAACGTAGAGAATAAAATTTTACAGTCACACCATTAAATGTCACCCCTTACCACCACTTTGGAGAATGCCTATCAACATAATTAGGGTTTAAAATTGGTGTAAATGGCTGAATTGACCCCCAATACACATCTAATTGTCACATTTGATGTATAATTAGGGTTTGGTTTTACCCATTATGTAAAACAATCACCAATGTATGTCTAATTGTCATATCGGGTGTATAATTAGGGTTTGGTTAGTGCAAATGGCCTAATTGAGCCTAAATACACATCTAATTGTCATAGTAGGTGTATAATCATGGTTTGGATAACTCATTTACAAAAAATGATCCCTAATACATGTTTAATTTTTGTACTAGGTGTATAATTAGGATTTGGTTGGCACAAATAGCCTAATTGACTCCTAATACACATCTAATTATTACACATGTGTATAACAAGGGTTTGGTTGGGCCCTTTAAGGCTAATTATCCCCAATGTGTATTTGATTATTGCATTAGGTGTATAATTAGGGTTTAGTTGGTGCAAACAACCTAATCAACCCATAATACATGTATAATTATCACATTAGGTCTATATATGGGTTTAGTTGCCCCCATTAGCGTTAGATGATCCCTAATACATCTAACTATCACACTAGGTATGCAATCAACATTTGGTTATCCCCCATAGCACTAAATCCACCAATACATGTCAAGCTTGTCACACTTAATGTAAAATCAATGTTTGGTTAGTGCAAACTACCTAATCGATCCTTAATACATGTCTAATTGTTACACTATGTGTATATTGATGATTGTTTGGCCCCCTTAGCACTAAATGCACCAAATACACATTTTATTGTCACACCATGTGCATAATATGGGTTTGGTTGGCCCTTTATTGCTAAAGGACCCTCATTACATGTCTAAATTCCATACTATGTGTATAAGTAGGTTTTTGTTTCTAACCTTAACATTAAATAACCCCATTAATTGTCTAATTGTCACACTAGGTGTATAGTCAAGGTTTAGTTGGCATAAATTCTGTAATTAACCCCTAATACACATATAATTGTTGCAATGGGTGTATAATTAGGGATTGGTTGGACACCACAATAATAAATGAGCCCAAATAAATGTTTAAATATTGCACCAAGCCTATAATTGGGGTTTTGTTGCCCGCTTAACATTAAATGACCCCCAATGCATGTCTTATTGTCACATAATAGGTGTGTGATTAGGGTATTATTGGCATAAACGACCTAATTTACCACCAATACACATCTAATTTTTATGCTACATGTATATTTAGGATTTGGTTTGCGTAAACAACCAAATTGACCCCTAATACAAGTCTATTTATTGCACTAAGTGAATAATTAGGGTTTCCTTAGTGACCTTTGTGCCAAATGATCCCCAATACATGTCTTATTATTGTACTAGGTGTATAATTAGTATTTTATTGCCCCCTTTGTAAAAATTGATCCCTAATTTACACATGTAATTATTGCACTTGGTGTATGGTTAGCTATTAATTAGCACAAATGGGCCAAATGATCCCTAATATATGTCTAATTATCACACTATTTGTATATTAAGGTTTTGTATCAATAACTACAATTCATTGTTTTTACATATATCTTAAAGTCTTGCTAATTAAAAATAAAAATATATTTTAAATGGAAAGACCTTTTGTAACTTTCTTTTAATAGATTTTATTATTTTAATGGTTAATAATATGGCTTTTTCCACAAAATGGCGGAAAGCTTAACTTTCATGCATTTGATTGGTATTTTTTTCCTACATTGATGCTTTGCTTCATATTACTAATCCTAATGATAACTATGACATGTTTAATTACCTAATGTTGTTTGCATTATAAAATAAAAATTAACTACCAAAATTGGTGGATCCATCCTAAATCTACACCATTTGGAAAAGTTTGCATAAAAAGATGATTTTCTGCGTTAGAGGCCAAAAATACCATTGATAACCATGAAAATAGACAAAATGTTGCAAAAGGTGTGGCACAAATCTCAAAATCTTATAGTGTCAAGAGTAAGAGATACATAATCTCTACAACCGTCACACTTTCTACATAATAAGTACTCTTCTAGAAGATGCACTTACTGATGATTTTCTACCCACACTCATGAAATGTGGAAGATTGTTAATAATTGTTAATGCTCATTATGTGTCCTACACTTTCTACCCAACAATTGCTTGTTGGAAGATATTTGTAACGATTTTCTACCCATGCTAAAAAATGTGGAAAAGCTGCAATACTTGTTGTACCTCACTCCCGGGAAAGAAAACCTTCCTTTGATCTTGAATGATGTAAACACGATTAAAGGTCGCAATTAAGAGAAACTTCAATTAGGAAACCCTTAGAGTTAACACGAGAAGTAGAATATGATAACATAGAAACACATCAACATTATTATTGAATAAAAAAGATCACATAAACATAGACAAATTGCTAACAATACACCCTCGACAATCTACGAAGAGATACATACAACCACACTTGTGCATTCTCCTTAGAGAATATGTGCCATCACCAAAAGTCCTGTAACTCACAAATTCTAAAATCTATCACTCTTCACCGACTCTACTACCTTACTTTGAGGTTTATGGGTTTGTTTATACATGCATACAAATAACATTGGTAGACTATTGCTCTCTTGAAGATTTGTGCGACATCAACTAAGCTTGCAGACTCCTGTAGACTTGCACGACCTACCATACACTTGCATGACCCAACATAAGCTTCCATGACCTTAACTAGACTTGTGTGGACCACATAAGCTTGTATGGCTTGCCACCGTAGAAAATAAATAAGTTTAAAACTCAACAATCTACTCTAATTGTGTTTAGTTGATATAAGGTTACTTATAAATAAACACCTCAAAATTAATATCTCTCAATATTTAAAAAAATGTCTAAAAGATTTGTATTATTTACAAATAGTTCGTAAGTTGAATACTCTCTTTTTGAGGGAAAATTAAGTGAAACTTTTTAATTCATTATTAAATAAGGGCTCTTTATAGCACAAGTACCTACCTTTTTTTTTGTTAAGGAAAATGCCACTTGTCATCAAATCGTATTAATTCGGTACACCGTGTAAAATGGTAAATGTCTCTTGTACGTATTTTTGGAAAACCTCTAAAATTTATAAATAAAATTTCTATTATGAAATTGTGACATGTGTCTTCTTAAATGAAAGACGTGTGTTCTATTTCTTAACTACTATGCATTTATCATTTTTTCATTGAAACACATCAATATATTAACTATTCGATATAAAAAGATAATAATAAAATAACGACGAGATAAAATTATGACCCAAAAAATCGAAAAAACACACAACCACCCAAAGAACACCACTTGTCACCTTTATCATAGATGTCAAAGTGATAATATGTCTTATCACTCAACGATTTACACTCTTTTAGATGGATTGGAAGGGCTTTAAGTGGGATCCTTGCTTTTTGATATATTAAACCTAGAAGACAATTCAATTACGTTCACCTTTTTCATTGTGATTAAACAAAACAGTTTGTCCGAGTTAAATGTTGGAAAAAAAGAGACCCAAAATAATGAGACTTGCTTTTAAAATAGAGACCCCTCCCCACGCTTGTGAAGGCCCCACCTCAACAAAATATGAAACCATAGAAAGAAAACTTAAAATTAAAATTAAGTAATAAATAAAGTATAATTCTTCAAGAATAAAATATGTTGAAAGATCCCCAATATATTGGGTGTTAAGAATAATCTCTGTTAATGCCACATGCACACTTTGACAAAAGCATTGAAGATGGGTCAAATCAAAAGTGATACATACACCACTTTCTCAATCCTCAACAAAATACATTTCAATTATAAAACAGACTACTTTATTTTTAAAAAGCATTTATTTAAAAAAACTGCTTTATGTATAACATACGTGTCATAAGCATTGAGGGAAAAAAATCAAGTTTTGATAATATTTCTTTGTGAGATCATATTAAAATATTTTTCAATTATAAAAGATCTATAACATGGACAGAACTATTTAGTTAAAAGATTTGAGAGTGTATCTCAATTATTGAAGATGTATAATTTAATTGATCTAAGTATTTAGTAAAAAAAAACCATTCTTAATATAAAATGAAAAAGATTTGTTTTTACGTTATGAACTTTGAATAGTATTGTTTAGATAATGTTTTTGGTATGATTTTTTTACATGTAGATTTTTATTCTAAATTAGATATTTATTGACATGTTTGTTGACTTGTTCAATTGGGTCCTACATTCCTTTATTCTTCTCTCTCAATCTTATCAAGAAACTACATGGATATTTGGTCTATCTTAATCTACTTCTTCACGTGTGCTTACCTAAAATATTATTGGTAAAGTCAAATAGTGTCGGTTTCCCAAGAGGTTTCAAAGTTGTTGGTAATGCCTTAGTAAGGTTTTCACTCTTTTTAGGAATTGACACTCTTGGTCTTAACACCATTAATCTTTTCGGGTCTTCTTTGAGTCAACATTTACATAACAATAAGTCCCCAATTCAAACATGAGACCATTATATATAAATAAATTCACTAAGAGCATTTAAAGGACAAACATTCACCTAACAAGAAGAACACCTATATGATTTCTAATGAGCATATTTTCTTGAACAAACTTATGACATTTTTAGAGGAATACGTTTGATTAAATTTAGACATTTGTGAGCTTGTACTCAAGGAGGGCCTAAGGAAAATTGCATTAGACTTATATTCACATGAGTTGGCGCACACACATGTACGTAGGAGATCTATGTGGGTTTGAGGCCTCTTTGGAGTAGTGCTACATAAGAAACACTCAACAATTGCAAGGTGGCTAGGGCAACAACTCAAAATGCTAACTTCTTTTTATGTATCCTCTTACATAAAGCAATCTTACTAGGGCTACGAGAGGGGAAGTAATTTTAGTGGAATAAAGATGAATTTGCAAAAGCAAGTGAAGGCTAATATGTGTAAGATATTTGGATGTGATAAACTTGTAAATATTGTTGGTAAAGTCAAACACTTACAATATGTTGTAGGGATTCGAGTAGTGTCCAAAGGGTTTGTAATACTATATTCACTTCCAAATTTTGTTTGTCATATGATGTTGTGTTGTTTCTAATTCTATAATTATTTCCCACATTTACAAACAAGTTGTGTCACTTATTAACTTATCCTTACAAAATTCCTTGTACAAATTATTCAATTAGTTATTAATTATTTCTTAGCAAATTTATATTCTTATGATTGAATACCCTTATTCTTAGTCTAAATTTAATCTTAATTTTGCATTCATTTTATACTATAGGGTGTAAAATAAGTAAATGTTTTGGTGAACCTCACATTATACCAAACACCTATCCTCGGGCTTCAACTTTTGGTGAACCCATACTTATATCAAATAGCTATCATTCTCTCAAGGTTATATGTTTACTCTTATATTAAGGTTAGGCCATGTGGTTTTAGTTCTTATCTATTTCGGGTTTAAACTCATTTGTGTGTGGATACATCCTTAAAGCCCTTGGGTACCTACATTAACTTACCCCTTATATTTCTTATTATCCACACATATCATGTCTTATAGATATCTTAATGAGTATACAAATGACTATATCAATGATAGTGAAACCAATTATGACAATGATTATGTTGATGATGATTGATATGCTAATGATCTAGTCAAGAGGGACTAAATCAAATTAACACTTTAGCTCAAGTAAATAATTCCCATTCCCTTCCTTGGACACCCCCAATAGTCAAGAGGTCAAATGTGCAAATAATAAAACTACCCTTGGACAATTGATTAGTCTACAATGTTGTATTAGGAGATTCTCTCTTTTAAGTTTCTCTTTAAATCTGCATTTTTGTTTCTTATACTATCGGTTTTGTTTCTCATGTTGTTGTAATGCAATATCTATAACGTTTTTATGGGTGAGGGCCCCAATAGAACCCCTCAAATTACCAATAAAAAAACATTAATTAATGCATTTCTAGATACTATAAAACTTATGAGTTGATCGTATCAATATTGCTTATATATGTTAAAAACTCATGCTAGTTTTTAGTCTATTAATGATTTATCCACGCCTCATGTTTTTATTGACGTGTCATGTAATAATGTTTCCAAGAACATGTCTTCTAATAAGAACTCCTTGAGGTTCACTCACTTGACCTTGGCTACAACTTTAGGTGGTTTAAGTCATGGGTTCAATTCATGTGGGCTAGGTTAACCCATAGTCCACATTGAGAGCACGATCATGAGACACTTTGAACCAATCTCGATTTCCTCTTGTTACAAAAAAAATGCCTTTTAATAATACTTCTATTAATATGTTATGTGACAAATTTATTAATTAATATGATATACATTAAATTCAATGAAAATATTGAGATTGATATCTATTTATTTGAAATATTTATTCTTTTAATATATTAATCATGGAAAACAAATTTTAACATTACAACATTAAAATTCAATATACATAAAAATAATTAAATATTAGAATAAATAAGACCGATAATTAAGATATAAAATATAAATAATAATATTATTAAATAATAAACCATTTAATAAGAACGCCTAATTAATGGTAATCTTATTGAAATATGAGAAAGAAGTTGAAATCTTCAAACTATATATATATATATATATCCACGGACTCCAGTCCTCAAATTTTATGACTACCAATATCATCAAACTAACAATTTTTTTTTTTAATATTGGTTTCACACTCATAAGATTTAATATTAAACCGCTTTTAACTTTTTGTTAATATTCTTTAATTCTCGTATCTCAAATTGATTTGATTTCCACTTAACCGCTTAGCGATAATTAAACTTAAAGTAATATTCTTCACCTTTAACTTTTTTCTCATTTTCGCAAGATATTCTTACTTTGCTACGATCATTCCTTTTCTTATAATAATAAAATAAAATATTATAGGATATCGTTCTTGGACATTTCTTCAAGAATAAAACATGTTAAATCCCACAAATACATGGGCTAAGAATATTTCCGTAAAAGCAAAAGAATTCCCAATCCAATGTGATAAAGGGACCACTTTCTCACCTATCAATTATATAGGGTGTATAACATATTACCATCAATGACCTAATCCATTATGGGCAACATTTCTCTCTCCCCTAATACAATAGTGAAAATGAAAAGAGACTTTGTATTTATACTTTTGAGGTGGAGTTACAATGGCTTATAAAAGTTTACAAATATAATTGAAAGATTCTTAGGGTATAATTGGCATCATTTAATTGCACACCAAAGCTTATGCATGCTCCATCCCATTGTCTCAACTACTTTTGGTCCAAGTCACTTTCACATGTATTATTGAATGGTAATGTTGTTGTTGTTGTTGTTGTTGTTGTTGTTCCTATTCTGAATAGGAAAGACACTCCATATAATTCAATTTGAGTGTTACATTTTTATTGTATGGTTTGATTTGATTGGTGAAAATTTAAGAGGTATGTGTAGAAGAGTAATTATTTCTTTTTCTTTTTTATCGAAGGGCCCTTGGTCTATTGGTGATAATGTATAGCTTTCAATGAGTCCACTAGGAATCAAGTCTTGTTGAGTGCAAGACCTGGAGATACGACATGAAGAGTCGAAACAATTGAGGCTTATATCGTGCCCTAGGTGACTTTGACGGTGTGGATGCCCCTTATTCGTGGTTTCACAGCTTGGTCAAGGTAATTACTAGTTTAGTTGTACGCTTACTCATAATTGTATATCTGCTATATGTTTCTTCCCAAATAGGGGTAGAGATGATGACAATCTATATAATCTAGTGCCCAATTGTGTGCACTACACATAAAAAAACTATAAAAGAAAGAGGTAATTAATAGAGGTGCGAAAATAATTACAAGCTTGCATTAAACTAATAAAGATAAGGTTTATTGTTAACAATGTTCAACTAACTTAGGACCAAGAAAACAGTTTCCAACATTGACTAAAAACTATTCAACCTTAGCTATAAATATGTAATACATTACATTACAAATTCAAATATATTCTTTAAATGTGTAAGAGGAACTTATCATTTCTTTGATTAGTTCGGAGTTTGACAAATTTACAACTTTATTTACTCTAATTGGAAGGCTAACTCTTAATTTCTTTTTAGCTTCACTTGTAGTTTGGGAGAGAGATACAATTTGACATAAATGTTAGAGTAAAGCCTTAGAAGTATAACTTCCACATGGATATCGAGCTAGAAAACACCACTAAACATCTCATTTTCCATATATGCATATAAATAACTTGTCTAATTGAATATGCAATAACATCATTTTTCATATCATACCAATTAAGGTTTTTTCCCATCTCAATTGATGCTCAAATATTGCAAGTAAATCTCTAAACACAATATACCATTGTTTCATGGAAAAATCACAACCCCAAAACACGTTTCATGTTTTCATACGACTAATGTATGTGCATTTACTTGGTGAATAATCAAACATTTCAGCCTATCCCCATTAACTTATAATGAATTATTTTCTAGGCCACTATTTATATATTAACATTAGTTTTAGAATTCCATTTTTGAACACTTAAATTTACGTAGTACATATTTCATAACGGTTCTATGTTTTTTTATGATTTTATACATGATCATGTATACATTTCTAAATAGATAACAAACACCGCACATTGTAAAAAAATAAAAAATGCTATATATAAAACATATCCGAAATATTTTTCCTCAACCTCAATCCATAAAGGTTATTTACAATTTCGATTATTAATACTTATAATACATCTACATTCAAGAATTTTAGAGTGTTGTCCATAGTATTTCTTGGGATCTAAATAAATAAGTGAATTATATTCCTCATATTTTTATAGATTTAAAAGTCCTCCACAATATTTGTAAAATGTATGATAAAAGAAATCTAAAAAATTATGTAAAATAATTAAATCAATTTAAAAATGATCACAAACTTAAAATTTCATGCCATTCATAATTTTGTTTTTAAATGGAAAATTATATTAATGCTTGAAATTTGTTTGATAAAATATACAAATTATTATTATTATTTTTGTTGGAAATTTAACTTGCTTATGAAATTATATAAATGCTTGGAAAAATACAGTTTCCTTTGTTTATAGAAAACATAAAAATATTTGCGATGTATTTGAAAAAATACACAAATATAATATTACTTGTTTATGGAATTATATGAATGTTTTAAAGCTGTTTTACAAAATTCATAATTTAAATTCTCAATTGTTTATAAAAATATATAAATATATAAATACACTTAATACGCAAATGTACTTATTAATGGAATCATGTGAATGCTTGAAAGGTGTATATTTTTATGCGTGTTGAAAACATATGAATGACTGTAATGTGTTTGACAATGCGAAAATCTGATTTGACTTTTTAATAGAATCATATAAATTCTTGAAAGGTGTTTGACGAATTACACAATCTACAAAACAAAATGTACAATTAATATATTCATTAGTTGGGAAAATATTTAAGTGCTTGTAATCTATTTGACCAAATGCACTAATCTTATTTTCTTTATAAGATCACACACATGCTTGAAAGGTGTTTGACAAAATGCACTATGCATATTTTCACTTCTTTATGGAAAATATATGATTATTTACATTGTGCTTGATAACCCAAAAAAATTGATTTTATTTATATATAGAAAGTGTTTGACAAATTGCACCACACATATTTTCATTTAAGAAAACATATAAATACAATGTGTTGGAAACAAATGTATAAATTTTATTTCCCCGATTTAAATATTCATATAAATACTTAAAAAAATAGTTGGGTAAAATATATTATTCTCTCTTTTTAAAATATATTTATGGAAAATATGAGTGCCTCCTATGGAGGAACTACATTTTTATTTGTTTAAAAACATATATTTATGAAGTATTTGAAAAAAATGTCCTCATGATATTATGGATATGGGTGGATTTGTGTCCATATCAAAGCACTCCTAGCTCAAAATTGTATTAACATACCGTGATCTAAAGATGTTTATGGAATATGTGAGTATTATATATGTTGAAATCTAATTCTAGGTTAGGAATTTTATGAATTTGGTTGCCAACAATACATAGGCATAGTCGGATTAAAGGTTAGGAGCATTCTAGGAAATACTTGAAGTGGGAGTGGACACCATTTTCACAATTTCGATTGATAATTTTTCCCGTCAAGTAAATATATAAGAGTTGCCCACATTCTTGTATTTTAGAATTTGCATCAAGATCATAATAAATAAAAAGTTTAGAGAAACGCTACACAAAAAGAATACTATTATATGCATGGAGATAATTAATCGCACGAGGTACTCGTAATGCAACAAATACACTTTTTTAATCCAAGGTTGCTTGTAAAATGTAATTTACCAATATCAAGTAGGTGATGTGATCCGTAAACTTCTGTTTTAAACAATAAACAAATATTATTCTAATGATAATGAATGATAAATTATGTGAGTTCTTATTAGGACAATATATTATGCAAGAATCACTCATAACAATATTGAAATGAAGAGACAAGAGACAAGGAGACAAGAGTTTTATCCTAGAGAAACCCAATGTGGGAAAAACTCCAGCTGGGTAAGCAATTGCTTCCCTTTCACTATGTAATTCTCCAAACAATACAAGTTCACTGCCAATATATGGCCTTCAAGAAGGATTAAAACTCTTTCTATTTGTATTTCCTTGCTTACAATCCTCAACAAGAAAGAACTTGAAATATCCCTTGTGGGATACCACTTGAAAATGCACAAAATATATGAAAATTACAAAGAAATTAAAATTTCGATTTTTATAGAAAATGACCAGCTAGGGCAGCGAATGGTATTTAATTGATATCTCACAAAATACTTGCCCAAAGTGCATGAAATTTTGAGGGAAGCTTGCAATAATAATAATAAACACTAGAAAAATATTTTTGGAATTTTTGGAATAATATATTGCTGCCAGAAAATTACAGAATGCCCTAGGCGGCTAGGAAACTTCAAAAATTCATATCTCCTCAAATATGCATGGAAAAATTATGAAACTTGGGAAATAACATCTATTAATATTGAGAATGAAAACCCAACCTCCAGATCTGAAAAATGACACCTGGAAGCCCTTAAAAACACTGCTGCAAATTTGGAACTGAGTAGATAAAACCCTAGAAAATAGAAAAAATTAGAATTTTTGGAAATAACATCTACCAATGATATAGAAGAGATCCCAACCTCCAGATCTGGAAACGGCACACTGAAACCCTCCCAAAAATTGTTGCAAAATCCCAAAGTGGGTCGCTCCCCTTGGGAAGAGGCCCAAAACCCTCAAAAGTGTCTCCAAATATGGCGCCAAAATCTGCTCTAATCGCTGCCACAAATCAGATCTGAAAACCCTTGATTTTTCTCCACAAAAGCCCCAAAATCTTCCAAAACCCTTCTCTAAAAATTCTGAAATTAATCTCTGAAAATCAGCCCTGAATCAACTCCAAAATGACAAGCTAGGGTGGATCTTTCACCACCAAGAATGCCCTACTAGCTAGGAATGGATCTCTCACCACCGAAGCTAGGGATCTTGTGGGATCTTACTCCACAAGCTAGATGATAGCAATCAATAGTTGCTCAATGAAAATCATAAGTGTGCATGCAAGAATCCGCTCTAACACTCCCCAAATCTCCTTATATAACTTTTCATTACCTTTTTCCAAGTTGGGAGCTCCATGTGGGACTAAAAGTGACTTAAGTGACCCCAACGAAGAAATAGAATAATAAAGTACCATAAGTCACCCCAACGAAGAAATAGAATAATAAAGTACTATGAGCCCCCAATGACAAAATATAACAATTATTACCACCAAGTCGCCCACTTAATGTCAACGACAAAATATAACAAAAAAGTAATGTGGTAATAAGTCATCTATACCCAATAGCCTCTAGCGTCGTTAGCCCCTTGGGTATGTCCAAGGCTAAGATGAATGAAAAAAACTCCTAGGCCATCTAGCTCGGAATTGGGGACATTACAGAAATCTCTCATTTGCTCACACTTGAATCCACTCAAAACCACCTGCTAGAATGAATGAAAGTGTTTTCATTTATATTTACTCTGCTAAGGATGGAAGGAAAGGAAAAACATACCGAATCGGGCCCAAACATTTCACGAACTATTAAGTTTCCCCATTTTTGCGTTGTTAGGTGCAAAATTGCTGATGTCTGTAGGAGGTGGTTACTGGAACCGCCATGATGGTTGTACAACCACTACTCTATGAAGAGTAGCGGATCTATAACCAACACACAATAATCACACATAATAGAACAATCAATGGCTTATTTTTTCATTCGAAAGTGTCTAATCACCGACAACATGACTTGACCAATTTTCATATTATTTATCCGATGAGGGTATGCATTTGCAAGTTTTGAATAAGAGAATACATAAAATTGGGTACTTCTAGATCCATTTTTGGATCATACCTCCCCAATTTGAGGCTTTTAAGTCCCTAAAATCTTCAAGGACTAATGAGGTGAGGAAATTTCTTCCCCACATCTTCTCTAGAATACCACTTGGCCTTGGTAGGAAATTGACCTTTCAACCCAATCAACCACCTATCTTGCACTCCTCACCGTGTTTGTCCTCTCTTTTCATTGTAATACCACATCTTCCTCCAATTCTAACCAACCATTTGTATCGAGCAAGATCCTCAATAGATGGTAGCAAAAATCCCTCTTCTTCATGATCCAACATGGAGGGCTCAAAGAGACATAAATTCTCAACATTCACAACTAAATATATTCTCATATAAGGAGGCAAATCCAAGCGAAATGCATTCTTACCCACTTGTTCCAAAATTTCAAATGGGCCATATCGAAGAGGCTTGAGTTTATTAGCTTTACCTTGTAATATTTCTCTGCTCAAGTACAACCATACCTTGTCACCAATAAGGAAATAATGCTCAGTTCTATGCTGATCATGCCTTATTTTGTACTTGGCCTATGACTCTTTCAACCTCTCTTGTACATGGAGGTGTATCTCATTGAATTTTCTCAATGAAATTCTCATCTTTGTGGACTTCCAGATCCACTTTCCCATTGTATCTAGCATGGTAATCTCAAAACAACATCAAATGCACTCTTAGGAAAATAACCAAAACATGTTTCAAAAGGAGTCTTACTAGTAGAAACATGAACTGCCATGTTATAAGAATGTTGGATATACACCAAATTCTCATCCCAAGTCTTAGGATGTTTCCTATTATACCCTCTCAAGAGTTGAACCAAGGTATGGTTTACCACTTCCATTTTCCCATCTGTTTATGGATGAAAAGCAGTAAACCTTTTCAACTTAGTATCCATATTTTCCCAAAAGGTAGACCAAAATTTCCTATGAAACATGAGTCCCTGTCTGACACAATAAAATTAGGCAAACCAAAATGAACCCACATATTAGAAAAAAATAATTCATTGACATTCACGGCTTTAATGTCTTGTAAATATCCATGATTTAATCAAATAAAAAACAAAACATTGCACAATAAAATAATAAAACCAAAGATATTGTAATTCATTCGGGACAAATTCCCAATGGAGAGATTACATATAAATAGCTCAATGAACTCCTATAAGTAAGGAGTCAAGGCTAATCTCTAAGTCCTCTCAATATCCCAAATATCTCTCAACTATGAGTTGTGCATTACAACTATTTTACACACTCATATATTATTTTATAAATATTAAAAACTATTACTACCAAATAACCCAAACCACTCCTAAGTGTTCACACTATGAACAATATTTCTATAACAGTCACCCCCTTAGTGTGAACATGGGGAAAGCTATCTCTTGTACCTGCTCATGATCTACAAAGAAATGAAGGTTTTCAATGAGTACCAACAACTCAAACAATATGAGGTTTTCAAAGAGAACCTCCAACTCAAAAAATGGTTTTCTAGTGGAACCAACCACTACATAGCAACGTACATTATTTTTCTCACATCATTGTTTCTAACTTAGAGGGATTACAAAACATAAATTATGCTCATGTAGGAGCTTTAAATAGGAATGTTACTTATGTTCATTATTACAACATAAAGTAAACACACCACACAACAAAAATAAAAGGTCACCAATACCATGAAGCAATCTCTTTGTTGGTGACTAACAAGAGATGCCAATTTGCCTCCATCCTCCTATGCCTCCATCCTCCATCGTGCACTACTTAGTATAGATAGTATGATCTTTTTCCTCCTTTTGTTTAGGTTCATATTCTTCTTCATTCTCTAACTCTTCTTTAACAACCGCATTAGCTTCATCCATTTCAGCTTTCCTTTTATGATGTCCTTGCACATGTAATATAGAAAGAAGATTTATGTCCTTTTGCTTATAATAAAAGCATTATAATTCCTCTTTGTTTTTGAAAAATTAGTATGCTTCCTTTTAATATAAAGAGAAGTTTCTTCCTCAATATATTATTTTGTTCTTTTTTCTTCAGCTTAGTAATGCAAAAATCATACCTTCAAGTGAATGATAATGCATTTGACCAAGAGTAAAAACTACATTACTTCGTATTTTGGAGGTAAACTATTGATCAAGGGATAATTTTCAAAAGTTCCCTAAACACCCCTAAATGGTGTCAGTGCATAAGATCATTTTGAGAGCTTTCCATCGACTATGAGAATGTGACAAACGGACATTAGGATCTCTAGTTATGTCCGGTCAAAGTTCTTAGCGGAAAGTCAACTCTAGTCAACTAGTCAATTTTGGATCAATGGCACTGTGACATGTGGCGAAAAGGTGAAGGGAGTTGTTTATTGGTTTTCCATCTCTAGTTTTGAGGGTCGTAAAAATATTGCTTGTCAGAACAAGAGGCTCAAATTTTGTTACAGAGAGGGTAGCCCACCCCACTATGTAGACTATGGTATTAGCACCTATGTGGTGGGTCCACAAGCCACCACGTGGCTTGCCACCACGAATCAAATTCACTCGATTTGCCTATCGAGAGATGAAAAGTGGACTATATGCTATTGATCGAGTTAATTATTTTCCATACCACATTACATGGGTCGAATTTATATTATCTTGGTAAGTCCACTTATAACCCATTTTACATGCCACACACACACACACACACACACACACACACACACATATTCAAACATTAGTAATATATATATATATATATGTTCAAACATTAGTATAACCACATAATCCTCCAAACCCACATAAACCGCCAACATGCTATGCTGGACCACGTGGAGGATAGGAGTGAAGCGGTGGTGGGGGCACTAAGCCAAGCGTGGAAACATTCACATATAGAATGGTGTGGGTAAGGTTTGTTAAAACCTACCCATAATAAAAGGGCACCCAAATGTGGGATAATACCCACTTAAAACCTACTGCCAAATATATGGGATTTTATCCCTTTACAAATGCAAGCCACTCCATTTGGGATTTAATCCCATCAACTATGCTACGGGCTATGGTATTTTTAGCCAAAGGATAATATTTTATCACATTATTTTAGGGCCCTATTTTTGTATAAATAGGGAACCCATTCCTTTGTAATGGACACACACACACACACACACACACACACACACACACATGCAATGAGAAGCTCATTCCTAGAGCTTGGAAAAGCAGAGAGTGAGCCAAGAGGAGAGTTAGTTGCCATGGGCATAGTTGTGTGAAGACCTATTTATTTAAATAGGCATTATTGTGGCTAGGAGTTATTAATACTACCTAGTCGGCCCATAGTGCCACACCAAATTATTATGAAGCCTAGAATATCGACTGAGAGTGCCATAGGGCATTACAAAGCATTTGGAAGGCCGATCAAGAATCGAAGGATTCCGAATAGTGGATTTGGTGCCATAGAGCTTGCCGAATACGCCAGGAAGGTGGAAGTCGTGCTATCTTTCACCCTTGTCTTCTGAAGGTCTGTTATTCTTCTAAGCAAGTTCTTAATAGTTTCCATTAGGTTTTCTTATGAAAGTACTATTGTAACTTACAAGTTTTGACTAGTGGAATGGTTCGATAAGAACCCGAAGACGTAGGTAATTGCTAACTCCGTAATCAATCATTGTGAAAATGTCTTGACTATCTTGCATTAATTTTTAAATTGATTACTTAAAAGGAGCAAATTTTCGCAATAATTAAAGCCTATAAGGGTCCGAGATCAGGTAGATAAAAACTTAATTATTTTCGATCAAGTTTGGTATCGAGAAATGGTTTAGCTCCAATTCGCTTCAATAAATCTGATTAACAGTGATCGCTTCAAGATTGGTGCGGTTGGTTTGTTTTGTGTGAACAAAGTACAAGTGCACTATGGGCAAGATGCCTCAACAAAAAGCTCAAGAGGTCGAAGCTTATAATCACCAGATCTAAGAAGAGAACTCTCTCCTGCGATCAATGTATTACTCCTTAGAAGAGGAGAATGCTCACTTGAAATCAGAATGGCAAACCAAGGATGAGATCTTGGCAAGGTTGCAATGTGGTGATAAGAGAAAGGAAACACCTTCAACTTTAGATGCAGTGACCATGGAAGATGACTGCATTGTAAGTTGTTCACCACTGGAATCTTCTTCTTCCTCCCATTCAGTTTTGGATTCAGGTAATGAAGTCTTTGGTTTGTTTGAAAAGCATACTAGAGGCATTGGATCCAAGTTACTAGATAAAATGGGATTTGAGGGAAGAGGCCTTGGTAAAAATGGCCAAGGCATATCTAACCCAATACAGGTCAAGGATCATCCTCATTTTTCAGGTTTGTATTTTTCTAGTGCAGGGATGAAAATTGGAGAATTCTCCAAGAATGCTAACGGAGACAAGATTCTCGAAAGAAAGTGATTACCCTATTAGTCTTGCAAGAATATTCTGAGCAGGAAATTTGTGCTTCGTCATCACAGGCAAGATGTGGTAAGAGAAATCAGCGAAGATGTAATGAGATTCCACCTCCAGTTTCTTACCACAATCATAAACACGATAAAACTTCTTATCCACTTTTTCAACTTAAGAAGTATGGTTATGATTTTCAGAAGATGTGGAATTCCTTTCCATGTAATTTTTGTGGATTGCATAATCATTCTGTGGCCAGATGCGGGAAGAGAAGGACATTGATGAAGAAGTTGATGCCGCTTCATCAGAGCAAGGCAAACCGAGAAAGACCAATCTCATCATGCAGAGTCAAGAAATGGCAGAAAGAGTTCCTCATCCCAGAATAAGGAGATTAAGAGGAAGTTTTGTGCTCATTGACAAAGGAATGGGCATCGGTGGAAAATTTCTAAAAATCGCATCCATCTTGCCATCAGAGTAATGGTAAACCAAAGATGGAATGGAGGCCTATTGCAAAGTCAAGGGAAGTTTCTACTTCACCACTAGTTGACAATTCAACCCGTGACCGTAATACCCGAAAGTGAAAGTCCTTTACAATGAGAAAGTCAACAAATTGTTTAATTATATATTACATAATTCAGATTAATGAATCATATGTAGTATTAAGTTTGGAGATCGATTTTGTGAGAAAATGCTTTGAGAGAAAGGTTTACCATATTCGGTGGATTTTCTTACTTAGAAAATTTGATTAATGCTCCAAATATATCTCCTAATCAGCGTGTGAGTACCATTATGATTGATACAGAATTAACTCATATAAATCTTGGAGATTGATCTTCCATTTGTGCAGATAGAGAGTTTGTAAGTATCAACTCGTAACTTCATTCGTGTAGAGGCATTATGACTGTAGCAAAAAATGGAAGATGAATCATTGTTGTATTGACATCGGGTCGAACTTCATTTTGTGTAGAGGCATTGTGACTGTGTAACATAGTGGTACCTAATATTAGTGTGTCAACAAGAAGAGCTCTCAAAGGATCAAATCAAACATCATTCAAAGGTCAAGGCATTACAACCGCACATTTGAATGATAGCCGATCAATGACTTAGCATCATGCATTAGAGGCTCAAGGTCTTGAAAGAGGCTTAGCATCATGCATCGAGGTGTTGAGGTCTATAGAGACTTAGCATCATGCATTAGAGGCTTGAGGTCTTGAAAGAGGCTTAACATCATGCATTGGAGGTGTTGAGGTCTACAAAGACTTAACATCATACATTGGAGGCTTGAGGTCTTGAAAGAGGCTTAGCATCATGCATCGGAGGCGTTGAGGTCTGAAACAAACTTAACATCATGCATTGGAGGCTTGAGGTCTTGAAAGAGGCTTAGCATCGTGCATCGGAGGCATTGAGGTCTAAAAAGGGACAAGTCATTGTCCATCATTGACATCGGATCGATCATAGCTCTATGTAACATGGAGTTCCTTCAAACCAGTTTAGATTATGCAGAATCAACTCAAAGATAGGAGTTGTGTTATAGAGTAAAAGAAGATCCTTGTTATCAGATATAAAGAAGCTTAGCACCGCACATAATGAGTGTTGAGGTTTCATTCAGAAACTTAGCACCATATAATGGAGGCGTGGAGGTCTTCTTCGATATCAGAGTGGCGCAATGGAAGTGTCATGGGCCCATAACCCACAGTCCCAGGATCGAGCAAGGTTTTCAAAGTGAGAAAGTTGCAGAGGAGAAGACCCAAGGGTCTACTTCCGAGGTGGTAGAAGATTTTCTAGATTCAAGACAACATGGAAAAGTGTTCCAATATAAGCTTTTTGGGACAAAAAGCCTTTCTCAATGGGGAGGTGTGATCAGGGATCATTTTCAAAAGTTCCCTAAACATCCCTAAATGGTATTAGTGTAGAAGATCGTTTTGAGAGATTTCCATCGATCCGTGTGAGAACACAACAAACAGACATCGGGAGCTCTAGTTATGTCCGTCAAAGTTTAGTTAATGGGAAAGTCAACTCTGGTCAATTGGTCAATTTTGGACCAATGGCACTGTGACATGTGGCGAAAAGGAGAAGGGAGTCATTTGTTGGTTTTCGATCTCCGGTCTTCGACGGTTGTAAAAATATTGCTCGTCGGAATAAGAGGCTCAACTTTTGTTACGGAGGGGAGCCCAACCACCGTGTGGACTATGGTATTATCACCGATGTGGTGGGTCCACAAGCCACCACGAATCGAATTCACTCGATTTGCCTATCGAGAGATGACAAGTGGACTATATGCTATTGACTAAGTTAATTATTTTCCATACCACATTATATGGGTCGAATTTATATTATCTTGGTAAGTCCACTTATAACCCATTTTACATGCCACACACACACACACACACACACACACACACACACACACACACACACACACACACACACATATATGTTCAAACATTAGTATAACCACATAATCCTCCAAACCCACATAAACCACCAACATGCTATGCTGGACCACGTGGAGGATAGAAGTGAAGCGGTGGTGGGGGCACTAAGCCAAGCGTGGAAACATCCACGTATAGAATGGTGTGGGTAAGGTTTGTTAAAACCTACCCATAATAAAAGGGCACCAAAATGTGGGATAATACCCACTTAAAACTTGCCACCAAGTATATGGGATTTTATCCCTTTACAAATGCAAGCCGCTCCATTTGGGATTTAATCTCATCAACTATGCTACGTGCTATGGTATTTTTAGCCAAAGGATAATATTTTATCACATTATTTTAGGGCCCTATTTTTGTATAAATAGGGAACCCATTCCTTTGTAATGGACACACACACACACACAATGCAATAAAGAAGCTCATTCCTAGAGCTCAAAAAAGCGGAGAGCGAGCCAAGAGGAGAGTTAGTTGCCATGGGCATAGTTGTGTGAAGACCTATTTATTTAAATAGGCATTATTGTGGCTAGGAGTTATTAATACTACCTAGTCGGCCCATAGCGCCACACCAAATTATTGTGAAGCTTGGAATATCGACCAGTGCCATAGGGCATTATGAAGTGTCTGGAAGGCCGATCAAGAATCGGAGGATTCCAAACAATGGAGCTGGTGCCATTGAGCTTGCTGAATACGCCAGAAGGTGGAAGTTAGGTGCTATCTTTCACCCTTGTCTTTTGAAGGTCTGGTTATTCTTCTAAGCAAGTTCTTAATAGTTTCCATTAGGTTTTCTTGTGAAAGTACTATTGTAACTTACAAGTTTTGACTAGTGGAATGGTTCGATAAGAACCTAGAGACGTAGGCAATTGCCAAACTCCATAATCAATCATTGTGTAATTGTCTTTATTGTCTTGCATTAATTTTTAAATTGATTACTTAAAAGGAGAAAATTATCAGCAATAATTAAAGCCTATAAGGGTCCGAGATCAAGTAGATAAAAACTTGATTATTTTCTCGATCAACTATTTAATAAAATAGCTTTTGCATCTTCATCATCTACCTGAGCACTTACTTCCTTCAAGTTGTCTTAGAAGAGATCTAAGATCGTTAATATGACTTGACATAGTTGCACCCTCATTCATTTTCAACTTGAATAACTACAACTTAAGTGAGAATTTAGCATTCACAACCTTTGCACCAAATGTCTTACTTAGCAAATCCCATATATCTTTAGAATTTTTTTCTAAGTCTATATAATGCAACTCAGTATCTGATAAAGCAATCCCAATAATGGATTTTTCTTTGTCATCCCTGGTTTTCCATTCAAGCAATTTTGCAACATCTGTTGGTTCTAGTTCTTTTCCACTCACAATTCCCCAAAGGTTCTTGTTCATTAATTGCATTTGTATTTTCACCTTCCATGTGTGAAAATTTAATCCATTGAATTTATCTAATGGAATTTCCATAATAGGTGTCGAACTCATTCAAAAATGCACCCTTGCAATAAAATTTAAACACTAAAAGTAAAATTTTCTGACATATTTGCCAAAAATGGGAAAAATATTTTTTTGTCTAGCAACAGAAAACACAAGATCAATGTGTAGAGATTGAAAAAATACACATTTTTTAAAAATGGCACATTAATCTGAGTTACCAGCTGAAAGTTATGACAATTTTAAGTTATAACTCCAACATCTTCCTGACCCTTTCCAAATTTGGAAATTTTTTTCTTTCCTTCTATTTTTTTCATCTGTGTCCAAAAAAGGAAAGAAACGTAAATACCTCTCTCACATCGTGGATCCAGATGTTACAAGAAGTCACATCGCAATAAAGTATGGATTCACCTGAGTGAAGCGTCACTGCTTGTTGGTAGATAAACACACATGTCACATGATTTGATTCCAATGAAACATGCAGGTCACAGATTTGATTCCAATGAAACAAATTCATTCCAGATCTAAACGCCTCACAAACTCCTATAGGTTATCATTGCGGTCTAACCCACTCTGATACCAAATCTTGTAAATATCCATGATTTAATCAAATAAAAAACAAAACATTGCACAATAAAATAATAAAACCAGAGATATTGTAATTCATTTAGGAAAATTCCCAATGGAGAGATTACATATAAATAGCTCAATGAACTCCTATAAGTAAGGATTCAAGGCTAATCTCTAAGTCCTCTCAATATCCCAAATATCTCTCAACTATGAGTTATGCATTACAACTGTTTTGCACACTCATATATTATTTTATAAATATTAAAAACTATTACTACCAAATAACCCAAAATACTCCTAAGTGTTCACACTATGAACAATATTTATGTAACATAATGGTCTTCTTGTAAGGAATGAGAATACACATTTTACTGAACTAGTCCACTACCACAAAAATATAATCATACCCTTTCTTGGAAGTAGGAAAACCACCCACAAAATCCATGGAGATATTCTCCCATGGCCGAGAAGGAATTGGTAATGGCATATATAAACCCAACTTTCTATTACTAGGATTGTTTGTACTGCATAAAACACAACCCCTGATAAATTTGGAAACTTCTTCTTGCATGTTTGGCCAATAAACATACCTTTGTAAGTGTGTAATAGTCTTTGTCACACCAAATTGTGTCGGTGTGTGAATTTTCCACATCACGTGGTGAGTCATCTCACTTAGGTGAGGTCATAGGTCTTAGGTGTCATAGGGGTTATGAAATATTCCATTGCATCATACGTGTTATCGTGCATCACAGTGCATCATATGGGAGTTACTTCCATTCTAGGAATGTAACTCCCCTTATCCACTTGAGGATGTATGATTACTTATAATGGGGTCAGCAAAACCCCTATTTGTACCCCCTTCTTTTCGTATATATGAGAGAGGAATGAGATGTTGATTGATATGTGACCCTTTTCCTTTCTTTGCATGCACATTCATGGTTGATTCTCATTCCCCATGGAACCTCCTCACGCTACTAATGTGTAACTCAGTTGATGTTTGTGTTATCCCATAGATCCTCATATTGTCATTTTTTTTTCATGGTATCAAACAAATCATGGACCATAGGAAGCCAAACAAGGGAAGAGGCAATCCAACACAAAGAGGAAGCAATACGGGTAGAGATGAGCTCACATGTAGGCACCAAGGGCACAAACCGAGGGGGCTTGATCAACAAAGTCAAGCGGAATGAAAATCACATGTCCAACCAATGCAAGGGTGTTAAGCAGAGAGGTCGAGCCAACATAGGAAATGCATAACGCAAACACACAAAGAAACATGGGAGATGAGAAAGGGAAAACAATGATGCAGAGAGTAAGGCCCTCGTGAGTAAAGTAGTATTCCTCGAAGCATGCCATGATGTATAGTTCTCTCTACTAAGAAGAAGTGGTGGAGGCTATAAAGTGATCTTGTGATGCTCAAGTCTGGAAAGAACATCCTCCATGGTGAACCCGAAAAATTACAAAATGCACAAGAAGAGGATGTGTGGATAAAAATAAGGTTGCAAGATGTCGAACTCAAACGAGAATGTGTCTGCATGCAATACAACACCCAAAAATAATGATATCCCCTATTTATAGCACTTTATAAGTAGTGCATGATTACAATAGGGTGTGTTCATGCGACATGGGACAATTTACCACTCACCTTGCAGTAGGTGACGAATTGTGCAAGAATGGAGGCCACAATAAGTCCTAGTGGAAGTAGAAGAACTACATGTAATCAAGTCCAAAAGGGCATAAACAAAACAAGGGTACAACACTTCTTAGTATGAGAGGAAATGTCTCACATTTCCAAAAAGGGTCTCTCTTTTCATAGTACATGGAGTTTCTCTTCATTATACAAGGATTTTGGAGGATTTATTCATCTCCTTTGTTGGGAGTGCCCCTTCTGGGACTCTTATCACTTCCAATTTTTTGGAGATCATCATTGATCCACCCTTGCTTATGGATCCTCTTTTTATTGTGGGATTTGTTTCATTGCCTTCACTTCACTTAGACATCCTTTTGATAGAAGTTCCTCTCTTATACTCGACATTTCTATGCTCATGGCATTACCTTCGGTTCCTTGGTACTCATTTACTAGACCTATGTCACATTTCTGTGGACTAAATTTAGAGTTCTTCATACTACCGACTTAATTTTCCTTCACGGAGTGAGTGGACTTCCATTACTCCATTTATCTCCTTCCTAAAGGAAGGTACACAATTCAATGTGGCTGGTTATTCTTCATTCCACAGTAAAGGATCATGTCATCGACACTCTTCTTGGAGACTTACTAGAGTTACAGAGTTCAGATCAGTCTATGGCTTCTTCTCGCATTCTTCTTACCTCCTTTCTCTCTCTCTTATTCTTCTTCTAGATAGATTGCCATTTTTTACTTGGGTACCTTATCAAGATCCTCACTTTCGCGACCCATTCAAGGCATCTTTTGTAGATTGTTAGGGGAGTGTTTTTCATCTCTTATTATGGATGGTTTTCCCACTTGTTTTTCCTCGGTTGCTTGAGATCCTTTTCATTCATATATGCCTCATCGGGATTAGTTCTAGGACCTATTTCTTATTTTTGACTTTTCTCCTCATCCTAAGTTACAATAAAGGGGGTTTTGGTGTATGAATTTTCCACATCATGTGGTAAGTCATCTCACTTAGGTGAGGTCATAGGTATTAGGTGTCATTGGGCTTATGACATATTCTATTATGTCATACACATCAATGTGCAAAAGTGTATCATATGGGAGTTACTTTCATTCCAGGAATGTAACTCCCCTTATCCACTTGAGGAGGTATGATTACTTGCATTGGGGTTACACAACACCCTTATTTATACCCCTTTCTTTTCAAATATATGAGAGATGAATGAGATGTTGATTAAGATGTGACCCTTTTCCTTTCTTTGCATGTACATTCATGGTTGATGCTTTCTCCCTCATGGAACCTCATCATGTTTCTAGAGTGCAACTCGGTTGATGTTCGTGTTATCCCGCAAATCCTTATGTTTTCACATTTTTTCTTTATTTGACACGAGACCAGCCAAATTATAAGTGTGTGCTTACTTCATCAACTAAAATCTTTCCCCCTTAGGAACAAAAATTTTCTCATTCTCAGTAGAGCATCTCGTCCTAAAATTAACATTCTCCCCTAAGCACAAATCCCTCACTTGGAGGTTTCTATTGAAATATTTCTCCAAAATTTGGATCCTTCTCATAACCTTCCTGATATGCTTCACATACAAAAGGTTCAAGAAGAGTTAAAGTTCCCATAGTTGAAAGTAAAGGAGGTCTAGATAACATATCAACTAATTGGTTAGTCACACCTTTCTTATATTTTATAATCAAATGAAATTATTGTAAAAAAACCCATCCACTTATAGTGTCTAGCTTGTTGAAGTTTATTTTGAGCTTGTAAATATTGAAGAGGTTGGTGATCTGTGTGTATGATAGTTTCCTTACCCATTAGATAATGTTTCCATTTCTTGATCGCTTGCACAAGAGCATACAATTCCTTATCATATGTACAATAATTCAAAATGGCTCCCTAAAACAATTTAGAATGATAACATACGGGCCTACCTCCTTGAAGTAGGACAACTCCCATAAGCATAGTCACTAGTACTAGTTTTGAATTCAAAAGGAAAATGTAATCTAGGTAATGCTAAAATTGGAGCATGAATAATCTTGTATTTGAATGACTCAAAAGCATTATGTTGTTTCTTACCCCAATAAAAATCCTTACCACCTACTTTCAAAAATGTAGCGATGCTATTATGGAAGAGATGTTGGTGTGAGAATTTTCCATGTCACATGGCATGTAATTTCACTCAGTGAGGTAATAGGTCTAGGTGTCATAGGTGTCATCATGAGATTCCTTACGTGTTAGTGCATTATATGTGTCATATGAGAGTTACTTACCATTATAGAAATTTAACCCCTTTTCTCCACCCGAGAGGGCATGATTATAGGCACTTTGGGGTTACACAACACCCCACATTTTTACCACTTATCCTTTTAGATATATGATGACGGACTTATGAGATTTTCACTTTTTGAATATTTTTATACACTATATGGTTGATGAGAGCACTCACATGCAACTTCTTCAAGATGCGGAGTGCAATTCGGTCAATGTTCACATTATCCCGTATGATCCTTGTGTTTCACATTTTCACATTCTTTATCAAAATAAGTTCTTGATGAAATTTCTCAAATACTAAAATGTACCAATAAAACTCTTGGTCTCGGTCAAACTAGATGGTGTATGCCAATTGTAATGACATTTATCCGAGCGATCAATCCTCAACTCTCCATCTCCAACCACATGCCCTAAAAAGATAATCGATTGTTGAGAAAACTCACACTTATTTTCATTCAACACTAGCATGATTGGTTAATTTTAACCTTGCAAATGAAATCTTCTAACTCTCATTGATTTGATGTAAACTAAAATATACCTCAAGTTGAGCTAGCCAATGGTCTAGCTTCTCGACATTCATGTCCCCATCATAAGGCTAAATTTCTATCTTTGCCTTCGCTTTGAATGGAGGAGTAAGGTTGGCATGGGGATGCTCTTCCTCATACTCATGAGTGTCTTCTTTATGGTCTCCTAGTGCCTCTTTTAGAACACCAAGATTCTCCATGAGAAATCCCATGATGGACTCCAACTTCCCCATAGACAAGGAAATACTACCCACATCTTTGGACAAAATTTCCACATCCACCTCCAACTTGTAGAAACGTTCTTCTTTAGTCTCACATGCATCTCCGATACGAGCTATACTTTGGATACCTTGCTTCAATTTCTTGGTGGAAATATATGCTTCAAAAGTAACGAGGATACCTTCACCGCTTTCACTATCCTTCTACGTGAGGTACATTTAATTGAAAATGTCAACACAAGATAAACCACACACAAAAAATTGATCTTAGCTACTTTGATACCAATCTAATCCATAAACTACCAATTTTAAACAATAAACAAATCATATTCTAGTGATAATGAATAATAAATTGTGTGAGTTTTTTTTTGTAACCTCCACAGAGTCATCACACAAAAATAACAAGAAATGGCTTATTTTTTCATTTTAAGGTGTCCTGATCAACGTCATCATGACTTAACCATTTTCCAATAATATTTATCTAATGAGGGTATGCATTGCAAGTTTCAAATAAGAGAATACATAGAATTGAGTACTTTTAGATACATTTTGGATTATGATGGAACTCAAACATGAACGAAATATTTTTTTTTTTCAAAGAAATAAAAATTCTTATGTAAGTTAGATCATAATTTTTTGAAGAGTGGTATTTTGACCAGACATACCAATTTCTCCATAAAAATAATAGATATATCCCCCAAATTAGGAATATATAATTATATACTTCTTTCTTTTAATCATGTTAGCCTCTATTGGCTACACCAAAGTGACATTATAAAAATACACAAACCTTTTCCTATAAATAATCACACATGCACACAATGAAACTATATTGGAGAATGGGTAAGAATACCAATAAAATCATATGTGCTCATAATTATGACATATTTTTTTATTATTTTCACAAATATTATAGTACCTTTTAAAATGTATGTGTGAAATTAATGTCACTTTATAATAGTGATGTGCAAGAAAAAGAGCAAGTAAGAGTGACATGTAGAGAAGAGACATGAGAATAATTGTAGTTGAATTATGGGGAATGAGTGTGATAAGAGAGTGAATGAGAACCATGTATGGTATATGATGCAACTAGGGAGAAGGTAACAAGAAGGGTCCTGAATGATCAAAGTGATGGGGTATTACGATGTATGTTAAATATTATAATGTGGTTTTGCGACACAATATTTTGTGCAAAAGGGGGTGGGGAGAATGATGAAGTATGGGAAGTGGAAGAAGGAAAGAGGTATATACACAACTAAGGAAAGTGAGGAACTAAAGGACATGGAATCTAAAACATAATTACCCAATGGTATAGATAGTGGAAATGATGATGAAGGTGATTAAAATGAGGGGAAGCACTACATAGAGGATGAAAAACAAAGAAAAAATGATGATACAAGGATAATAGGAAACCAAGAATTAGATGAGGGAGGAGTGATACATGGATATATGGGAGTAATAGTATTATGTGAAGTGAGTGGGTGTTAGTAATTGGAGTAGTAGGAGATTGAGGGTTGACATAAATTTCATTGTTATCAAGTAGATCCTGAATGGAAATGTAAGGTTGAGTACATGAGTTGGTGAAACATATGTCAATGTAATGATTGACACACCATTAATAGGATTTCCAAAAGGTTTGGAATGGCATGGGAGAAAGTGCAATCAAATAAACATTGAGAAATTTTTGGATAATTCAAGAAAGTTCTTCAATTAATGGAGTGAAGTTTTGAGTGGAGTAGAGAAAATGAAAACGCTTAGCGGGAAAAAATAAGATGTGAGGTGTAGGTGGAGGAGCTGAGGAGATGGGAGGAGGATTATGTTGGATGACATGGTGGATATATAAATGAAGTGGTGGAATAGGTGGGGAACCAGAATAAGAAGTAAGGAAACAAGATTCCCAAGATGGAAATCCTTGAGGAATCTGAGCCATATGCACAACATCGTCAAAAGTGTGCAATGGGTGGATTTGTAAGTGACATAAGATGCGTGGGAAACAAATTTTTGAAAACAAGTAAATGAACTTCAATAATGGAAGTGGAAATGAGAGTTGGGAATGAGCACACGCCAAAGTGTAATAAAAGTGATAATGGACTCATTGTCAGTTTTTTTGAATCATGTGAATATATGCTAATGTCACTTTTGGTGCAATGTGGATTGAGAAGTATTTGAGAAATATGTTGAAAATTTGTGTGAAATAAATAAGGCTATGTTGTGGGAACCAAGAATACAATTCCAAGGCTTGATAAAAAATTAAAAGAGGAAAGGTATCCAAGATGAGTGGGTCATCATGTTGAATGAGATGAAATGCATAGTAGAAGAGGAATAAGTGGTGTTGGGGGTCCTCATTGTCAATGAATTTGTCAAAAGTGGGAATTTTTAAATGAGGGGGATAGGGGTGGTGTATAAATATCGAGTGGATGAGATCAATAAGAATTTGGTGATAGGTAAAGTGTGGTGCATTTGCCCCAAGAGGTTGGATTTAATCTTGGTGATGTAATGGATGAGGTGTTTTGGAGCATGTCGAAGTGAGAGTAAGCATGTGAGTGAGAAATTGGGAAATTGGTTGACAAGGTGAGAAGTGGTAGGATGAAAAAAATAGAATATCATTTTAGGGTGGAATATAAACTCACCCCCCAGTGGCATGCGTACCCCAAATGGTGTGAAGCATAAGGTTTTGGGTAGTGCCACTAAAAATTGTTACTTTTTAAACTTTTGTTTGACAAATAGATGTGATTGATGATGTGTTGGTGGATAATTTTGGGGTGAGAGTAAGCATGGGAGTGATAAATTGGGAATTTAAGTGATGAGGTGAGAATTCGTAGGATGAATAAATGATTTGGTAATTTTAGGGTGGAACATACACTAATCGAAGTGGTATGAGTACCCCGGTGGTGTGAAGCCTAGGATCCGGGGCATTGCCACAAGAAAAATTAGTCCTTTTTGAATTTTTGTTTGATAAATCATTGGTGTGATTTGAGTTCCCCAAAAAATTGGTCCCTTTTTGTTTAGTAGATCATTGAAATGATTTTTGAAATTTTCCAATTGTGATTATATGTTAGTATGGGGGATCGACAATGTGTAGATAACATGAGATCATAGGTACTACACTAAAAGAGGCTTATAAGGTTCATAACTTGGTGAAAAGGTGCCCACATTTACAATTTAGTTGATATAGGGCTAGAATTCAATGGAGGAGAGTCCATGTGGTGAGATTAGGGTGGTAAAGTAATAAGGAACAAGATGGGATTACTAGAGTTAGGTAATTTAGAATTAGAATTAGTGGATTGGAGGAGGAGACTAGTCCAAGTCATGAGTATAATTGACTGGTAGAAAAGCAAGTGGATGAATTTGGGTTAGGTTGTGGGTATGATTAGATGGTAGTGGAGTGAGGGGAAAGGTTTGGGATAGGTTATGGGTGAAACCAATTGATTAAAAAGACCGGGAATGGTTCATGAGTACAATTGGCTGGAAACATAGCTAGGGAAAGGGGATCATGTTAGATTGTAAGAATGCTTAACCAATGATAAAGTGAGGGGAAATAATCTAGCTAGGTTATGGGTGTGATCATATAGCATTGAAGAAAGGGAAAGGGGCATAGTTTGGGTTGTGGGTGTGATTGTATGTTGGTGGAGAAAGGGGAAGGGATTATGATAGGTTTTTAGCACAATTGACCAACATTAAAGAAAAGAGAGGAGGTTAGGATGGGTTCTTTAGGTGAGTATATATATAAGTCATCCGAGGGGATTGGGGATAATGAAATGATGAAAAATGAACCTTATGAAGGGTAGCATGTGTGAAATTAAGTATATGGGGTCAATATGATCAAGAAGGGAAAGTGGGGTTATGAGGAAATTCATAGAAGTGAATGCCAAGTCACAATAATGACTATCAAATGGAAGAAGTGCTCGAAGGTAGTGAACTAGTGAATTTTAAGAATGGTGTAATCAAGAGGATATGAGGCACATTAAGGTTGTAATCATGGCCAATTTGGTCACACTTGTGAGTAACAAGAAATAATGTCATTATGTGTTAAATGAGTGTAGTAAGAAGAAAGCTTGGATTAAGAGTAGGTGAAATAATTTGGGAGTAGGTGAAAGGAAAGGGACCAATCCCATATACAACCAAATTAAATTGGGTGGATTACCATTGATGGTGGAAATATTTTCAGAAATTTATCGTAATGAATGTGAAAAAGATACCGAATTGAACACCGACCAATAAGTTAATATAGAAAATGATAGGAAAATCATGGTTTTAATTAAACCTGGTATGGGATGGGATAGCGATAAAACCTGTAAAAGATGATGAGTGTGAATATAAAAGAGAAATAAACTAGGATAGTCATAGTTGGGATTTTGTATAAGATAATTTAGACTAATAAACATCATGTTTAGAATGACACAATTGGAAAAATGGATGGATGGAAAAATTGTAAGTTTTTCATGCTTGCAATTAGTCTAGGAAAAATATGGGCTTAGACATAGAATGTCTAGAATGACATAATTGGGAAAGTTGATCAATGATAAATCGCATGCAAGTCATACCTGCGCAATCGAGTGCTAGAAAAATATGGACTTGGACATAAAATGTGTGGAATGAAATAATTGGTGAAATTGATGGATTAAAAATTGTAGGTGAGTTTTAGTTACCACTAAGTATGTAAAAATATGAATGAAGAATAAGATGTGAGAATAAAACAAAAACTTGACGAAAATATGTATTTGATGACACGATAAGTTGTATATGTGATTGGATATTGTTGGAGAGTGTGATGTATTTGAAAGGTATTGTGTTATTTTGTAGAAATTTGGGAAATTTTCCTTTTTATAATTTTTTTAACACAAATGAGGTAAAATAAGGAGAAATTCAAAATCCTAATATTAGTGATAAATGTGTATGCTCACTTATCATCCCACCAATATAACTCAAAGGTATGATGGAATTATTATGGGGAATGTTACATTTATGGCATTGTGAAGTGAAACACGACTAATGTAAACTTCGATACTAGGATAAAATGGGATTTTGTAAATCATCCTCAATATGTCATGTAGTATGTGAAGCTCGATTCTACAAAATAGAGGATTAATAAATAAGGTGTAGTATTAAAGGGTCAAATACCCCTCACTTAACTCTACCCAATTCAGTGGAGCTTCATAATATATGATAATTCATACCTTGTGGAGTGTTGTTTAAGTCCTAGGTATTGTTAGAAAATGCACGCCCCACTTAAGAATCCTCGAAAAGTGAACCCCTACTTACGAAAAAAATAGTTACTTCCACAAATTTATATAGCCTATCGATACACACATTCTAAGCTATGAAATCCTATGAAATATGAGAAGTCCCCTAAAGATAAGGATGATTTTTATTCCCAAGATCACCTTACGGTGACGTGAGGGAAGAGCATACACCAATCTTGACTAGGTGAATAATATAAAATGAAAGATAGGAAAAACACATTAAAAATGATTAAAAACCTAAAGTTCTTTTTTAACAAAAATTCCATGATAGGTGCACCTATGACTGTCTTGCAACCATTTTTATAATTTGTCAAATCTATAAGGATAAATTTTATATCTACCCTAAGGAAATGTTAGAAAATAAAAAATAAATTGAAGGGAAAGTAATCCCTAATGAAAAATTATGAAAAATTCAGAAATAGAAGCTTAATCCATAACTAATTTAGGCCACACCATGGTCACCAACATGAATGCATAAATATTGAGCCACCTTGTGTAAGTGTTAGATATGTCATCCAAATAAATTCAAATCATGCGTACTAACTAATATGGGATCATGTTGTTGCCATCGAATAAGAGAGGGACTTCAAAAGGTTCTTTCAATGAATAAAGTGGGTTGTAACATAAATGAAAATGAAAATATGTAATCACAACATTATAGAAAAATGTTTATTTGTTTTGGTGGCTAGGGGACCTACCTTAGCCGATCCATAACTTTTTCAAGGTTGATAAAAGAACATCTATGACATGAAATGTTGAAATGAAATCGTATAATTTTTTTGAAGCATGAGGGGGCCAAGTTTATAGGTTTTATTAGTGGTAGATTTATGATTGTTGATGGTGTGTTGATTGATTAGATGTTTTTTTCATTCAAAATCAGTCACAATTATGATGACATAAAAATCAATGCACAAGACAACAAAATTACACTAACAACAATTTTGAAAATAAAAAAATTGATTGTGTAATGATATTTAGGTTGTATTTATGGTGTTATTTATACTTTTATAAAACCTATAAGAAGAGGATATGTGAGCTAGGAAAAAAATTAGTTTACAAGTTTGGGGTGCATAGAATATTGGGATAGATATGGGTGCAATGTGTATATAGAAGTGAGAAGATAAGGGTCCAATGTGGAAATGGATAGATGGATTGATTAAGTGTATAAAGAAATGCAACATGATTAACTATGAGTGGATGAGGATGAGTAAGTGGGTGGAATGCATTAAATCAACCTTATTTTTTATGTTTTAGTTATTTTGTGGGACCGTTTTGATTTTAAGGCTTATTATGATTTAAAGTATTTTTATATTTTTCTTAAGACACCTTATGTGTAAGGTGCATTTTAAAATGTCTACAAGTTAGTTCTGTGTAAGGTGATGCAACCATATCACTTCATAGATGTCTCCTTCTAAAATGTGATATTTCGCTTCAATAAAGGATTGTGAAATAATATTTTATTTCTTGCTCCCCATTAAATTAGATCATATCCCAAAGTGAACACACATTTAGAAGTAGATTTCCTTTTATATATATATATATATTGCATGCATGATTTAAGTTTGAATACCCCATGTTAAGAATAATTGATCATTCTTCTTGTATTCTATGCCAAAACCCATGGTTCTTTTGATGTACATCAAAATTCACTTTGTTGATGACTAATTTTTGGCTCTTACATGAACCGTGAGAGATAAATGACAACAAAACTAATGTATGGATTGGTATATGTAAAGTTATGAGACTCATAATAAACTACCAATAGAGTGGCATTTTCTTGTGGTGATGGATCATCACAAATAAATTCTTGACTTGGGTATAGTAAATAGTTTATTATTCATCATATAATACCTCTCAAACACTGTCTTGGTATATTTCATTTGGGATAACAAAAATTGTGTTTTTTTCCACATTTCTTATCCAAGATAGTAGTACAATAGCCTAAGATCTATTATGTCACATGATTAATTAAGATATTTCTTTGTGAATAGATCATTGACATAGAAAACAATAATTATAACCCCCCTTGATTTTTTAGGTACATATTGGGATCATAAGGATTCCTTTGGAACTCATGATGAGTGAGATGCTCATAAATATTTATATATCATGCTCGGGGCCTTTTTGAGACCGTACAATGACTTGATGAGTCTAAACACATTCTCTTCTATTTCAAGTATGACAAGACCCTTTTTTTTGAGTCATGTAGACTTATTATTTCTAACATCCATTTAGAGAGGCAAATTCTTACATCAATTTAGTGTACTTTCCAACCAAACTAAGTAACCAGAGAACATATCATCCCGATACTTTTTATCTTAGCCATGGGAGTAAAACCCTCCTCATATTTAATGCTTTATTTCTAAGAGAACCACTTTACTATGAGCCTTTGCATGTGCTTATCACTGCCATATAGTTTTTAATTTTTCTAGATCTATCTACAACTAATTGAATTATTCTCTAGTGGAATATATTCAAGCTAACATGTGTTATTTTTATCGTTGATTGATATTTTTATTCATTGTATATTTTCAAGGTTTTGACTCTAGGGATTCCTAAACTCTAAAGGGATCAACAAATTCAACAATTGTACTCATTAAGGCCAAACTAATCTTGTCTCAAGTCATACTTGTTATCCAAAATGTGCCCCCTGCTCATTTTTGTGGCTAACTCCTTGTGTTCCTACCTCTCTTGTGCCTCAGTCTTCATTTTTGATTTTTAGGCACTCAAATCCTTCTAGAAATGGCACCATCAGATAGAGCTCTCTCTCAGCTTTCTAGAAAGGTAAATTTTGCCTCCTAACTCCTCATATTTCTCAAGTTATGGCTCGGGAGTTTTGTGGGAAATTTTCCCATTGGAGGCCCGCAGCCAATAAGAAGCTGCCACGTGGCAGAGGAGTTCGGAGGTCGGAGGTGAACTTGGAAAATTTTCCAAGTTTTGGTCGAAGGTTCAAAATAGAAAATTTTTCCCGCGGGGCCCGCGGACCAATCACAGCGTGACACGTGTCACAAGGGGAGGCACAATGAAAATTTTGCTAAGTTATTTCCACAGGAATTTTTTGAAATTTGGCCCGAGCCAATAGGAACTCGCCACGTGGCCGAGGAGGGTCGCGGGCGTTGGGGTAAACTTGGAAATTTGCCAAGTTTTTGACAAAGGTTTCAAATGAAAAAATTGGCCCGCGCAGCCCGCATCCAATGATAGTGAGCCACGTGTCTTCATCAACCGAAGCGGCGGGGAGGAAATCAAAAATCGGCTAAGTGTTTTGGCCGAGTTTTTAAGGGGAAATGTTGGAGGATTGGCCCGAGCCAATGAGAACGTGACAGGTGGCAGAAGGTCTCGGGAGCTCGTGGCGTGGGGGAGAAAGGAGAAAAAGTTGCTAAGTGTTCGGTGCAATTTTCAAAGGGAAAAAATGGAAGCAGAGGGCCCGCGGCGAATAGAAATAGGACACGTGTCCTAGGTGGCCGGGGAGTCGAGCTCGGGTGGAAAATGAAAAATTTGGCAAAGTTTCAGCCAAAAATTCAAAGAGCGAAGGAAGAGCCCGCCCCCCTGTCCGCCATTCAAAAGCCGACACGTGTCCCGGCCGGGCGGAGTGCAGAGGAAAATGGGAATTTTTTCCCAAAGTATAAAAAGTCAAAATTTTCAAAGGAAAACCCGTGGAGGAAGAAGGAGAGAGAATTCCAGTGGCGAATCAGAGCTCGACACATGGCATCCGACCAGTGGAGCACGGGATTTTTTTGAAAATTTTTCCAAAGACAAAAAAGAGGTAAAATTCGAAATTTTTTCCCGCCGATCCGTTTTTGGCCCGTTTTTGCCCTAAATCTTCAAACGATCATAACTTTTGATCCAGAGCTCAGATTTTCATGTTCTTTATATCATTGGAAATCTGTTGAAATTATATACATGATTGCATCGTAAATTTTTAATTTTGGTTTAGTTTGGAGGGAGAAAATTAAAAACACTTCTGTACGTGTCCATGGCCAGAAAAGACGTTTCAACAACCAATTTCAATGCAAAATGGGTCGCTTTTCTCTCCAGCATGGTCAAAAATGTCAGAGCATGGGTTTGTAAGGACCTCCATGCTGTTTTAATGCAGTTTCATTCAATGAGGGATGGCTCCCATGTGTTTTTCACGTTTTCTCTCTCCTGGGCTCGACCCATGTACTGTAAAAGCCAGATTTGGCTCATTTCTTCATGGTTGAACACTTTTAGGCATAGCAAACTTCTTCTTTCACCTCCAGCAAGTGAATTTTGTAAGAATCAGGCCTTTTTCAAGTATTGTAGCAGGTTTATACCTCTTTGATGGTGGAATGCAAGAGATTTTACATGGAAATGACAGTGCAAACTCTGTGAATGCTTTCAGTCCTCTGTTTGTATTGTTTTACTTCATTTTAAGACCTCTAATTGCATCTATCAGCTTGTGTATGTTTTCCCTTGTTGCATTTCATGAATTTGTGTCTATTTACATGGAAAAAAATGTTTCACCACTCCTTTGGTGCATCACCATCATTAGTTAGTTTCAATTTTTGCATTTCTATCCCTGTCTCCTTGCAATTTAGGGTAGGATTAGGATCTGAACCTCTGTAGTTGTGAAAAATATAGATCTAAATCAGAGGAGTTTGAGGAACCAGCCTCTAATCTGGAGATTCCTCTCTCATTTTCACAAGTCCCACACTTGGAGAGAGGTTTCCATGTTGTGCAATCACACTGGATGCCTAAGACATCATTTAGAACCTTGATTTGCATCCAGGGGTGCTGCTGATTTGCAACAACACATACTACAAGTTATTTATCCTATGGTGGATGTGTCTAGGATTCCATCCAAATTAGCTTCTTGTATCACATTAATATAACATTTTGACATACACTAAGATGTTTTTGTTGGTGGTATACTTGTCATATCATAACTTATTTTTATATAATGATTGTCATCATTAGATATTAGGTCACTTTCTATTTTTACAAAAATACTAATTTAATCATCAAGTTAGCTTTCTAAAGGTATATCTCGACTCACGTTTCTCATGAAACTCAACATCCTCACTAATATATTCCTAGTTTTGGATCCATTAGTAACCTAATACCTCTTCATTGTACCCTAAGAAGATGCACTTTTTAGCTTTCCTATCCAATTTTTGTTTTAGTTTTTAACATTGATTTAATCTAATTTGAATTAAATGTTATTTCATAGTAACTTACAATAAAAAATTATATTCGATAATTGATTACAAACATGTAAGCAATAACCATTAAAATATGTAACAACCTAAGTAAATTAAGGGTGAAAATGACTTAGTTGACTATGTGTAACCTGGGAATGATTGGGACGGTGTATCCACTAGAAAAGGATAGAAATGGTATCAAAATGGCTTGCCGAGGGTTTATAAACCAATGAATGTATAATACTGAAGCACCCACAGAGGGCAGGAGTGACCTATGTGCTAATGATTGATCTAGGTGCACTATGTTCACTCGATTGTTCAAAACTTGGTCTTTTTTTGGGCCATAAAATCTTCACTATTAGCCACTATTTGTCACTTTGGCTTCACCTGTTAGGTTATCACCACATATGTAAGTCAGAAAATTACTACCTTCACATGCCCACAAACCACATCAAATATAATAAAAATATGGAGAATGTGAAGTAGGACTAACCTTGGTGGTCACTGAAGAGTAAAATTACAACCGAAAGCGTTGTTACCGAGGAATAAAGTGAAAACGTGAAAACACGAGGATCTTGTGGGATAATGTAAACACTAACCAATTTTGTTAAGTGGAAAAAGTATTATACTAAGGAGAAGGCACACAAAAGATTCATGCATGGGAGTAAGGCATAGTCAAAGGCACGAAAGGATAGGCAAGAAACACACACAAAAAGACAAGGATAGATTTGAGACTTAGCCATTTTCTTGAGTATGAGATATTTTTGGAGATAGCGTGTGGGGCACACAAACAAGATCAAGACTTGCATGAAATGCATAGGATATTTTTGAAAGAGATCATCTACTAAGCGCTTTGCATGGGTTCAAGTTAATAATATAATTACCACTTTGCCCGATCCAACTATAAGAGATCTATTATTAGCACACTTGTATGTGTGCCTATTATTGTAAAGGTGCATGGCTATTTTCAACATGCGACCTATTTTTGGGAATGATGTAAGTGGTGAAGGGAAAGTCCCCACCCCTATAAAAGGTATAGTAGGTTGTGTAGTTAAAGAGAGACAAGAGTATATGTAAGAGAGAGTAAAGAAAAGTAAGCTATGATGAAGTTATGTTGGGTTTGATACGTGCTCTAACGTATGATACTATTTATTGTAAGAAGCTTCATGTATTTATTATGTTTAATATAATGGAGTGTATTGACTAAATCAAGGTGTTAAACATGATCAGTAACTAGTTCTTGTATGGTTGAATTCATTATGGCTATTGTTTAAATCCATTACTCTTTAGATCTAGATCTGAATATGCTCTGTAGAATGTTTATACTATTTATGGATCTCAGTATGCATTAAGTATTCATCATGATAAATTCCTGCACAAGAAAACCTAAAGAGGGGCCTACTACCTTTGCGCTCTTTGGGTGAGCACTTAGTCTAGGATTAGTGATGTGCTAATGCGCCTGGATTATTCTTGGTAAATTCTAGGCTACATCATTGGTTCCATTGTTGGGACCTCTTTTTCAATTGTTTTCAAGATGTTTCATGATGAAGACGTACTCAGTTGACCCTAGCAAGTGTTGAAGAGTGGATAAAAGATCTAAAAGAAGAATATGCATGGAGGTTCAACAATGGATCTAAGTTTAACACACACACGTGGGTGGAACATAATCTATATGATTGTTTGTATGAGAGATTCTTCACTATCTTTCTAGTAGAACTGTATGAGTGGCTAGTTGTTTATGCATCTAAATAGAACTGGAGGTATCACACACTTGTCTAGACACAGGGAAGAATTTTAGGCCCTTTATGATGTTGATCTGATTTGGACGCGCGTTGTGGATACTTGGTTTTGTGGTGTCTTGAATAGCTATATTCTGGAGTACTCAATTTCTACCTATTCTTGTCTAGAGGTAGCTAAGTTTCAGTTCTATAATATCCCAAGGGAACCTATTTACAAGGCATTCCACTAGCAATCAAGATTTTGATGGTAACCTTGAACTTGGAAGAAAAATCAATGGCTAGCTAAACCCCACCATGCGTGGGGAAGGAACAGGATTGGTGAAAGATGGTGGACTTAGCGGCAGAAAGGAAAAGAGAAGAAAGGTGGATTAAGTACAATGAGGCACGTGAGAGGGAGATAGAGAAGTAGTGTGACATTGCAGAGCAGATGACATTGAGGAGAGAGATGGATTGTGAAGGATTCGAAACTCATGCCGAGGTGTGGAGCTAGAACATCGCGAACTCCCCCATCTAGGAAAGCATGACAGGGAACCCTCCTCGGCCTCACAAGGAAGCATGCTAGTAGATACAACCTAGGTCATGGGCGTGCATCTGAACCTACCTGGTAACCTATCCCTTGTGCTTGGTTTCCCAATATCTATTACAACAAGTAGTTAACAAGCTAAATTAGGTAGTAGCAAAGCGGGAGTAAGTCGATAGAAAACACATCTATAACAGGGAAGACATCTTTGTTGTTGTTTGGGGGTAATTTTTAGGTGCATCGTCCACACAGAATGTGGGCACACAGAATGTTAGACTCACTTCTAGGAGTGGTACCACCTCATGACCATATAGGGTTTGGTTCAAGATTCTTTTGTGGGGGCACATGGAAGTACATCTTCTGGTCAAATTTCAGGAGGAGGATCAGGAGGTATAGGTGGTTCTAGTTCCGTGGATCTGGTGGTTCTAGAGGAAGAGGAAACACAAGAGGTTTTGGATCAGGTAGGCAAGTTTGCACCAACCCTAGAATATTTACATGGAGATGTCTCTTTGTCTTCTAGATTATAGGGGTATAGAAGATCTTTGCACACGTGCATGTGTGAAATACTATGGCATGTAAAAGGAATCATAACTTCTGAGCACAAGGAAAGCCAATTTGTGACTACATTGTAGGGACATGCACATAATTGGTACATGAAGTTTGACCTTGATCAAACTTGCGTGGATTATGCAACATTAAAAGATGCTTTCTTAAAAGAGTTCTATATCCCTGAGTTTGAGTAGAAGAGTATAAACGTGCTCAAAGATATTAAACAAGGCACTATTGAGAGTGTTTGGGAGTATGATACCCATTTCAAAACACTTTTATCTAAGCTTTCCTATGATATTCATGCAATACAAAGATACATAATGGTTTGTTGGATGTGTGATTACACCTTTTAGAAGAGCTCTATCACACAAGACATACACTCGATCCATGTGAATCACTTTAAACAAATTTTCTTGCTGAGGTAGTAAAAAATAGACAGACACCTGAGTCACCCATTCTTGGAAGCATAGATTACAACTATGGCAAAGCAATTAGAGAAAATATCAGCAAATTCAAAGACATGATACGTGCACGGGATTTGGTGTACATATTGTGAAGTGGAAGGTCACACCAAGGATAGTTGTCCCTCTGATTAGTACATTCATTGTTATTGGACTATGAGATATGTCATTTGAACCATGATGCTAGCCACTTCCCATTACTACAATGCACGATAAGAAAGAACATATCCTGCTATTGTAAGATTTTTGGTCCACGACTCATGATACCAAGGACTATAGGTTGATTGGTCAGATCCATGATGCTATAGATATTGGTGTAAGACAGACAAGCGTATCAGATAACTCTAAGGGAAAGAATGAGCACCAGGATCGAGATCACAATCAAGCACGCTATGATCGGAATGAGGGGAATTTTGAAGGAGGTCATGGAAGAGGGCACAAATACCGTGGTAGATTTAGAGGTCGAGGCCACGGTGGTGGACAAGGTGAGTTTCCTCGTGGAACATGTTTTACATGCAGATCTCCTGACCACTATAGGCGTAAATGTCCCAATATTACATGTTCTTTATGTGGAAAGAATCATAGTTATGAGGAATGCCCAGACTTATATGAGCATCTTAGTAAGTAGCATAAACAAGAAAATAAGGGTGCATGGATGGTTAGGATACAACGACTGTGGAAAATCAAGGGATGCCCAAGTTGACACCGAACCTGAGGCATTAACAGTAAATATTACTACACATGTTGAAGTGGCATGCACCAAAGAAACATTACAGTAGAATCCTACCATCACTAAGGAGGAGGTTCTACATGCATAGTACCCAGATCCTACCCATTAGAAGGAGGTTTATCAAGAAACCATGGAGGTACTAAAAATCTTTAGGGTGAAATACAATGTTTAAAAGAGAAATCACAAAAGATGGAACTAAAGAAGGAAACAAAGAAGGTCCAATATGATATTGATGACTTAAGGGAGGTGTGCAAAATGTTATGCCAAGAGAATATCATTCCATTTTTAGGAATTGGCTAAAGGGAAACACTCTATGCACAAGTATTGAGAATAGATGAAAGATCCTGCATGTAAATATTCCCCCTGATAGCATAGACTATGAAAAGGAGATCACTCTGAATGTTGTTGTGGATGGATGGTTTTAAGCAACATAGTGAGTGACACGAGACACAAAATTCAATGTTCTTACTTTAGATGCATGGGTGCAGATGGGGAGACCTCCATTGCAGCCATCTTCCAATGTGTTTTTTATGGCTAATCAAACTAAGGCCACTCCCATAGGAGTTTTAAAAGATTCATCCATTATTATACAAGGGCCAAATTAATTGGGGATTTAGAGGTTTTAGCACTTACGAAGAAGACAGTTTTCCAAAATTCTCTGTTTGGGCGCCCTTGGTGTTATGCAAATAATGCTTATTTACAATTCAAAAAAGGATATATTAGTTTTGATAATAAGGAGGAAAGGGTTATAATCCCTTTAACATATGGGAAATATGTACAATATGTTAAGCCTTTGAGTGAGGAAGATTTCAATAGGATCTATGTGCACGTCATTCGATACCGGAGGTCCTTAAGCCGTTTAAGGAAAGAATCCTTCAAAGGTGGGAAGATGTACAATCTATCAGTGATACTATGAGTATTACTTGTGATAATTGGGATCATGGTACTTATGACTTGGTAGGGTGCGAAGTAAGAAGCACATTTTCATGGAGAAGTGGAATTTGTTCTGTTAGAAGAATAGGTAATAACCCAGTACCTTGGTACACTAGAGAAGAAGATTCTATAGTATTCCTGCTAGCCATGGAGGAGTGGTGGACATACCAGGTTGAGAGATGAAATATGTCAAAGCATATACCTTGTGCGAGATAGCAACGCACTGGTGGGTGGCTCACAAAGATAATATTATGGAATGGAATGAGATTAGGATTGCTCTCTCTACTCGCTTTCAGGGAGAAATGCACCTACTCAAATCGACACTTATCATGGTAATCAACCAGTTTAGCACCATGTTCAACAAAGTGTGAGAGAATCTGGATAGAGGGAAGGAATATTTACCACCTTC
>CM031237.1:12507376-12589943 GCA_018340775.1 Taxus wallichiana var. yunnanensis
TGATGATCGATGGTGACAGGTGTGAAGAAGGTGGATGAATCTCGCAATAAGGTCCAAACCCCATTGTGAGAAAGGCGAAGATCTCGTGTGACTGTAGCGGATGGTTGGGAGTATGTTGAAGGTTGGCATGCTGTTGACACATAAAAATGCTTAACATAGTTGCAGCAGTCTTTATTAGAGTAGGCCAATAATATCTAAGTGAAGGATCCATTTGGCCATGGCAAAGCCACTAAAGTGTCCACCACAAATTCCGTCATGGACTTGTTGGATGGTATGAGTGACCGGCGCTAGTTAGACATCGAAGGAGGATCTTATCGAAGCCGCGTTTATAGAGGAGTCCCCCATGATGACATAATGAGAAACACCTTTAAGAATATCATGTTTGCCATTACTATTAAGGTTAGGTGGGAGAATAGAGTTTGTAAGGTAGTCGTGAAATTGGTGATACGGGTATCCTGAGTCGTCAAATGGATGCATTATTTACCATACAAACATCCGAGGACTAAGTAAGATGGGGCAAAGAGTTGTTGGACCAAGACAAATATATCGAGAATCAGGATGGTGATGCAGGAATTTGTGAGGCCAAGCAAGCCATAGTATCCACAAATTTATTAGTTGAGCGTGGAATGGTTTGGATAGTATAATGGGTAAATAAGGTCAAAAGTGAATCTACGTAACATTTGTACTTTTGAAGTTCCTCATTTTTACATTGGTAGATGCCAGTGACTTGATTTACTACCAATTGAGAGTCACCGAAAATGTGAATAGACTTCACACCTAAGTGTAACGCAATGTGGAGACCCAAAACAAGGGCCTCGTATTCCGTTGTATTGTTAGTGCAAGGGAAATCGAGCCTGAATGAAAGAGGCATAGGTTCACCTTCAAGAGGAATGAGAAAAACACCTGCCCCTCCACTGCGTTGGCATTTAGATCCATCGAAGAAGAGAGTCATCGGATAAGACGCATCATTGAGTGAAAGAGTTACGATGAGTTCATCAGGGAAAGTAAAATTGGTAAATTGTTCCTCTGGTAAAGGGGCTTCAGCGAGTTGGTCTGCGATAGTTTGTCCTTTGACTGATTTTTGGTGTACGAACTCAAGGTCGAGGTCGGTGAGGAGCATAAGCCATCGGAGGCGATACATTGGTTTAGATGAGGTTTGGCGTACATATAATGTATGGGGTCGGTGTTGGTGATGACAAAAGTTTTGTGATTTAGGAGGTAATGTCGGAGTTTAGTGGCCACAAATGATAGGGCTAGGAAAAACTTTTCGACATGTGTATACCTAGTTTTGTAATCCACAAGAGTATGACTTATGTAATAAACTACTTGTTCTCGATGTTCAATCATGATGTGCGAGCATGGCTCCTACAAAGCATGGTCGGTGGCGTAAAGGTAAAGATAGAAAGGGCGATCGTCCGAGGTGGGATAAGCATGGGTGGCTGCAAGAGATAAGTTTTAAGAGCCTCAAGGATTTTTGGCACTCCTCGCTCCATTGAAAAATGATGTCCTTTTAAGGAGATGATGGAAGCGTTGACATCGATTCGAGAGTTGTGAGATGAAATGACGGATAGATTGGAGTTTTCCCTACAAACTACGCAATTGTTTTAGGTTAGTGGGTGGGGGAATTTCTAAAATAGCTTTGACTTTAGTGGGGTCGACCTCAATGCCACGCAAAGAGACAATAAAGCCAAGGATTTTTCCCGAAAGGACGCCAAAGACACATTTCTTTGGCTGAAGATGAACACAGTATTGTAATAGGCAATCGAAAATAATGGTTAAAACATCAAGATGTTCACTGCGATGTTTGGATTTTCCAAGAAGATCATCGACATAATCCTCAAGGATAGTGTGCATAATGTCATGAAAAATGTAATTCATAGCCCACCGATAGGTCGCACCAAAGCATTCTTAAGGCTAAATGACATGACACGATAGTAGAAGGTGCCCTGTGGGGTAATAAAGGTGGTTTTATGTTGATTGGTGGGGCTACTAAAATTTGATTATATCTCGAGAAACCATCCATGAGAGAAAGCATCTCATGGCCTCGAGTGAGATCAACAAGTTGATCAATGCTAGGTAGGGGAATTCATCCTTTAGGCAGGTGAGGTTAAGATCCTGAAAATCCGTACATATCGAAGTCCCCTCGTCACTTTAGTGATGTGTACAACATTATAAATCCATTGCGAGATAGTCAATAGGTAAGATGAAAGAGACGAGAAAGGAGTCGTTGAAGCTCTTCTTTAACCAAGAGAGCAATGCATGGATGCATTTTCCTCATCTTGTTTAAGCGGTTTGGAGTCCGGTTTCGAGTGATGTTATGGACAGCAATGTCATGATCGATTCTGGCATTTCAGCGTAGGACCAAGTGAAAGCTTAATTGCGGGCATGGAGAAAGGTAGTGAAGGCGCTTGTTCATCGATGTATCAAGAGATTGTCCGATCTTTACAATGTGAGGATCATCCTCCGTGTGGATGTTGATTTCTATAATCGACTCATTCAACATGGATTGGGTGTCATATGGTAATGCACGTTGAATATAAGAGTCATCCGCACTAAGGTAGGTGAGGATGGAGTCATCATCTGGCACTCCACAACATTAATCGAAGGTAGGTATTCTTCAATCATGTCTGGATATAAAAGGGGGAGAGAAGATGGGTCCTCACCATCGCGTTGATAAGTGAGAGGACCTAGGAAGATAACATTCACGAAAAAAAAGTTAGGAGGGATAGATTCCGGGTCTATCGACTCCGTGGGTGAAGATGGTAAAATGGGCGATGATTGTTCGAGAATGGGTGACTTCGTCATCTTCCTGGATACAATTGACACGAGGTTTCTTCAGTGTAGGTGGTTCAGAAAACCCAAGACCACTATGATCTTTGTGTTTGTGTGTTGTCATGGGAATAACCGTATGTCATCCTTGCTCATAAAGACCAGAAACCAAAACCTTTCCAAGCACTGACACATCAAGAAGGTGAGGGTGAAATGATGGTTGGTTAGATATTGAAAATCAGATTGGAAGGGAACCACACCCGGGAGAGGTTCGGGGTGACAGAGGATGCTTCGACACCCCCATACGTCAGGTTGGTGTGGTAATTAGGTGGTCGTAGGAGATCACCTCCCCCACACGAAATTCATAGGTAGGATGCGCATGTAATTTTCCATACTCTTGTGGGCTATGGAAGGTGCTAACATTGTATAGGTGGTACTCACCTAGCGTAAGGCATTGAAAAACACCTACCAAGGGATCCGAGGTTGGGATGTTGTCAGTGGGGAAGGAATAGGTATTCACGTCGGTGGTTTCATTGGTCGAAGGTGGATGGTTGAGGCGTGATTGAAGTAGATGGTTAGGTTGGATCAATGGGTGTCTTGACCGGTACAAGCACATCATTAGGGCGGTATAACATATTACAGGTTTTAAAGGGGAAGCGTCGTGGTTTGTGATGGTGTATGACTTCCCCTCATACTCGAATTTTATGCATCTATGTAAGGTGGAGGAATGCATCTCATAGCCGGATCAAGGGTGGCCTAACATGTTGTATTGGAATTCTCCCTCAAGGACATAGAAGAGTTCGGGTAAAGTATGTGGCCCTACATGAATGTTCGGGATCACGGTGCCTAAGGTAGAAGTAATAGCATCATTGAATAAATGCAACATAGTGGGGTTAGAACACATGCGGCTAGCAGGATATTCATACATTGGAAGGATTTGGAAGAGACAATGTTTAGCTAGCGCCCCGTTGATCATAACAAGACGTGCCGGATGTCTCGGACGTAAGATGAGATGAAAAGAGTGGGGTCAGGATCTTCTGCACCAAAGATGACAATTTCTTCTTCAGAAAAACTGACGGCAGCGGCTTGTTGTACAGGGACAGAGGTGGTTGTGGAGGTAGGTTGTTTGGTGAGAGAAGCAACATGGTTGGGTGTGAAGATGGAGGCAACGGGTAAGGTTTCATTAGGTAGGACCTCTATCCCTTGGAGGATCTCAATTAGAGCTTGTCGATGAGATTCAAATGTTTGAATGAGATCATAAAGTGTCATTTTTATAGGAGATTGGTGAAGTTGTTTGATCATGGTACGATGGGAAACTCCATCAGAGACTGGATAGGCAGGTCCACGAATAACCACTTTAGGTGGTGGTGTGATTGGGATGGCGGAAGAAGAAAGAGAGGCCTTAGGTGTGCTTTCTTTATCTTTTCCATTGTTTTTTCGACCTCAAGTAGCAATGCTAATCATGTTGATCTCATGAATAAGAGAGGAAGAAGATGACAGGATAAGTCATTGTTCTTGAGAGGCGGGGTTGTAATGATGATAGATTTTGGCGAGGTGGGGACAGGTGGTATAGGAGAAGGGATCGAAGCTAGGGGCTTCTCTCTCCGTAAGTTGTCTTTCTGAGATTGTCTATCTAAGATAGGCAACTAGCGAAGGATGGATTTCAAAAATTTGCATCCTTCTACATTGTGTCTTGGTGTGTAGTGGTAGGCACATATTTTAGATTCATCATAACCTATAGGTCGAGGTTTAGATGGATCATAGGGTCTGAGTGGGGGTAGGGAAATGGTCGCATCCTCTATCAGCATATCAAGGATCTTGGCGTAAGATCCTTTGAGCGGGTCAAATGAAGATGAGGCTATTGATTGAGTGGGTGAGATTATGGATTGTTGTGGTAATGGGTGGGTATGAGTGGTTCGTATGGGTAGTGGTTTAGGCGAGGGATTTTGATGATCGGGTTTAGCCGGGCGTGACTTCTTCGTGCATAGAAGTCATGTTTATCTGGTTAGATGATGAGGTCATAGATGACGTGGTGGTAGGAAACAACCACGGGGAAAGTGGAGTGGCAGCAAAAAATCCTTCAAGGATCAAGTTTTCTTAGGGTTGGTAGGCAGCCGGATACTTGGGGCAACGGTGTTGAGATGCCTTTGGATTTTATTATGGGTGCGAAGGTGCGGTCGTGTTAAAGAAGACGTGGGAGGCATGGTGGAGGGTGAGGCCCCAATATAGAAGGTAGGTGTGACGGTGAGGGTTGAAGCCATGCTGCAGATCTTGGTGTGATTGAGGGTGAGGGTTTTAGTTGTGGCGAGAGGCATAGATTGGACTCGAGGAGATTGGAGTCTTGTCTCTAGGTGGATTGACGGCCTTATCTTTGGATAAGTCTAACCATTTAGGTGGGTGTTTCGAGGCTAGGTATTGGTAAAGTCCCAAGCATAGGGGAAGGTTTGGTTAGGTTGATAGAGGTTGATGAGGTATTCGGCGGAGATGAGGGGGTGGAGGTGAGGACATAGGCATTTTGAGCTTTTGTAAAAACTTGGGTATATGGTGGAGGTGTCGGGATTAGTCATTTGCATTTGAGTAGAGCATGATGTTCTCAAACGTGCCCATAAGAGTCGTCTATCTTACGGAGGATGATAATCTTCACTTATGGATGGGAATTTTGATGTGGAAGAGAAGTTGTAAACCTTACACAATTATTTATTAATTACCTTATAATTAATAAATCCACATCTCCAAACCTGCCACCTCATTTTGCCACCTCATCATGACCTAGCCCTAACCCTAAACTAACCTAATTAAGACCTATAACTTGGTCTACATCCACACCCATGACTAATTACTTCTCACCCGCACCAAAACCAACCTAATCATGACTTGACCAAGCCCACAACTAATCCCTCGGGAGAAAAGGAGGGAAAGTTGGCTATTTTACTAAAAATAGCCCACTTTGACTTAACCGACATCGGTTCCTACTCGACCACCGTCGGTTACGTAACCGCCATCGGTTCCCTGTAAATGACCTCCCCCAACCAAAAACAAAGGATCGGAATTCATTTGAAAGATCTGGAATTCACTTGGCAGAGCAGAGACAAGTGAAGAAAAGAGAAGAGTTTGCAGAGAAGGACATCGAGCCCAAGACTGCAACTGAGGAACTAGAGCACAACGACACTCATCCAAGCATTGGGAGAGAAGATAGCTCATTTTTGATTGTCAGATCATCCCACCTGAGCCCTGCCTTCGTCATCACAATCCTTGGACCTGTATCTTCATCAGGAACTAGTAAGTAGTGTCTTGTACGTTTTTAAATAACATTTCTTGAACTTCTGAATCATAGTAATTATAAGTTCACTCCTAGATCTACTACCCGGCAGCACCCTACATCTAACTGTCATTCCTCTACCCTTACATTGCCCCAAGAACAGCCCCCACACTCTCTGAGTCTTCTCCATCACCCTATTGCCTATCCCTAATCATTTACCAACCTTATAAACACCATAACCACCTTATAGCTTTCCTTCATTGAAAGCCCCTAAATCACTGCCCCTACCTAGTATATCGGTTATCAAAGAATCGGTACCGTGTAAAACCACATGATCGGTTGTACAGTGACCGCATCGGTCACTGTGACTCAAACCAAAACCAGCCTTTCTTCTATTGCTTTTTAACAAGGTAATTAAAGTGTAATTTTGCAATAACTTCTTTGTTATCATTTGTGTTAATTCGTATTAAAAGGGGAACTGACCACCTTCGAAAGGAAGTCTAATATTTCCTGGGCCCAAGGCAGTTCCCTCATTTATTGTCTAACTAAAATCTGGTGGTCTTGTATTCTTACTTGCAGGTAGTCCTTCCTAGACAAAAAGGAGTTCTTCGCAATCGATCTGATCTCTCTCTACGGTACGCGCGCACCCTCCCAACATTCAACAGGTATTCCTCCTAGCCCTAACCCTTATCTATTTCTCAAGAGAATGAAAGGATAGAAGCACCTCTATTCTAAGAATGGAAACATTATGTGAAACATTTTGGCATGCCCGGTGGGACCCTTTCTTGGGTTTCTTTCTTTCTTGCTTGCTTTCATATAGGGAGCACACTTGCTATTTTCTTCTTCTAAATATTCACAAGATATTTTGTTATTTTGGTAAAAGAATTTGTCTTTCTTCCTCATCTTTGCATTAGTGAAAGTCATCTTCTTTGCTTCATCGAATATCATTTTCGATTTGGGTTTAAAACACGTGCATCACATTCTTGCTTGTTGTTTTCAATTCTAGTGAACATAGATTAAGTAACAGGTCATACACGTGGGGGTGATATCCACGGTATTGACAAGAAATTAATCTTACTTTCACTGCACAACACATCCCAAATCACATCATAATCAACACAACAGCTCAAACATCCCCCTTTTCCGTGGTATTCCTCCGCCCGATTGAGGTAACCTTATAAGCCAAAACAAACTTGACATCTCCCTTAGGTCTTTTGTTTAGGATTGACATCATCTTGCATCTAAGGCATAAGCCCACAATAATTAAAACTAATCCTAGGGTTAGTCTCTTGATTTGCTTGTGCATCTTGCTTGTTTTTAGTTTTGTTTCTCTATCATACACTATTTCAGTGATCACTTCAGAACAGTTTGGTAGGTATACTAAGCATCGTTAACCCCAAATCAGCAACTTCTTACAACTTCTTACACCGGTCCTATTCTACCGACATCGGTTAACTGACCGACGTCGGCTACAGTCTGACCGACATCGGTTACCTGACCAATATCATTTACTTTCTTTCACAGTTCCCGACAAACCAACAACCTACCAATTCCAACATCTTGTGGCTGTTTCTGTTCCTGATAGATTGAATCCCTACTGTGTACTCTTGTCCATGGTTGTTATCACTCGGAAACAAGCCAGCCATGGTTTCACATGCCTGCTCCGTGCCTTTCCTGAATCACCCCCTTCACATCCTATGGGGAATCCTACGGACACCAGTGAGGTTCCCAAAATCCCTGTAGGAGATAAGGAATTTGTGAAATTTTTGGATGCTAATCCTAGCGCTGTACAGTACTATTTGTCTCATACCCCTGACCGTACACCCGACGGTCAACTCCTTGTTGGTATGCCTATTAGTATAGCTGCTCACTTAGCTCCTTCCCCACCTAATAACTCCGCCTTACCTTCTTCATCCTTAGCCCCGTCTCCCAACTCAGTGGCTTCGGAGGTTCATACGGCACAGATTGGCTTTCCTTTGGTTAATCTGGGGCCCCACATATCATTACCACCGACTCCTCCTACCTCGTCTCTCTCGCAGACTGCCCCTTTCATAACTTGCTCTCTGCCACCTATCCACACGAGCTTTCCTTCTCAAGCTCCGCCCACCTTTTCATTTCCACACACTTATCCGGTGGCTTCAACATCTTATATAGGACATCCCTATTCGGTCGCCTCAACATATTCATCCTCAATACCTTATCAACATTTAACCCCACCATTGTCTAGTGGTGGCTCTTGGCCCAATCCTCCTCCGTTTACAACAACCGCACCATCATCTCATCCAACCACTGATTTAATCAAACAAATGATGGACAAGATGCAAAATCTGGAGGCTTCTGTTTCAGGAAGCCGTAGCACCCTGACATACGAGCAAGTTTTTGTCAGAGCCTATTCATCCTTCTGTCCCCCTTCATTCATATCCTCCTCAATGGGAATTACCAAAATTTACTCGTTTTAATAGTAAGGAGGATCCTCAACAACACTTGCGATCATTTAGACATGCCTGCTATCTGATTGCTCATGACGATGCCTTACTACTCCGCACCTTTCCCATGTCCTTATCAGGACCCACCTTGGAGTGGTACAGTGCTTTAACCCAGCACTCAATTTTCTCTTTTAACCAATTAGCCCAATCTTTCTTGGATCATTTCTCCATTAATATTGCCAAGAAAGTATCCATCACCGACCTCTATGCCATCCGACAATTTGAAGATGAATCTATCGCAGATTTCGTTGGACGATGGCGGGGCCTTATCAACCAACTTACTTATGCCTTGCCTCAGGCCGAACTTATCGAACTCTTTTATGGGCCTGCGCTAAGCACATTTCTCCTACCCTCCAAATTCAAACTTTCCGCACCTTTGATGAGGCCTTTACTATGGCGGAAACTAGAGATTCGAGCCTTAGAGGAAGAGAAATTGCGGTTGCGCAACAAAAACCCTAATTTCGAACCCAAGACTCCACCAACAAACCCAACACCACCAATTCTCACGCATCGACTGCTTCGAAATCAAAAGGAGCTGTACACGCGGTGATGGTCAAATCCCAAGCACCGTCTAATACCCCCACCAAAACCACCTATAAGTATAAAGCCGAGCCCATCAATTACACTCCCTTGGGAGAAACTTATGGTGTCATCTTGGAAAAATTGCTCAAAGCGGGAGCTATCACCTTACCTCCTGTTAAACCTCACTCCGGGTTTGATTCCACCCACGCTATACCTTCTTGGTACAAAGAAAATGACTTCTGTAACTTCCACCGCGTGAAGGGACACAGTCACGAAAACTGTAAGATGTTGAAAAACATAGTGCAGGAAATGGTTGATGCAGGGGATATAACCCTCGATAATCCTAATGCCCCTGCTAACCAAAATTTGAAAATCTTCAACAAACCATTCCCAAACCACTCTTCTAATCAGTAACATAAACCAAGATATCTTAGCCGAGGAGAGTGTTCATGAAATCCATGCAGTTTTCGACTCCCAACCAAAAGCTTCTATCGAGGAAATTCTGAATCAAGCCTCTTTACTAACGCAGGATCCGAACCCCCTTCACCCCCATCAAGACAAAACGATAATCTTGCCATTCCTTTACCCATAAAGGAATTAACCGCCCAAAGTTCTCTTCTCACGAATGAGTCTTCTTACACCACATCCCTGCAAGATTGTGAGCGGATGTTATCTAACTTATCTATTTCCCAAACATCTCCTTCCGTCACTCTTGCTATAAAAGAAGAAGGCTCGCCACTTTTTCTGTCATCCTTAGAAGAGAAACCCCTCGAACCGACATCACCAAATTCTTTAATCATGATGGATCCCCTCAAACATGCCCTCCTACCTATTAGTTCTTCATCGCCTAAATCTTTTCAGTGACCGGTTGACCTCTTAACGCCCATTGATACAGTGCCTCATTTACCCCCTGTATCACACCCACAGTGGACCGGAATCACAACCCACCTCTCTTCCATACAAAAGTTCCTATTCACACGTGAAGATTGTCATCCCTCAGAAGATAGACGAGTCCTATGGGAGCGTTTGAGTACACCATGCTCTACTCAAATGCAGATGACCGATCCAGACACCTCTACCATATACCCGAGGTATTTACAAAAGCTCAAAATGCCTATGTCCTCATCTTCACCCCCCTCATCTCTACCGAATACCTCATCCACCTCTATTAACTTAACCACACCTTCCCCTACGCTTGGGACTTCACCAATACCCAGCCTAACACACCCACCTAAATGGTTAGATTTATCCAAAAATAAAGCCATCCATCCACCTAGGAGACAAACCCAATCCCCTCAAGTCCAATCTATGCCTCTGTCACAACTAAAACCCTCGCCATCACACCTACCTTCTATATTGGGACCTCACCCCTCCACCTTGCCTCAATACATCATACCTCCTGCGTTTTCTTTAAAATGACCTACACCTTCTACACCCATACAGAGATCCATGGGTGTATCAACACCATCACCCCAAGTATCCTGTCCACCTATCAACCTTAAACAAACTCCATCATCAAAGGATTTGTTTTTTGTCACTCCTCTTTCTCCGTGGTTGTTTCCTGCCACCACGTCATCTGTGGCCTCATCATCTAACCAACTAAACATAACTTCTGCGCCGAAGAAGCCACGTTTAGTTAAATCCAATTATCAAAACCCCTTGTCTAAACCACCACCCATACGAACCAACCATACCCAAACATTACCAAAACCCACCCAATCAATAGCCTCATCTTCCTCTGACTTTGACCCGCTCAAAGGATCTTACGCCAAGATCCTTGATATGTTGGTGGAGAATGCGACCATTTCCCTACCCCCACTTAGACCCTATGATCCATCTAAACCTCGACCTATAGGTTATGATGAGTCTAAAATCTGCGCTTACCACCGCACACCAGGACATGATGTAGAGGGATGCAAAACTTTGAAAGCCATCCTTCGTCAGTCACCTCTCTCGGATAGAAAGGTTAAGAAAGACAACTTACGAAGGGAGAAACCTTTAGCTTCAATCCCCTCTCCTATACCACCTGTCCCCACCTCACCAAGAAATATCATTATTGCAACCCCACCTCTCGAAGACAATGACTTATCCCTACCATCTTCCTCCTCTCGTGTTCACGAGATCAACATGATTAGCATTGCTACTCGAGGGCAGAAAACCAATGGGAAAGCTAAAGAAAGCACACCTGCGGCCTCTCTTTCTCCATCCGCCATCCCGATCGCACCACCACCTAAAGTGGTTATTCATGGACCTCTACCCCATCTCTGATGGAGTTGCCCACCATACCATGATCAAACAGCTTCACCAATCACCTGTAAAAATGACACTGTATGATCTCATTCAAACCTCTGAATCTCATCGACAAGCTCTCATTGAAATCCTCCAAGGGATAGAGGTCCTACCTAATGAAACCTTTCCCGTTGCCTCCATTTTAACACCCAATCACGTTGCTTCTCTCACCAAACAACCTATCTCCCCAACCACTTCTGTCTCTCGCATAAAAGCAGCGCTTTGTTCGTTTCTCGAAGATGAAATTGTTGACTTTGGTGCAGAAGATCCTGACCCCGCTCTTTTCATCTCGGCTTACGTCCGAGACATCCGAGTACGTCGTGTTATGATTGATGGGGGCGCTAGCCTAAACATCATCTCTTCCAAAGCCTTCCAACAAATGAATATCCCTTCTAGCTGCATGTGTGCCAACCCCACCATGTTGCGTTCATTCAATGATGCTATTACTTCTACCTTAGGCACCGTGATCCTTAACATTCGTGTAGGCCACACTTTACTTTACCGAACTCTTCTATGTCCTTGAGGGAGAATTCCAATACAACATGTTGTTAGGCCGCCCTTGGATCCGGGCTATGGGATGCGTTCCCTCCACCTTACATAGATGCATAAAATTCGAGTATGAGGGGAAGTCCTACACCGTAAAAGCTGACGCTCCCCCCTTCAAAACCTGCAATATGTTATATCACCCTAATGATGTGCTTGTACCAGTCAAGACACCCATTCATCCAACCCAACCATCTACTTCGACCACACCTCAACCATCCATCTCAACCGCACCTACACCTTCAACCAATGAAACCGCCGCCGCAAATACCGCTTCCTTCCCCGTGGACAACATCCCGACCTCAGATCCCTTGGTAGATGTTTTTCAATGCCTTACGTTGGGGAGTATCACCTATATAACGTTAGCACTTTCCATACCCCACAGGAGTACGGACAGTTACATGCGCATCCTACCTACGACCGTCGTGTGGGGGAAGTAATCTCCTACGGACCACCTAATTGCCGCACCAACCTAACGTATGGGGGTGTCGATACATCCTCTGTCACCCCTGAACCTCCCCTTGGTGTGGTTCCCTTCCAATCTGATTTTCAATATCTAACTAATCATCGTTTCACCCTCACCTTCCTGACGCGTTGTGCTTGGAAGGGCTTCGGTTTTGGTCTTTATGAACAAGGCCGACATACGATCATTCCTGTAACTACACGCAAACACAAAGATCATCGTGGTCTTGGATTCTCTGAACCACCTACACCGAAGACACCACCTATCCATTGTATCTAGGAAGACGACGAAGTCACCCCTTCCGAACCATCATCACCCATTTTGTCATCATCACCCACAGAGTCGATAGACCCTGAATCTATCCCTCCTAACTTTTTTTTTTCATAAACGCTATCTTCCTGGGTCCTCTCACTTATCAACGTGATAATGAAGACCCATCTTCTCTTCCCCTTCTGTATCTAGACATGATCGAAGAGGACTCGCCTTCAATTAATGTTGTTGAGTGCCAGGATGACGACTCCATCCTCACTTACCTTGGTGCGGATGACTCTTATATTCAACGCGCCTTACCATCTGACACTCAAACCATGTTGAATGAGTCGACTATAGAAATCAACATCCACATAGAGGACGATCCTCACATTGTGAAGATCGGACAATCTCTTAACGCATCAGAACAAACTGCCTTCACTACCTTCCTCCGTTCCCGCAACCAAGCTTTTGCTTGGTCCTACGCTGACATGCCAGGAATTGATCCTGACATTGCTGTCCATAACATTACCCTGAAACCCGATTCCAAACCAGTTAAACAAAAACTGAGAAAAATGCATCCACGCATTGCCCTCTTGGTCAAAGAAGAGCTTCAACGACTCCTTTCTGTTTCCTTCATCTTACCTATTGATTATCCTCAATGGATTTCTAACATCGTACCTGTTACTAAAGCAACGGGGGGACTTCGGATATGTATGGATTTCTGGGACCTTAACCTCGCTTGCCCAAAGGATGACTTCCCCCTACCAAGTATTGATCAACTTGTTGATCTCACATGGCCATGAGATGCTTTCCTCATGGATGGCTTCTCGGGATACAATCAAATTTTGGTAGCCCCGGCCGATCAACATAAAACCACCTTCATAACTCCTTGGGGAACCTTCTGCTATCGTGTCATGCCGTTTGGCCTTAAGAATGCTGGTGCGACCTATCAGCGGGCTATGACTTACATTTTTCATGACATTATGCACACTATCCTTGAGGATTATGTCGATGATCTTCTTGGCAAATCTAAACATCGCAGTGAACATCTCGATGTTTTAACCATTATTTTCGATCACCTGTTACAATATTGTGTTCATCTTCAACCAAAGAAATGTGTCTTTGGTGTCCTTTCGGGAAAACTCCTTGGTTTTATTGTCTCTTTGCATGGCATCGAGGTCGATCCAGCTAAAGTCAAAGCTATCCTAGAAATGCCCCCACCCACTAACCTCAAACAATTGCGTAGTTTGCAGGGAAAACTCCAATCTATCCGGCGTTTCATCTCACAACTCTCGGATCGATGTCAACCTTTCCATCATCTCCTTAAAAAGGACATTGTCTTTCAATGGAGCGAAGAGTGCCACCAAGCCTTTGAGGCTCTTAAAGCCTATCTCTTGCAGCCACCCATGCTTATCCCACCTCAGGACGATCACCCTTTCTACCTTTACCTTTCCGCCACCGACCATGCTGTAGGAGCCATGCTCGCACATCGTGACTCCGAGCATCGAGAACAAGCCATTTATTACATAAGTCGTACTCTGGTGGATTACGAGACTAGGTATACACATGTAGAAAAGTTGTGCCTAGCCCTATCATTCGTGGCCACCAAACTCCGACACTACCTCCTGAATCACAAAACTTTTGTCATCACCAACGCGGACCCCATCCATTATATGTACGCCAAACCTCATCTAAACCAACGCATCACCCGATGGCTTATGCTCCTCGCCGACCTCGACCTTGAGTTTGTACACCAGAAATCAATCAAAGGACAAACTATCGCAGACCAACTCGTGGAAGCCCCTTTACCTGGGGAACAATTTACCAATTTTACTTTCCCTGACGAACTCATTGCCACTCTTTCACTCAGTGAGGAGTCATATCCAATGACCCTCTTCTTCGATGGATCCAAATGCCAGCGTGGCGGAGGGGCCGGTGTTGTTCTCATTCCTCTGGACGCTGAACCTATGCCTCTTTCATTCGGCTCGATTTCCCCTGCACTAATAATACAACGGAATACGAGGCCCTTGTTTTGGGTCTCCAGGTTGCGTTACACTTAGGTGTAAAATCTATTAACATTTTTGGTGACTCTCAACTGGTCGTCAATCAAGTTACGGGCATCTACCAATGTAAAAATGAGGAACTTCAAAAGTACAAACATTACGTGGATTCACTTTTGACCTTATTTACTCATTATTCTATCCAAACCATTCCCCGCTCAACTAATAAATTTGTGGATACTATGGCTTGCTTAGCCTCGCAAATTCCTGCCTCACCAACTGACTCTGACATATTTGTCTTGGTCCAACAACTCTTTGCCCCATCTTACTCAGCCCCGGATGTTGGTATGATAAATAATGTATCCGCTGATTCACAGGATACTTGGTATCACCAATTTCACAATTACCTTACAACCTCTGTTCTCCCATCTGACCTTACGAGTAACGGAAAACGTGCTTTTCTTAAAAGTGTTTCTCGTTACGTCATCATGGGGGGACTCCTCTATAAACGTGGCTTTGATGGCATCCTCCTTCGATGTCTAACCGGCGCGGAGGTCACCTATATCATCCAACAAGTCCATGATGGCATTTGTGGTGGACATTTTAGTGGCCTTGCCGTGGCCAAACGGATCCTTCGCCTAGGCTATTATTGGCCTACTCTTAATAACGACTACTATGAATATGTTAAGCGTTGTATTATGTGTCAACAACATGCCAACCTTCAACATACTCCTAGCCATCCACTACAGGTCGCACGAGATCTTTGGCCTTTCTCACAATGGGGTTTAGACCTTATTGGTGAGATTCACCCGCCCTCTTCACAACGTCACCATTGGATAATCACAGTGACCAAATATTACACTAAATGGGTGGAGGCCATTCCACTCATTTCAACCAAAAAAGAAAAAATTGTAGAGTTCATCAACCATCACATTATCTGTCGTTTTGGTGTTCCTCATCGCCTGATAACAGATAATGGGAAATCTTTCAAAAATAAGTTGTTACAAGACCTTTGTGACAACTTTAGTATCAAACTTAGTTTCTCATCACCTTACTATCCACAAGCAAATGGTCAAGCTGAATCTTCTAACAAAACCCTGACCAAAATTCTCATGAAAGTCGTTAACGATTCTGGAAAAAATTGGCCTGATCACATCCCCTTTGCCCTTTGGGCTTATCGGACTAGCATTCGTACCTCCACTAATGCCACCCCATTTTCTTTGGTATATGGTACCGAGGCTGTCTTGCCTCTCGAAATACAAATACCCTCCCTAAGAATATCTCTTCAGGATATTCTCACCAATGATGATTTCCGCCAAGAGCGGTTAGCCCAATTGGAGCTTCTTGACGAGCGTCATCTTATCAGCTCTTGACCACCTTCAAATCTATCAAAAGCGCATCAAGCGTGCTTATGATAAGTGACTTCATGAGCGTACCTTTAAGGTTGGTGATCTTGTCCTCAAAGAGAATCAACATGTAACCAAACTAGAAAAGAGCAAACGTGGAAAATTTGCTCCTAATTGGATTGGGCCTTACATTATCACTCACACTTACGGATCAGGCACTTACCATTTAGCTTCGCTTAATGGTAAACCTGAGCCTGAACCCCTTAATGCCTTGCATCTTCGGCCATTCTACTATTGAATTTAGTGTTATATCACTTCTTATCTACCTTGCGCTCGTCCCTTGAGCTCATTTACCACCTCATACACTTTGTTTCATGCATCTCAAAATAGAATCAAGCTCACGTGGTTTGGTCATCACCTCCTCTTAAAGATGCCTTCCCCTTTTTAGTCTGGTCCATGACTTAAAAGTATCAAAATAACATGTTCTCAATTATACACTTATGGGATATTCTTGAGTCAAACTTCCTACAAAACTAGATGCTTCATGCCAAATGGACATCTAGACCTCTAAGTTATACATAGACTACTCCCTCGAAGGACAACTATGTGCAAAGCCACATCTGCTATTATAAATAGACTGCTCCCCGAAGGACAGCTATACACAAAAGCCACATCTGCTACTATAAATAGACTGCTCCCTTGAAGGACAGCTATACAAAGTCAGCCTCTATCAGAAGCTTCTCGCATTGCTCAGCTTCGTGAAGACCTCAAGAACAACAAAATACATATCCCATGTAGACTTCCCGCATCGATCAGTCTATATCCAGAAAAATAAAAGTAGTATTCAAAAGCACTTTTGAGTCATGGACTTGTCTATTTAGGTTTGGTTCTCTTTTGTCAGCATAATCACCTTATAACAAATTCTCTGCCCCAGCTCTACCAGCCACCTCACCTCACCATTCGTCAAAGCAACAAAACTCAAGGGACGTGACGTATATCCGATATATTGTGATTATACAACTCTTTTCACCTATCGACTTCTCGCTATGCAAGGTACCTAGGGATTCAAGCTCATCCTACGTTAATATGTGGTTTGTTTAGCTCTTTTCAACTACGGGACACTTTTGCCTCTTTTACTCGAATCTAGGATTATGTGTTGACCTTAATCAGGACACGGTTCCCTACTACTTGGGTAAGCTAACTTTCACTTCACCTATACCTACACCAACATCGCCAATACCTTACCAACACCAACAACATTACCCTACCAATATCAATATTTTTACCAACCAACAAATTGCCTAACCACAACCAAATTGCCTGAATTCACCTCTCCCTGGTCCTAAGGGAGAACTACATCGGTCTGAGGCCCCTCCTTGCTTTGTGCAATGGGCTATGTAGGCAGCACTTAGGAGACATGGGGTCTCCCAAGGTTAGCTCGACCATCCCCTACCATAACCTATCATGTGTTGTAAATATAAATATTTTTGTGTATTTCTATTTGATAACATTCATCTTTATCCTTTTTCAAAACAAACATTCAAAACACAACCATTCTTATTATTATCATAACTCAAATCAACATACATATTCAGTTTTATTTAGATGTTAAACAAATACATCTTCTCTATCATCGACGCGCAGGTCGGCATCCTTATTTATTCTTATACCTCTATGAAATTCACTTAGACCCTTGCGCCTCATCCCGAACCAGGTGATGATCGTGATCATCGACGCCGCTCGCCTGGCCTCTCCATCCTCAAAGGTGCCACTGCTATTGGTTCCTCCCACTGATCTGCCAATCTCTCCTGTAACATATGAATACGCCCTCTCGCGTGGAGGAATCTCGCCTCTAGTCTCTCCACTCGTGACTCATGCAACCGCTAACAATCTCGTTGTCTCATTCACCCGCGTTTGAAGCTGGTGCACTAAACCCTGCAGGTGATCTCTCTCGCTGTAATCACAGCTATGTTAGGATGATCGGCCCTCTCACGTGAACCTCGCAGCTCTGCTACCCACCATAATCTATAAGCCTCTGTCGCTCCTGCATCCATTACCCTGCGATCGGCTGCTATCTCTTCTGGTCCTTCTGGAGGTGTCGGCCGGGGAGGTGAGAATGATGCCTCGGCGTCGATCCTCATGTATGGTCTATAAGCCATGGGTATATCCTGAACAAATCCAAATTGTCACCGCACGCGATCTAGAGGAATCCTCTCGTACTCACCTGGCCTGTGCCCCGCGATCCACCTCAATCGCTCTACACCCCTCAAATCCTCAGCTATGTTCTCTGTCACCATATAGTTCCCGTAAGGCCTCCAACGGATATCCGCAATCATCACCATCTCCCACACCTACCTATAATACTCGATGTCATCTGTCACGGCGGCGGGGTCTCACCTCTTCTTCTCCTCTGGACCCATCGTCCCGAATCCCAACCTCTCGCACTCCTGTCTCTCTCTCTGGATGGGTGGCCTATTGGTCACACACACAATGTGCTCATAGGCCCAACAATGTAATAAGTATGCACAATCCAAAGTGTAGTCATCTCGTGATTTCACTGCAGCCCATAAACCCCTGTATAGCTCCGCCGGATATGCGGGTGCCCATGCGAAAGTCACGCTCCTTTCTATCATTTCCCAAATAATACACATCAATGCTTTTGGAAATCTTCCCCATCCACCCTCGTAATGCATAATACCCCCCACCGCTATCATTAATACCATTGACAACCTTGTTGCCTCGGGGTGTCTTTTGCAAACATTATACCATAAGTAAATGTCAAACCTCATTTGTGTCAAATCTCATGCGGCTGAACCAAATACTGTTACCCTCCTCACTACCACTCCTAACCACTCCCCCACCTCCACAATCAATTCCACACTTGGCACAGCCCAAAATTCTAAACACATCTTGACAACGTCACTATCACAGCCATATTTTTCAGATAACAGGTATATTTTTGATTCCATCTCTCAATCACATCGCCCAACCACCGCATACCAACCATATCGGCCCGAACCCAACCCCGCAACCAACCAATGAGCCCACCCAAGGCCCACCAACCAATCGTGCCCGACCAAGGCTTTGCAACCAACAATGCCCGGCCCAAGGCCGGCAAACCAACCAATCAAGCCCGACCCAAGGCCGCAACCAACCAATCGGCCCGACCCAAGGCCGCAACCAATCAATCGGCCCGACCCAAGGCCGCAACCAACCAATCGGCCCGACCCAAGGCCGCACCCAATCAATCGGCCCGACCCAAGGCCGCAACCAACCAATCCGGCCCGACCCAGGCCACACCTAATCAATCGGCCCCACCCAAGGCCACACCCAACCAATCAGCCCGACCCAAGGCCCTCACCTAATCAATCGGCCCGACCCAAGGCCGCACCAATTAAGTACCTCACCCAAGACCCGCAAATTATGATTTTATCCACCCATCATGTAGCTTTTTGTTCAATCGAGCTCACCTGTTCGTGTTTTAGCATGATTAGGATACTTGAATTGATCGGTGACCAACTTTGCCTAGACCGAGACCGTGACATTTATCTCAACCAAACCAACCATTTGGTACTGCCGAACATGCCTAAACGTTCATGTACCTTACCCGTTATATCCCCTGGAGCTACTTCCTATGCCTTGGATACCAGGATTATATCACCCTTGTTTGGATAAACTATCGACCTTTGCCTATGAATTGCTTGTTTGCTCTTCAAATCATGTACCCTGGTCGCACTACTGCATTTCAACGTGCGTCTGCTTCCTTGAACTTACCCCACCATCTTACCATCATCCCAACACCATTTATCCTTTATCAACCCTATCCCTGATTTCACGTCACCTCAATCTGTGATAGATTTGAGGGGGATTACCTATACCCTTAACTGGGGCAATCACTTCTTATTAATTGTCAGTGCAGCTTTACAAGACAAGCTACACGACAACAAGGGGCTAATGTAGACACCAAATTTGTGTCTTACGACACCCTGTGCCCCGCATCTCATTTCGCAACCTAACCTCACCACTTAAACCTTACACAATTATTTATTAATTACCTTATAATTAATAAATCCACATCTCCAAACCTGCCACCTCATTTCACCACCTCATCATGACCTAGCCCTAACCCTAAACTAACCTAATTAAGACCTATAACTTGGTCTACATCCACACCCATGACTAATTACTTCTCACCCGCACCAAAACCAACCTAATCATGACTTGACCAAGCCCACAACTAATCCCTCGGGAGAAAAGGAGGGAAAGTTGGCTATTTTACTAAAAATAGCCCACTTTGACTTAACCGACATCGGTTCCTACTCGACCACCGCCATCGGTTACGTAACCACCATCGGTTCCCTGTAAATGACCTCCCCCAACCAAAAACAAAGGATCGGAATTCATTTGAAAGATCCGGAATTCACTTGGCAGAGCAGAGACAAGTGAAGAAAAGAGAAGAGTTTGCAGAGAAGGACATCGAGCCCAAGACTGCAACTGAGGAACTAGAGCACAACGACACTCATCCAAGCATTGGGAGAGAAGATAGCTCATTTTTGATTGTCAGATCATCCCACCTGAGCCCTGCCTTCGTCATCACAATCCTTGGACCTGTATCTTCATCAGGAACTAGTAAGTAGTGTCTTGTACGTTTTTAAATAACATTTCTTGAACTTCTGAATCATAGTAATTATAAGTTCACTCCTAGATCTACTACCCGGTAGCACCCTACATCTAACTGTCATTCCTCTACCCTTACATTGCCCCAAGAACAACCCCCACACTCTCTGAGTCTTCTCCATCACCCTATTGCCTATCCCTAATCATTTACCAGCCTTATAAACACCATAACCACCTTATAGCTTTCCTTCATTGAAAGCCCCTAAATCACTGCCCCTACCGGTATCGGTTATCAGCAACCGGTACCGGTGTAAAACCGCAGTCGGTTGTACAGTGACCGGCATCGGTCACTATGACTCAAACCAAAACCAGCCTTTCCTCTATTGCTTTTAACGAGGTAATTAAATTGTAATTTTGCAATAACTTCTTTGTTAGAATTTGTGTTAATTCGTATTAAGAGGGGAACTGACCACCTTCGAAAGGAAGTCCAATATTTCCTGGGCCCAAGGTAGTTCCCTCATTTATTGTCTAACTAAAATCTGGTGGTCTTGTATTCTTACTTGTAGGTAGTCCTTCCTAGACAAAAACGATGGATGGAATTCTGATGGTTTGAAGTCATTTTCTTTATACCAAGAAGGTATAGTGCGGGTGGAATCAAACCCGGAGTGAGGTTTAATAGGAGGCAAGGTGATAGCTCCTGCTTTAAGCAATTTTTCCAAGATCACATCATAAGTTTCTCCTAAGGAGTGTACTTGATGGGATCGGCTTTATACTTATAGGTGGATTTCAAGCTGGATATAAAACGGTATTTGAGATTTGACCGTTACCATGTGTACAGACTCCTTTTGATTTTGAAGTAGGTGATGCGTGAGAGTTGGTGGTTTTGGGTTTGTTGGCGGAGTCTTGGGTTTAGAAATTTGAGTTTTGTTACACAACTTCAATTTCTCCTCCTCTAAGGCACGAACCTCTAGTTTCCGAGCCATAGTAAAGGCCTCATCAAAGTTACAAAAATTTTGAATTTGGAGGGTGGGAGAAATGTGTTTAGTGCAGGCCCACGTAAAAATTTTGATGATCTCGGCCTGAGGTAAGGCATAAGTAATTTGGTTGATGAGGCCCCACCATCATCCAATGAAATCTGTGATAGATTCATCTTCAAATTGTCGGATGGCATAAAGATCGTTAATGGATACTTTCTTAGCAATATTGATGGAGAAATAATCCAAGAAATATTCAGCTAATCTGGTTAAAGGAGAAGATTGAGTGCTAGGCTAAAGCACTTGTACCACTCCAAGGCAGTCTGATAAGGATATGGGGAAGGTACGGAGTAGTAAGGCATCATCATGAGCAATCGATCGGATAGCAAGCATGTCTAAACAATCACAAGTGTTGTTGAGGGTTCTCCTTACTATTAAAGTGAGTGAATTTGGTCATTCCCATTGAGGAGGATATGTATGAAGGGGGACGAGAAGAATGAATAGGCTCCCAAACAAACTTTCTCATATGTCGGGGGTGTTACGGCTTCCTAAAACGAAGCCTCAAGATTTTGCATATTGTCCATCATTTGTTTGATTAATTCATTGGTAGGTTAGATGATGGTGTTGTTGTCGTAAATGAGAGGAGGATTGGGCCAAGAGCCGCTACTAGACAATGGTGGGGCTAAATGTTGATAAGGTATTGATGATGAATGTGTTGGGGTGGCCGAATAAGGGTGTCCTATATAAGATGTTGAGGCCCTTTGGATGCATTTGTGAAAATGAAAAGGTGGGCGGAGCACGAGAGGGAAAGCTCATGTGAATAGGTGGTAGAGAACAAGTTATGAAAGAGGAAATTTGTGAGAGGGATGAGGTAGGGGTAGTGGATGGTAGTGATATGTGGGGCCCCAGATTAACCAAAGGAAAGCCAATTGGTGTAGTATGGACCATCGAATCCACTTGGGAGACGGGGCTAAGGATGAAGACGGTGGGGTGGAGTTATTAGGTGGGGAAGGAGCTAAGTGGGTAGCTATACAAATAGGCATACCTTAAGAGGAGCCGACCATCGGGTGTACTGGGTCGGGGTATGAGACAAATAATACTATACGGTGCCAAGATTAGCATCCAAAAATTTAGCAAAATCCGGATCTCGATAGAGATCTTGGGAAAAGCATTGGTGTCTATAGGATTCCCCATAGGATGTGAAGGGGGTGACTCGGGAAAAGACATGGAACAAGCATGTGAAACCATGGCGTGGCTTGTTTCTTTGAGTGATAATAACCATGGACAAGAGGATAAAGTAGAGAATTAGTCAATCAGAATGTAAAACGCAACAAAATGTTGGAATTAGTAAGTTCTTGGTTTGTTAGGATCTTGTAAAACACAAGAACGATATCGGTCAGTAATTGATGTTGGCGCTGATGAATCGCATCGGTCGAATGTGAAAAATGTCGGTAGAATAGGAACGATGCTGGTCACCGTGTGAAGGAAAAGAGAGAATGTAAGAGGCTGTTGGTTTGGGGATAACAAGGCTTAGTATACCCACCAAACTGTCTGAAGTGATAACTGAGATAGGGTATAACAGAGAAACAACAACTGAAAGAAAAATAGAAAACAAGCAAGATGCACAAGAAAATCAAGAGACTAACCCTAGGATTAGTTTTAATCACTTTTGGGCTTATGCCTTAGACGCAAGATGATGTCAATCCTAAACAAAAGACCTAAGGGAGATGTCAAGTTTGTTTTGGCTTGTAAGGCTACCTCAATCGGGCGGAGGAATACCGTGGGAAAGGGGGGATGTTTGAGATGTTGTGTAGATTATGATGTGATTTGGTATGTGTTGTGTAGTGAGAGTAAGATTAATTTCTTGTCAATACCGTGGATATCACCCCCATGTGTATGACCTGTTACTTAATCTATGTTCACTAGAATTAAAAACAACAAGCAAGAATGTGATGCACGTGTTTTAAAACCCAAATCGAAAATGATATTCGATGAAGCAAAGAAAGAGAAGAGGTCAAGAAGATGACTTTCACTAATGCAAATATGTGAAAGAAAGACAAGTTCTTTTACCAAAATGACAAAATATTTTGTGAATATTTAGAAGAAAGAAATAGCAAGTGTGCTTCCTATATGAAAAAAGTAAGAAAGAAAGAAACCCGAATAGGGTCCCACCGGCATGCCAAAATGTTTCACATAGAATTTCTAGTTCCAGAATAGAGTTGCTTCTATCCTTTCATTCTCTTGAGAAATAGATAAGGGGTTTAGGTTAGGAGGAATACTGTTGAGTTTTGGGAAGGTGTGCACATACCGTAAAGAGATCAGACCAATTGTGAAGAACTCCTTTTTTTCTGGGAAGGACTACCTGTAAATAAGAATGCAAGACCACCAGATTTTAGTTAGACAATAAGTGAGGGAACTGCCTTGGGCCCAAGAAATATTAGACTTCCTTTCGAAGGTGGTCAATTCCCTTTAATACAAATTCATGCCAAATGATAATACGTGAAGCTATTGCGAAATCATGATTTAGGTACCTCGTTACTAAAAGCAATAGAGACTAAACTACCAATAATAAAACGTCATTCTGTTTGTTTGGTCACTGGTTATTGATACGTTCAGATCAAGTTACAGGGATAGATCAGGCTAGATCTGAGGTTGTTAGGAAATGAATAGGTGAAAGGTTGGTTTTGGTATAAGTCACAGTGACCGATGCCAATCACCGTATAACCGACCGTGGTTATAAAACCGCTACCGGTAGGAGATAACCGATATCGGTAGGGGAAGTGATTTAGGGGCTTCTAGGCTAGAGGTTGATTATAGGATGGTTATGGGGTTTTTAAGGTTGGTAGATGGTTAGGGGAATAGTAAGGTAATGGAGAAGACTCGGGGAGTGAGAAAGATGTCTTACGGGCAATAAAGGGATGGGTGAATGAAAGTTAGGTGCGGGAGTGCCGGTGTTAGATCCGTTGGGGGTGAGTTTATAATTACTATCAATAAAAAGTTCACGAACTAGAGCCTAGAAGCATACAAGATACTACTTACTACTTTCTGATGAGGATACAGGTCCGAGGAATGTGGTGATGAAGGAAAAGCTTAGGTGGGATGATCCGACAATCAAAAGTGAGCTGATGAAGCTATCCTCTGACTCTCCCAATGCTTGGACAAGTGTGACAGTGATCTCGTTGATCAGTTATAGTCTTGGACTCAATGCTCTTCTCTGCAACCTCCTTTCTCCTTCTCACTTGTCTCTTTTCCTAAATGAATTCGGATCCCTTGTTTTTGGTTGGGGGAGGTCATTTACAGGGAACCAATGGTAGTTGCCTAACCGACGCCGGCCGCATAGGGACCAATGTCGGTTAGGTCAAAGTTGGCTATTTTTAGTAAAATAGCCAACTTTCCCTCCTTTTCTCTCGAGGGGTCAGTTGTGGGCTTGGTCAAGTCATTATTAGGCTCGTTTTGATGTGGGTGAGGGGTGATGAGTCATGGGTGTGGGTCTGGACCAAGTCATAGGTCTTAATTAAGTTAGTTTAGGGTTAGGGCTAGGTCATAGTGAGGTGGCGAGGTGAGGTGGCAGGGTTGGAGATGTGGATTTATTAATTATAAGGTAATTAATAAATAATTAAGTGTGTAAGTTTTAGGTGGTGAGGTAGGGTTAGGTTGTGGGATGAGATACGGGGTACAGGGAGTCGTAAGACCCAAATTTGGTGTCTACACGACCTTCCCGATGTCTACGATAGGACTCGCATTGGACTAGTACGGTGGGCTACCAAGACACTGCATCTACTCATTTAATCAAGTAGCCCAAGCCTTCCTATATAAATTCTCCATCAACATTATTAAGAAGGTTACCATGACTGATCTTTATTCCACATGATAGTACGATGATGAGTCCTGTCATTGAATTTTTCACTCACTTGTGTAGCCTAATTAACAGATCACATTTTAATTTCCTCAAAATGAACTCATATAGTTGTTTACTTGGTCTTACGCAAGACACATCTCACCAACTTTGTAGGTATAGACATTCACCATGGCACGAAAATTGAAAATTTGTGCTATCAAAGAGAATAAAATTCAACTTCGTAAAAGAACATTGCATTCAAATCAAATGATGCTTCTTTAACTTCAAAGCCCCAAAAATTACTATTCAAAACCCAAAGGATCTCGCTAATGTCGTAGTTATCGTGGCTGATCCCCACATCAATCAAACCCAACCAAACCTCCTTCTAATCTCTCTCGTATCCAAGCTTTCCATTTCAGACATAAGAAAACGAAAGTACACTTTGATAGGAGAATCTTACTCTTCTATTTTCGAAAATCTTGTTAAGGTTGGTGTTATTACCCTTCCACATATAAAACCACATACTAGTTTTGACCCCGAGAGACCTATGCCCGCATGGTATAAGGAACATGAATTTTTCAACTATCATTGTGTCAAAGGTCATAGTGACAATAAGCGCATCACCTTCAAGAATATCATCCAAGAAATGTTAAAAATGGAGATCTAGTCTTGGATAGCCCAAATGCACCCACTAACCAAAAGCTACACATCTTCAAGAAGCCATTCCCTAATCATGCCTCATCTTCCAACACAATTGGTGACACTTCAAACAATGATAAGCAATGTCCATGAAGCCCATGTTGTTTTCGAGGACATACCATTTTCTTCCCAATTACCTCATGTTCCTTCCATAGATGAAATATTAGCCAGAACCCCACCGCCCACATGAGAACCAATTTCATCTCCTCCTCCACCCACAAAGGAACCCCCTTCATTTTCTCCATCACCCGTGGAAGAGCCTATAATTATCACACCACCTTTGACCCCTCAAATTTCTAAGCGGTTGTTTGTGGAACCTCTCCTACTCATAAGAGATGCATGTCCACCACATACACCATCACAAGGAGATTCTACCTTGTCTGGTCCATCCTCTCCTTTACCCGTAGAGGATCTGTAGAAATATCATTGCCTATGGATGACCATTCACCATCGGACCTTTAGGATCCTGTTGATCTTCTTTCATCTCTCTTACCCACAAAGTCCGAGGCTAGCCATTTCCCTGTGTCTCAAACACATTTTATGGGAATTACAACTTGATATACATTGGCCCCACTTACAACAACACCATTTTCATGCTTATCTGATTGCCTAGACTATGTTGATAGATCCTTACTTTGGGGATGCCTTCTACTTCTGTTTCAACACAAATGCAGTTGTCCCTCACTGACACCTCCACCATCTATCCAAAAGTGTTTTGAGCGATCGAACCAAAAATAATCACAACTATTGAAACACCCTACACGTCACTACCCATGGCCCAAATCACACCTCTACCCATAACCCAACATACATCTACACCCAAAAACCTACCTCGCCTATATCATCCCCCTTACCTAAATCTATCACTACCTTAGGGGTCATACTTCTGACTAGCCTTAATCACCCACCCATCAAACCTGTATTTAGCCACATCTTCCAAAACTAACACTAAACTTACCTCGACACCTAAAAATAAGATCCAATCTCGTAGACGTCATACACAAGCCTTGCCTACCATGCCCTTATCACCTTCACCCCTTCCATCCATCGGGACCTCACCCTCAACCTTGGCCAAGAAACCCCATCCACCTGGTAAACCAAGAATGTAGAAACCCATTTCCCCATCAAAACCTCTAATATACCCAAGCAACCCAAAAAAATTCTGCCCTCACGCATAACCTTATTACCACCCATACCTCCACTACCATCAATAACTCCTTCATTACCCATGACACTTTCTTCTCTTTCACTAACGCCTCTTGCCCAACCTACACCACCTATCTCCACATTGTAACCTTGGTTACCCCCATGGGTAACCCGCCCTCTTCCACCATCAGATTTTCCTCCACATCTCATACACATGTGTCACATTTGCCCAAAATGATGTACCCTAAATCTAAAAACCCTCTACCCTCTACTAAGGTAGTTAAACCAACCAAACCTTCATTCTCGCTAACTCTTCTACCATGCCCGTACCCAAGTAGATGCATCTAAGACCTAAGACCACTTCACATACAAAACTAGTAAACCAACCCACCCACCCTCTTGTAAAGCCTCTTCCTCCGCAATCAGCCATACCTACACCCAAACTCACATTAACCTCCCATTGTGATCCACTATTAGGATCCTGCACCAAAATCTTAACCAATCTCCTCAAAACTTCCTTCATCACATTACCACCTCTTAGACCTTACGACCCACTCAAACCCAAACCAAAAGGGTTTGACGAAACCAAAATTTGCACCTCTTTGTAGATCAAGAATTTCAAGCATTACTGTCCAAGTTAATGCACCAAACTAAACACAAAACCCTAAAAACTCCAATGAAATCGATACCGATGGACAAGATCCGAAGATGTAGAAGGATAAGGAGGTTGATGTAGATAAGGCAGGCGCACACGAGTAATTCGCACAATAGATCCGAGTAAACTGCAAGACACCAATGCTTGTGAGAAAAAGACCACGTTAAAGGTATTTAGGTGGACCGCCGAGAAGCGGTCCGGGAAGCGATAAGCTTCCTTGGCGGATGTCAGTCCACGTTTTCAATTAAGTAAAGAAGCATACATGATAAAAGATGTACATAAGGACTAGATTTTCTGATTACAGTAATGAAACAGAATCTAAACAGCAGACAGAAAACTACAGAAAACAGGAAACTATGAAATAAAGTTGGATTTGTGTTACCTGTGTCCTTTTACCTGTCTGCAGGATGATCGGCGTCGATTATGTAGAATCGGCGTCGACTGATGTGATCGGCGTCGGTTATGAAAAATCGGCGTCGACTGAATAAGATCGGCATCGACCGGGGACAGTGCGAAAAGATTTGGAAATCGGAAAGTGAAGGCCAGATCGTCAATGTCTGCTGGATGTGCCGAAGTCGGTGAGATACTGGAATAGAGTCACCAGAAGATCGATGGATACGTGTGATGTTGATGTGATAGGAGCAGAGTAACGGTGCTCCTCTCAGGGATTGATTCGGACAGGATCCGCTCTCATTTGATACACTTGATGCTAAAAGATCTCTCTTTCTTACAACCTGTGTCTCTTTCGCGATCTGTCTCTTTCTCTCTCTCTCTGTTCGTGCGTGTGTTCTTCCTTCTTTTTCGTCCCTAGAACTGAGTTCTGGGCTTCTACTTATAATCGGCGCCGCTCCTAAAAATCGGCGCCGACCGTACCGGATCGGCGCCGATCGCGGAATAGACTCCCGAGATGGCCAAAATGAACGATTTCTAGAAAGATAAGAGTTACCCCAAATACGGGAAATATCCCGATTGGGGAAGAGGAAAAATAGGGGTGATACATAGATAGAATAAATTTGGGGTAGATAAGTGGTTAAGATACATGTGAAGAGGCGTAATTAAATAGTTAATATTTAATTACTCACGGGTAAGATACAATGGGGTGAATTAAACTTAGAATAGGTGTTTAAATCACAAATCGGATAATATCCCAAGGGGATAGTGGTGACGTAAACGTGCCCCAGGTTATCTGAGCAGGTAAACGAATGCGAGGGACACTAAATTGAGTAACCAATTTTAAGTGTCTACATTTTGCCCCTTTTTGTCAAGTAACTTGCGATAAGCAAGGTTATGAGACAAAAACAAGGAGATGGAAGAAGGGAAGAAAAAGTGATGATGTGATCCCCCTCAAACTAGGGATGGGATGGGTGATAGAACAGACGATCCCAAGTTTGAAAGAGGTAGATGAAAACGCAGGATGCCCCAGTCGGATGTCTGGAGTAGATCTGATCATTAACGATGTACAAAAATAAATAAAAAGGCAGCAACCTAAGGAACTCACATTGGTAGGGCAAACTAGACGGTCTCCTCATGAGACGACGTTAGTACCTACAGACCCATGAGTGTAAGGAGGGCTGCAAAATAGTACGAGTGTCCCACGCAAAGGGAACAAACCCGAAATAGACGGTGATATCGAAAAGATGCGCCGAAAGGCAATATTCAGCACATAATAATGATCAGATAGATAAGTAAGCCAAGCATCAACGCTATGGCAAACAGATACGTAAAATCGGCGGCGATCAGAGCAATCGGCGACGACCAAGATAAATGGCGTCGATCAAAAAAATCAGCGCCGACCAATCATAGCACATATAAATACGCGAACATAAAATGTAAACGATTTATTTTCATCATGACGATTGATTCGGAGAGAGTCAAAATTTGGATTTGAGCACTATGGAAGCCTCGGAAGTGGTCGAAGCGCAGAGGACACGACACAGGGTAAGTGGTTCTTGAACCGTTGTACTTATTTTTTTGTTTGATTTTTTTTTGTGGGAGGCAGTGGTCCGATTTATGTCAGATGACCAATCGATGTCGATTGGTATAATCGCATCGATTGTTGTTTGAGCGCGTCAATTGGTATAGGTAAAATTTTTGTTTTGTTTTGGATGTTACGATTTGGGTAAATACGAGACTAATATTGCTCTTGCTGTCGTGGGTGCAGGCACGAGAGGCTCTACACATGAGGGATGCTATTCCCGAGTTATTAGAGACTATTCTCCCTGATGTGACTGATGCAGATTGGCGGCATTTAGAGTTAGCCGGGCTCGGGGGCTTCCGATATTACAGACGAGTGCCGCGAGATGTAGAGCTGATGCGGGCACTAGTGCGACGGTGGGATAGCCATACGTGCACTTTTTGGTTCAGGACGGGTGAGATGACCATCACCCATGAGGATATATATAGGATTTTGAGACTGCCGATCACTGGGGACCCGATAGAGATTACACCGCGAGAGCAGCAGCAGAGGGCCCTAGTTCGATTGTATAGAGATAGGGCAGATGATTCAGAGATAGTGTCTGGGGCAGTGCGGATAGCCTCGCAGTATAGACAGGATAGCCCCCGGAGCAGACGGATAGTTCTGATTCAGATGGCGATATCCTATTTCGCTCTACCAGATTCAGGAGGTGGGAGATTTCCACTATTATTATTAGACTGCGTTTGCGACATTCTGCAGTTCAGGCAGGTATTTGCCTTTGCTGATGCCTTGATAGCTCAGATATATTACGAGCTATGGATGTACACCACCGGCCGGAGGACAGGTATTGATGTCAGTTTTGTGCTCCATTGCTGGGCATATGAGCATATAGCGGTGATCAGGCCATCCGGGCTTCCTTGGATGCCAGCAGCAGTGGGAGGTATTGATTATGGATTCCGGCGATGGCGGGCTGACATGGCCGCTGGGGATACAGGGAGATCGGCCGATTGGTACACTGAGCGTTTCAGGACGCTGACACCGGATCAGGTCATCTGGAGGCCATATCGGGTATTTCCGACATGGGCTGGTCAGGATGCTCACTTGGTGGCATTGAGGTGGAGCAGGTGGTTAGGGCCGTAGACTGATATGTGGGAGCGAGTCCGTTTGTGCAGTATTGAGATAGTTCGGCCTAGTGCGAGAAAGTGCCGACCACTTACACACCTTATAAGCGAGATAGTAGGGAGACCGATATGCCAATTTTGATCCCGGCAGATCCATTGAGAGAGGCCCCACCCTCCACGCAGGCGGTGATGATGACGCAGGGGTAGATGAGGGTTATGCAGCATGGTATGATACAGAGCTACCATGACATCTCCCGGCATCTATAGATGCCGACGAGGAGGACATAGCTACGATGCTGGATAGACTGGAGGGAGAGCATGCCACCTTGACACAGACACATCAGGTAGCTCTTGAGGAGATCAGGGCTCTGACAGAGGAGAGGGATGCCCTAATTTTGGAGAGAGACACCGCTCGCCAGGAGCGAGATACAGCGATCCAGCAGAGGGATCACTATTATCGACATAGGGAGGCCCTCAGGGCCAAATATGGGGAGACAGGTACCATGTCGAGTCTGGTACACATGGGGTACGACCCTAGGAGGAGCACCACCGCGGCCAGCGCCCGGCAGCCCAAAGCAGCACCAAAGCAAAGCACCATTACGAGCACCGGTTACCATGAGCTTGAGCACATATCGGTATCTCCTCGCCGAGGTGAGATACTATGAGGATGCCTTAGTGCAACATGCCCCGAGATGTGCCTCGGTGCGGGGTGAGGAGGAGATCAGCGGCACACCCTGGCCGAGTAGGGCCTCGAGGTGGAGGGAGCACCGGAGAGACCGAGGGTGCGAGAGACCTCCAGCAGCAGTGCGTCTAGCTCGATAGGCGGCGGCCGAGAGACGGCTGGTCAGGAGAGGAGGGTGGAGGAGATAATGTCCTCCATGCATCGGATTTTACTATATAGGGATTGATATATTTTGTATCCGTGTAGCGATGTAGCCTCGATTGGAAGGCACTTTGTATAGATGGCTTGATTGGAAGCCTCCCATTTTTGTTCTGACACACACATGTATATATAGATTCATCATTTCATTTTTCATATAATTGTTCTCATGCTTTTGATTTTGATATACATGGATAGATGTAGCGTAATTGTGATGAATATAGATATAGACTGATAGATGATGAATAGATGTGATTGGATAGATATAGACTGATAGAGGATAGAAATAGATGTGATTTGATGTGATTGATATGTGGATATAATTTTGATGAAAAATAGAGATAGATAGATGTAATGTAACTTGGATGTACATATTTTTCGATATTTCGATGGATAGATAGATAGATGTGATTGATGTATGGATTTTATTTTGATGAAAAATGGATATAGTTGGATGCACCAGTTTTTAGATATTTTGATGGATAGATGGATAGATGTGATTGATGTACTCGGCATGTTTGAGATGTTAATTTAATTTTGATGAAAATAGATAGCCAGATCCACATGTGTTGATAATACATGCTTTGATAGATAAGATGGAATTAGATAGAAGGTAAATTTTGATTGAATTAACATGTGAAATGTCAATTTGACTGGATGAAAAACAAAGAATAATGGGGAATACTTTTGCGAGAGCCAAGGAAGTAATGAAAATGACCTTGACTAGAAACAAAGAAAATATACCCGGATAAGAAAGAAAATGATAAGTTGGACTCCCAATCGACCATAGATAGAATCTAGATAGGAAATCACAATATCATGCATGTAAGGCCCTATATGAGGTTAAAATAAACCTGACACTAACTAGCCGCAAAACAGATTTAAGAGGGAAACGAAAGGAGCAGTAAGCAAGTATCTTTGTCGGAATTTACAAGGGACAGAATACATGTCCATAGTGGGAAAATAGGATTCTCCATATGATCGATAAAAGGTCCTAAATCTCAGCTTCATGATTTTGAAGAAAAGCAAACTGATCAATGCGGGAAGTTTGCTTGATATGGAAAGACTGATCAATACGGGAAGTCTTTCAGTGATGCTAAAAAGTGTATAAACTGACTGAAAGGCTGATCAATTGCAAGAAGCCTTGAATATTTCTTTGAGAAACAGCCGTCCTTCAAGGGAGCGGTCTGTATTTTGAATTTTAATGATAGCCATCCTTCGAGGGTATGGTCTATATTTTTTCTTTTGATTCATTTGATAATGTATGGATAGCTGTCCTTCAAGGGATCAGTCTATCTTTTTGGATAGCATCTTTTTTTTTTTTTTTTTTTTTTTTTTTTTGAAAATCTTTTTGGAAGAAGCTGAGTTTAGACCTAGATAGATCAGATGGAGGGGAAGAGAACATAAAAGAACATGCATTCATGCCCGAGTAGATCCGATTAAGATAAGTACTTGGGGACAGATGAAGTGGTGATTAAGGTATTCCTACCATGAGGAGGAACATATCCAAAAGAAACCCGCAATGAGTAGAGCCGTGATACTCATATTTAAGGTAAAGGAGGCAATAGGCAGAGAACCACATAGTTTGAATCACCATGAAAGTATATGACCGGTTGTTTAGACATGGATGAAAGATACGTGTTGTGACTAGATTTGTGTAAGATAGATTTTAATAGTAGAAGGGCCATAGATGCAAGGCATTAAGAGGTTCCACTTGGGTATACCATCCATGGAAGATAGCGATAAGCCCGAGATCCATATTTATGGGTGATAACGTATGGACCCATCCGGTTGGGAGCAAACTTACCACGCCTGACTCCTTTTCGAGTGTAGTGACATTTTGATTTTCTTTAAGAACAAGATCACCAATTTTGAAGTCACGGTGCTGCAAGTGCTTGTTATAAGCACGTTTGACTCACTCAAGATAGACCCGATGATGTTCAAGAGTGTTAAGATGCCGCTCATCTAATAATTCAAGTTGTGCTAGATGATTTTGATGATAGTCCTCATCGGAGACAAATTCTCTAAGAGAAACACGGAGAGATGGGATTTGGACTTCCAAAGGAAGAACAGCCTCAGACCCATAGACGAGAGAGAAGGGAGTAGCACCAGTAGGAGTACGAATGCTAGTCCGATAAGCCCAGAGAGCAAAAGGGATATGTAAATGCCAATCCCTACCAGCCCGACTAGTTGCTACTGCGAGGATATTACGTAAAGTTTTATTGGAAGCTTCGGCCTGACCATTAGCTTGAGGATAGTATGGAGAAGAAAAACTGAGCTTGATATTGAAAGTGTCGCAGAGATTCTACAAATCAACGTTCTTGAAAGACTTACCATTATCTGTGATGAGTTTGTGTGGGACACCAAAGCGACAAATGATGTGCTGATAGACAAAATCAACTATGGGTTTAGCTTTTGTTGAAGAAAGAGGGATAGCTTCCACCCACTTAGTAAAGTACTCAGTGGCAGTAATGATAGAATGATGACGTTGTGAAGAACGGGGATTGATGAGACCAATAAGATCAAGACCCCATTGCGAAAAAGGCCACAAATCCGCTGTAGGTTGTAAAGCTTGACTAGGGATGTGTGTGAGATTGGAATGTTGTTGACACTTGACGCATTTCTTAGTGTATTCACAACAATCTTGATTAAGAGAAGGCCAATAATATCCCAAACGTAAGATGCGTTTAGCTACAGCTAAGCCACTAAAATGTCCACCACAGATACCGTCATGGACCTCCTGGATAGCTTTAGATGATTCATGGGTTTTGAGGCACCGAAGCAAAATACCGTCAAAGCCGCGTTTGTAAAGAATCCCGCCTAGAATAGTATAGCGATTAGCGCGTTGGATAAAAGATCTTCTACCATTGGAAGTCAGATCTGGAGGAAGCACCGAATGAGATAGATAATCAACAATCTGTTGATACCACTCATCCTGAGTATGGGTTGTGACAACATGGATTGAGGTTAGTTGCCTAAGATGAGATGGTTGATCTAATCGTTGTACAGCCACATAAAGTCGCGAGTCCTCGGTAAAAGGTGGGATAAGTGAGGCTAACGAAGCCATTGTATCTGCGAATCGATTTGCAGTGCGAGGAATAGCTTGGATAGTGAATTTATCGAAAGATTGGAGTTGAGCAAGAACGATGTCACGATATTTTTGAAGGATATCATTCTTGCATTGATAGACACCCGTGACTTGATTAACGATGAGTTCAGAATCACCAAAGATGTCAATATGACGAGCACCGAGATTAATGGCATTTTGGAGACCCAAGACAAGAGCTTCATATTCAGCCATATTATTGGTGCACTCAAAGTTCAATTTGTGTGTGACTGGGATAGGCATACCCCAAGGAGGAATCATCACGAAACCCGCACCTCCCCCTTGCTGGCATTTGGATCCATCAAAGAAGAGCTTTATTTTAAATGGGAGAGACCAAAATCAATTTTTGGATATATTCATCGGGAATTGAGCAAGGGGGTTTTGAGTGTCCGGAAGAGGAGCATCAGCTAATTGATCTGCAATAACCTGACCCTTGATAGAATTTTACGGGATAAACTCGAGATCAAATTATGTCATAAGCATGAGCCAACGAGTGATACGATCATTGTGATAAGGCTTTGCATGAATTGTCTTGAGTGGATTGACACTTGTGACAATGTAAGTTTTGTGATTAAGGAGGTAATGACGAAGCTTAGAAGTTGCGAAGAAGAGAGCACAACACAGCTTTTCGGCCTTCGAATAACGTGTCTCATACTCATGGAAGTGCACTAATATAATAGACAGCTTGTTCTTTACATGCAAGTGTCCCGATGCGAGATCATGGCACCCAGAGCATGGTCAGTCACAGAGATATAAAGATAGAAAGGCTCCCCCTCGCGTGGAGGTGTAAGCACAGGTGGAGAAAGAAGATAAGCTTTGAGATCATCAAAGGCCTTTTGGCAATGTTCATCCCATTCAAAATGAACATTCTTACGGAGGAGATGGTGAAAAGGTTGACAACGGTCCGACAATTGTGAGATGAAACGACGCACTGATTGAAGACGTCCTTGGAGACTATGGAGTTGCTTTAAGTTAGAAGGGGGAGGCATCTCAAGGATAGCTTTTATTTTTGCGGGGTCCACTTCAATACCCCTGATGGAAATGATAAAACCTAAAAGTTTACCAGTGAGAATGCCAAACACGCACTTAGATGGATTTAGACGAAGACAAAAGCGGATAAGCCTCTCAAAGAGAGGTGCAAGGATGAAAAGATGATCCTGACGACGTTTGGATTTACCGAGGAGATCGTCAATGTAATCTTCCACAGTTTTGTGTAAGAGATCATGGAAGATGTAGGTCATTGCTCACTGATAGGTTGCTCCTGCATTCTTAAGACCGAAAGGCATGACGCGATAACAAAAGGTCCCCCAAGGAGTTATGAAATAAGTCTTATGTTGGTCTTCTGGTGCGATGAGAATTTGATTATATCTAGAGAAACCATCCATAAGAGAAAGCATCTCATGACCCGCAGTTAAATCCACAAGTTGGTCGATATTAGGTAAAGGAAAATCATCTTTTGGACAAGCAAGATTAAGATCCCGGAAGTCGGTACAAATTCAAATTTTCCCAGTAGCTTTAGTTACTGGTACTACATTGGAAACCCATTGTGGATAATCGATGGGTTGGATGAAGTTAGCCGAGAGCAAGCGCTGTAACTCTTCTTTAACAAGAAGGGCTACTCTAGGGTGCATTTTACGTAATTTTTGTTTAACTGGCTTGATGTTGGGAAGAGTAACGATATTGTGGACCACAATATCGGGATCGAAGTCGGCATATCCTCATATGACCAAGCAAAGGCTTGTGATGTTTGGAAAGAAAAGTGGTAAAATCTCCTAACTCTGTGGATTAAGAGACCGGCCGACCTTAATGATGCGAGGTCTTCGAAGTCCCTATATTAAGGTCGACGGTGGGCTTTGTTGAGAAGCGTAGACATGTCGGAAGGAATAGTCTTGGGAAGATATGAATCTCTCGCCTTTGAGATAGGTGAGGATAGAATCATCATCCGCACAAAGTGGATAGTGTTGATAGTAGGAGAGTCATCTCCAACTATTTCAGGGAAGATTAACGGTATGGAAGCGGACCGGTTGTTAGTCTTATAGGCTAGCGGCCCTAAGGAAATGGTATTGATAAAAAAAAAAAAGTTAGGTGGGATGGAAATGTCATCGTCCACATCGAGTGATGCTTCTGACTTAGTGGGAGAAGATGGTTCCTCAATAGGAAGAGGCTCATCGAGAATAGTGACGGTGGCTTTTGAAAAGAGGTTTAAATCCTAAACCAAATTTTTGATGTGGCATGAGAGTGGGAATGGATGTGAGGTCATGCACACCTTGTTCATATTTTCCCTGTGCCAAAACCCTTCCACACGCATCGATATAAATAAGTTTTTGCAAACGTGGGATTACGCAGAGACAATCGAACCTGTTAAGTAAGGTTTGGTCCTAGGAGGAGAATCTAGGTGATAGTGAGGCGTATCAAGACCACCGTAGATGAAATTAGTCTGTTGATTGGGCGAGACCAATGGTGACAATGCGACCGAGAGACTGTTGATATTCGGGTTGTTTTTTTGGTCTACCATACTCACTAAGTTTGAGATGGGCGTTGAAAGAAAAGAGAGGAAGCTCTCCCGGTGAGAAACGCTGCAATGTCTCTTCTAGATTTTGTAAATCTGGTAGTTTGGTTGTAGGTATGGAAGAAGATGAGGCCCGTCGGGAGAGCAAGCATTTTCCTTTAGAGGGCGAGACTTGTGGTCATGTCGCATTGAGCGGAAGGAAAAGGATCTCTGGATGAGTATATATTTGGCCCTCATATTGATAATTTAAGCATCGATGGAGGGTGGATGGGACACAATGCATTGCGTGAATCTAGGAGCATCCGAGGATCATATTATAGTGGAATTTTCCTTCGACAATGTAGAAGAGTTCGTGAAGCAGCTTCTTACCTACTCGAATGGGTAAGACCACAGTTCCTAAAGTAACTGCTAGCTGATCGTTAAATGATCGAAGGGCGAAAGGCGGGGGTGACACTACGTTCTTTGGTAACTTAAGTTGCTCGAATGTGTGCGAGGAGATGACGTTGAGTGCAGCTCCACTGTCGATCATAACGCGTTTTAATGTAGTGTTGTCGATTTGGACTGTGATAAAGAGGGGAGCCTCCAAATCCTCTGAAGAAAGAGGAGGAATTTCCGAATCTTCAAAAGAAATGGCGGTTGATGGTCTATTCAATCCAACAACCAACTCGAAGGGCTGGGGCTCATCTGAATTTACTGTGATGCGACGCAGATTATCAATCAGAGCCTGGCGATGTTGTGGAGAGGATTGAATGAGGTCAAAAAGAGACATTTTGACTGGAGCCTGGGTGAGTTGTTTCATAACACTCTCCTCAACTGACACGGGAATTTGAGCCCGAGGTGCAGCACGAATAGAGACCCGAGGTCGTGGGGCTAATGAGGAAGGAGGAACTCCTTCAGGGGCTGCAGAAATGACAACCCGTGGTCGAGATGCGTTGTAGATGAAGATGGATTATCATAGTGTTGGGTTCTAGTGGCGATATGGATTGTGTCAATTTGAGAAGGTGGAAGATCAATTGGAGTGGAATCACTAGAGGTCTGAGTGGATCGTTGGGGCTCGGATGGAGCTAAGATGACAGGAGATACTTGTTTCTCCTCCTCCAGCAAAAGATCACTTTCTTCCAAAAGGTTGTTGACGACAGATTGAAGAGCTTTACATCCCTCAGTATCATGACCCGGGGTACGATGGTAAGCACAAATCAGATCAGAGTTAAACCAGGTAGGTTTAACTCCTTTAGGGTTATAGGGTTTAATCGGAGGAAGAGATATGGATGAAGATTGGATAAGTTGGCGGAGGATTTCGGTGTAGAACCCGGTAGACGAAGATGAGGACAGAGATGATGAAGGCGCCTCTTTTACTTTAAGCAGAGTGCTAGGAGGTAAAAGAACCCGCATGTTAGGTTTGATACGAGTCCTTTTAGGGATCATCTTATTTTTGGACATCCGGAGGAGCAGATCTTGGGCACTTGAGATGGAAGTAAGTGAGACATGATTGATTTTGGTGGAGGAGCCCCTAAAATAGATTTTGAAGATGATGGAGATGTGACAGGTGTTGTGGTCTTCGAGGTAAAAGAGGTACATTTATTTCAAAGCTATTTGATGATTTAGATAATGTCGATTTAGATGAGGAAGAAGCTCCCAAAGTAGGTGTAATCGGAGGAACATAGGGCGCCTGGCTTTTGGTAATGAAGATGATGATCCTGATAGAAGAGGTGACATCCTTTTAGTAGGTAAGTCCACTTTTCGGGGTGTTGGTGAAGAATGTGTTGTAGAAGAAGATGATGGTTTCGATAAATGTGTAGAAGAAGATGCCTTCTCAGCGGACAAATCCAACCTTTTATGGGGCGTAGAGAGAGATTTTTGTGGGAAAGCACCAAGGGTCTTGATGGTTCGAAATATGGGCTTTCCTTTTTCAGGGATGGTGACAACTTCAACGGCATAAGGTGATTGTAACCTTTTCGGGGGAAGCAAGTGGGGAGGTACTGATGGCGCAATGTTAGATTCCGGTTGTCTCGGTCTAAGTTCAGGAACCGAGCGTATAGGTGTTGGTGCTACCTCTTTTGATTTTCCTTTAAGGGGTGAAGCAGCATTGGTGATGGAAGAAGTGGGTGATGAAGAAGCAGCTCCTGGCAAAGGAACTACTTCTGATACAGTAATTGTGGGTGAAACTACTGTAGGAAAGGAAACAGGAAGAGTCAAAATCGAAGACGCTTCCATCGAAGTCGGCACAATTATAGGTACGTTCACCAGGGGCATAGTTGCAGCGAGAATGGGAGCAACAGAAGTAGATGTATCTGCAGTGGAAACTCGAAGGGATGTAATTGCCTCGAGCATTGAAAGAATGTTTGACGATGAGACAGATGAGGATGACACTGTCTCGGGTATGGATGGAAGGTCAGACAAAGGAGCGGAGAGAGATGAATCCGTATCTAGCAATGTAGGAATATTCAAAGATGGGCTATCTGAAGATGGTGGAATTCCAGTGATTGACGAAGTGGAAGGAGATTCTGGTTCGGTCGATGTGTTCGCAGATAGCTTAGTTTCAGAAGAAGATGCTTCCGTAGAGATGAAGCTGATAGTATGAGTATTTGGTTTTTGAGACTCTGAAGCATTATGGTTCAGGGAATGATTGGGAAAAGGTTGTTTAAAAACATCCAGTGCCTGATTTGGGGGAGCATTTGGGTTATCCAGAATGAGCTCGCCTTTATCAATGAATTTCTGGACAAGATTTTTGAAAGTCTGACATCGTTCGATGTCATGACCTTTGGTTCTATGATAATGACAGAAATCATTTTCCCTATACCAGAATGGATGTTCTTGGCTTTCATCAATATTCCTAATGGGGGGAAGTTCGATCATGTGGACTTCCAACATTTTTAGGATAGAAGCATATGATTCCCCCAATGAAGTGAAGGATCGAGATGATGAAGTCCCTTTTCGAGAAGATGAGGGGTCTCTTCGTGGTGTTTGATTAGAAGTGGTATCGGCTCGTGGTGTTTTTAATATGATAGCATTGGTGGATCCCTGATTCTTGTCTTTAGAAGGGGAAGAATTTGGTTTGTAACCGAGAAAAATCTGGTTTAGGTTTAGAAGCGAAGTTTTAGCTTCCCTTGTTGATAGCGCGAGATTCAAGTTTGTGTGCCATCGTAAAGGCTTCTTCAAAGGTGTGAAAAGTCCGGATCCTTAAAGTGGAAGAAATGTGATTAGCACAAGATCGAGTAAATAACTCGATTTGTTGGGATTGAGGAAGCGAGAAAGACAATTGGTTGATTATCCCTCTCAACGAGCGAAAAAGTCGCAATAGACTCATCATCGAATTGCGAATGTTATAAAGATCTGTAATCGAGATCTTATGCATGATATTTATTGAAAAGTTTTCAACAAACATCTGGGCCAATTGAGAGAAAGAAAACAAGGAATGTTGAGGAATGTTATTGTACCAGTCTAAAGCAGGACCTGCTAGAGACATAGGAGAAAGAAACGGAGCATAAGCTCCCGATCCTCGTTTCTATGAGGTAGCAAGCATGTTTGAATGCTCGCAAATGTTGTTGAGGGTCCTCTCGACTATGAAATTTTGAAAATTTAGGAAGTTCCCATTGGGGAGGATAAGGCTTAAAAGCCACTGAGGGATGAATGGGTTCATTACACACTTCTTCAAAGGAGTATGAAGGACGAGCCCCTTTTGTGGAGGCTTCCAAGTCTGCGATTTTCTTGAAAAGAATTTGAACCACGTCAGATTGAGGAGGAGGCACGCTGGCATGTCCTACATAAGAAGAAAATGGTGGATGTTGTTGAGGTGTCAACAGGGGATTCATCTGTTGATTGATAGGATGATAAGAGGAGTAACCGTGGGGTTTACGGGTGACACACGGTGGGGTATTTGTTGTGAAGTAGCTTGTGTATAGGCTAGGTGTGGGATAATAAGTGGTTGAGAAAATGAAGGTTGGATGACGGATGGAGCACTTTCGTGATTGGTGGACTCTATGCTTGTTGATTGAATGGGGACAGATTGAGGAACATGAGTGCCAATTTGATTGGACATATTGGGAACAAGACCTAAAAGAGGCTTTCTCCGCCGTGATTAGGCATTAGGGGTGTTGATGCTAGAGGATGGGCAAAGGTCATTCTTGGAACATTGGAAGAAAGACCCAGCGGAGGGCGAAGCGAGAACCAACCGACTATTCGAGAGGGGGTTGGCTCATGAAGAAGTACTGACTTGGGACACGATGGAGGGCATAGATGAATTAACAGCAATATGCGGGTGCGCAGACGCACTCGTTATAGCCAGAGCAGAGGACCTTTCAGAAGTAGGTTGTGGAATATTCGAGGTAACTGCAGTGTTAGGAATAGGTAAGACTATTTGAGAACTAGTCAATATGGTCGGTGGAAGAGAAAAAGGAGGCACAGGGGCCTCGCCCTTCTCCGTGGCTCGAGGCGAGAGAGATGATGTTAACTGTTCTACAAAGGCCTGGGATGGTTCACGAGAATAATCGTACACTTGCTGGATTGGTGGTCCTTGATCAGATATTTGAATAGACTTGTGTACTAGGTAGTCCATGAGGGCTACCGGATTGCAATCGAGAGCGCACAAATTCGGGATCCCGCGGAACATACTCGAGTCGAAGTAGATGATATTTTTGAAGGAATAGTGGAAGCTGGACGTGATGGGGTTGCTTTGGCTTGATAGAAAGGATTATATGACCAAGATGGGGAACCAACTAACAGTGGTCCCGAGGAATATTTGGGGGTGCCGAAACATCCACACTAGTGGTAATCTCGGAAGAAGAAGGGGCCAGTTGAGCCATTCTTCTAGATTGTAACCGAGTGATGACCGTCATAAACACGCAGAAAAGAAGATTGACCTAACTAATGCACAGACAATTCAAGCAGCGCAGGTGATTATCTCCTTTAAGTTTTGATGCTTTTAAGAAAGAAAATATTAGGGAAGGCTTTTTAGAACAGGAACTACTTAGATAGCCAAACTAAGGATGGTTTGGGGAATGTTTGGTGAGGAGTCCCGAAGGCACTTCAGTAAAAGACCGGTACGTGGCTTGATATAGGGGCCTACTCCCGCACTTCACACACCGCTGCGATAAGGGAGTCGGGTGCTTTGCCAATATATACCGAGAACTTCCACAATTTATAGCGCGGCACGAGTACCACGTAGGCTCTTCCTCTTGGATGTCACTTCCAAGTAGGCGAGGCCAGGGAAGGAATTTTGTTTAAATGCTTTATACCTAGTGATTTTGGCTTTGTGTGCAAGGGTGAAAAATAAAAATCAAATAGTGTCACTACCGATTTTGATTAATTTTCCAGCCTAATTAAAACTAGGTGAGAAACATGCAACAACAATGATAACGAAAAAGTTCTTTTTAAGCACTTAAAAGCGAAGTGTTTGATTTGATGAAGACAAGTCAAAGCAGATTCTTTCCCAAATGCGATTAAATTCTTTTTAAGCACCAAAAATTGAAATGTTTGGATGTGATAGACAACAAACAAAGAAATCTTTTTTTTTTTTGGTTCTAAAAAGGAGAAAAACACCGTAAAGAGAAATACACTCTGTAGATTTAGATCTCCCAAGGTGTGTGGACTTCAAAAGCGCGTTGTTGAGCTCTTCCCTCGAATAATCCCACGAACAAGCAAAGTGCTCCAAGAAGAGGTTAAGCAAACACCAAACAAAACCCAGAAAGATATATCCAGATAATGGTGAAATGGAAATTTCTATTTCAAGGAACTAGGAAAATTTCAAGGAAATAAAAATTTCACAAAAAGAGCAAGATTAAAACGATGAAAGGAAAATGCTCAAAGCGGCGAGTAGAAATCGGTGAAGAAAAAGAACAAAGCTCAAAATTAGAAAAGAAATGAACTTGCCAATAAGGGACTTTGGTTAGGTCCCACCGGGCGTGCCAGAATGTAGATCAAGAATTTCGCGCTTGTTACCTGTCCAAGTTAATGCACCAAACTAAACACAAAAACCCTGAAAAACTCCAATGAAATTGATACCTGATGGACAAGATCTCGAAGATGTAGAAGGATAAGGAGGTCAATGTAGATAAGGCGGGCGCACACAAGCAATTCACACAATAGATCCGAGTAACCTGCAAGACACCGATGCTTGACAGAAAAAGACCACGTTAAAAGGTATTTAGGTGGACTGCCCGAGAAGCGGGTCCGGGAAGCGATAAGCTTCCTTGGCGGATGTCAGTCCACGTTTTCAATTAAGTAAAGAAGCATACATGATAAAAAAAAGATGTACATAGGGACTAGATTTTACGATTCTGAATGAAAACGAAATCTAAACACGTGACAGAAAACTATAGAAAAAGAAGCTATGAAATAAAGCCTGGATTTGTGTTACTGTGTCCTTTACCTATACTCGTAGGATGATCGGCGTCGATTATGTAGAATCGGCATCGACTGATGTGATCGGCGTCGGTTATGAAAAATCGGCGTCGATCGGGACAGTGTGAAAAGATTTGGAAATCGGAAAGTGAAGGCCGGATCGTCAATGTCTCTGGCTGGATGCGCCGAAGTCGTAATAATATCTTTGGAAGCAAGAGTCACCGGAAGATCGATGGATACGTGCGATGTTGATGTGATAGAGCAGCGAATGCTGCTCCTCTCGGGATGATTCGGACCGGATCCGCTCTCATTCGATACACTTGATGCTAAAAGATCTCTCTTTCTTGCAACTGTGTCTCTTTCGCGATCTGTCTCTTTCTCTCTCTCTGTTCATGCGTGTGTTCTTCCTTCTTTTTCATCCCTAGAACCGAGTTAAGGCTTCTACTTATAATTGGCGCCGCTCCTAAAAATTGGCGCGACGTGCCGTATCGGCGCCGATCGTAGAATAGACTCGAGATGGCCAAAATGAACAATTTCTAGAAAGATAAGAGTTACCCCAAATACGGGAAATATCCCGCTTGGGAAGAGGAAAAATAGGGGTGATACATAGATAGAATAAATTTGGGGTAGATAAGTGGTTAAGATACATGTGAAGAGGCGTAATTAAATAGTTAATATTTAATTAATCGGATAATATCCCAAGGGGATAGTGGTGACGTAAACGTGCCCCAAGGTTATACGAAAGCGAGTAAACAAATGCGAGGGACACTAAATTGAGTAACCAATTTTAAGTTTCTACACCTACCATCATGTGCCTAGACATGATGTAGATAAGCTGTAAGGCTTTAAAACCACTCTTGTCTAATTGTTTCCTCCCAAAGAAAATTTTGATGATGATGATCTTCTTGATGAGGACCCCATTTCACCTTCACTTTGATTTCCATAGACCTTCTCCCATTACCTACTCAATGACCAAAATCTCCACCCCCACAACTCTTTGGTCCAGCCCCAAGATTCAAGATCAACATGGTTTGTATAAGAGATTTGGCCAAACCACCACAAAGATGCCAAATACACGCTACTAATTTCACAAGGATTGTATCCCCACTAGGGTTTTGTCCCTCATGCGCTATACCTTCCATGACACGCCCCCTTCATCCACCTCCCCTTAGATTAACATGATTAATATTTCCACCCATGCTCACAAAGACAAGGGCAAGGAAAAATCAATTGGCCCATCAACCAACCATGTACCTAACATACCGAGTGCACCCATACCCAAATTCACCATTCGAGGTCCTACATATCCTATTTTTTATGGGGTCACACATCACAGAATGCTAAAACAATCTGCACCAATTCCCCTCAAAATTTCTGTATATGACCTCATCCAAATCTTGAAATCACATTGTCAAGCCCTCATGGAGGTCCTTCAATCTATTAAAGTCTTACTAAATGACCCCATCCCCGTAACCTCCATCATTACCCCTCACCATGTAGCCTCTCTCACTAGATCATCACATTCCTCTATGCCTCCACCTACACACCAAGTGGCCGCCCTTAGCTTTTTAGATGAAGAGATCACTCCCCTTCTAGTCTCGCGACCACTGACCCCACTCTTTTCATATCTTTCTTTATCGATAATATACACATATGATGTGTTATGATTGATTACAGTGATTTTAACATTAACATCATCTCCTCCCATGCATACATGCCAAATGTGGATACATACCAATTACACGTATGGTAACTGGTTATGTTGCGATCCTTTAATGATGCCATTACCTCTACCTTGGGTACCATTGTTCTCCATGTCCACGTGGGTCCCAGCACTATCCGGAACTTTTCTATGTCTTAGAAGGGAGTTCCAAGTATAGATTACTACTTGACCATCCTTGGATCCATGCCATGGGTTGTGTCCCTTTGAATTTACATCGATGCCTTAAATTTGAACATGAGGGACATAATTACACCATCCCTACCGACCCATCACCTTTCAAGACCTGTAACATGCTATATTGGCCCAATGATGTGCTTGTACCGGTCAAGGCATCTGCCACTGTCACCACTTCACCTTCACCCACGAGCCCATCCACCAAAACTACCACTACCTCTACTACATCTAACCTTGTTATCCCCACTGTAGTTGTAGCCTCTACCATTGATGCACTTGTTTCCCCATCATCTAGCAAGCCATCTATCCCCACTACCCACATATCGACTCATCGATCCCTTAGAAGGTGTTTTTAAACACCTCACTGGGAATACTCGCCTATACAATATTAACACCTTCCTCACCCCACAAGAGTATGGGAATATGTGTCAACACCCTAGCTATGACATCCACATTAGTGATGTTTTTACTTATGGCCCTCTCATTCACCCACATTACCATCTTCACCCATGAAGTTCATAGATCCCGAATATATTCCTCCTAAATTTTGTTTTTCGTAAACACTATTTCCCTAGGGAGGTGATAATCTATCAACGTGATGGTGAGGCTCCTCTTCTCTCCCATTCTGTATCCTAACATGATCAATGACTATACGCCTTCTATTAATGTCATTCAATGTTAGGAAAATGATTCCATCCTCAATTACCTTGGTGCATAAGATTCTTATATTCATCAATTAAGTTACCTTCTTAAACACAAACCATGTTGAACAAATCAACCATGAAAATAAACATTAACACTCGGGATGAACCACACATTCTAAAGATCAGCCAATCCTTATATGCTAATGAACAAGAAGCCAAGAAGAGGACATTTTGACAAGCATGCTTAGGGTTGATCTAGTTCTTGGAAATACCTTTGGATAGATCGTGGAGGTATCTTTAGGAAACATTTTCATTTAAGTTGGAAAATGGATCGAAAAAATCCCAAAGCATGGAATTATCCATGTAATCCAATTGATCATCCAATCACAAAAACGGGACTCTTTGTAAGAGGAGATGCACAATTGGTTTGGTGGCAATTCCTATAAAATATGTCTCTGTGAGATAGGGAGTTGTTTACTAGTGCAATGGCTCCAACTTTAAGAAGCTTTTCCAAGAGTGAATAATAGGGCTCTCCAATTGGAGTTTACTTTCATTTTTCCCAGTGAACGAAAACTTTGAACAGGGAAATATTGGAGGAAGGTTTGGCTTGATTAGATGGATGAGATGGACCGATTTGAGAACTACCACATTGGCAAATCCTTTGGCTTTTGAATAATTTTTTTGGGGTTTTTAAGATGAAGAATAATCATTTGATTTGAATGGGGCATTATTGTTTCACAATTGGATTTTCTTCTCTTCAATGGCACAAATTTCCAACTTTCATGCCATTTTGAATGCTTCATCAAAGGTAAGGAAGGTTTTTACCGTAGAGTTGGTGAGATGTGTTTATCACAAGCTCTATTGAAAAACTCTATAAGTTCAGCTTGAGGTAACTGGAATGTTAATTGGTTGATAATACTTCACCAGTGAGAAATGAAATCTACAATAGATTCGTCGTCATACTATCGTGTCAAATATAGGTCAATCATGGTGACTTTTTTGACTACATTGATTGAGAAGTGGTCCAGGAATGCTTGAGCCACTTGGTTAAAGGAGTAGATGGAATTTCTAGGTAAACTATTGTACCAATCTAAGGTAGGTCCTATTAGGGACATGGGGAATGTTCATAGGAGTAAAGCATCATCATGGGAAATTAGATAGCACCCATGTTTGAATGACCACAAGTGTTGTTGCAGGTCTTCTTTACTATTGAAACGATTGAACTTGGGAATTTCCCAATGCATGAGGTATGGGAAAATAGGAATAGATGGATGAATAGGCTCATTACAAATTTCATCATAAGTTAAGGAGTTACGAGAGCTAGAAACTGATGCTTCTAATGTCTGCATCTTTTCCATCATCATCCTAATGAGGTCATTGGTGGGTTGTGAGGAATGGGAACCTCCTATAATAAAGGGAGGTTGATGACGGGTGTATGTTGTGGATAGCATCGTAGTAAATGGGGTGTCGAATATGAACATTGTGAAGGGGGATAGATACAGGTGGAAGATATCCCAAATAAGTGATAGATGAGATTAGGGTTGCTAGTAATGAGTGAAAATAGGTGGGGTAGTCATAACTAATCTCATGGTAATTGGGGGTAGAGATTGGGGGATAGAAAAGACTAGGTTTTGAAATGGGGTGTGGATTGACAACACTAAGGGTGGTTATGATGCAATTGATATATATGAGGAAAAGGGGGTAGATGGAGCCATGCTTAAGGTGGTTGGTGAAGGGATGATCGACACAATGAGTGTAATAGATGTTGTTGGTGTAGTAGCTATAGTAGATTTGGGACCCGGTTGAGATACTGGGTCATGTGGATGAAGGAAATTCTAAGCTAGTGGTAAGCGATGCGGAAGTGGGGGTGAGGGAAGCGGGAATGATACAACCTATAATTTACCAAAAATAATCCAAGCACGCTAGTACATCACTCAGCACTGGGTGAGAACTCACCTAAAGCACACAAAGGTACCAAGTCCCTCTTTAAGGTTTCTTATGCAAGATGTTAGAAATATGAAGAGTTAATGCATTTAGATCCATAATTGGTATAACATTCTATAGAGGATATTCTAGATCTAAATCTAAAGAGTAATGGATTCATGTAATATCCATAATTAACTCTACCATGCAAGATCTAGTTGTAATCATGCTTAACAACTTGAATCAATCAATACACTCCATTATATTAAACATAATAAATACAAAAAAACTTCTTAAAATAAGTAATACCATAAGATCATGCACATCAAATCTAGAAGCATAAGTTCATAATGACTTATATCCAAATTTTTTTCTATACTATGCAGATCACTACATATTTATAAGAGTGCGGACTTGCCCTTCACCACTTACATAATTTCCAAAATAGGTCACATGTTTAAAATAGTCATGCACCTTTAAAATAATAGACACACATGCAAGTGCGATAATAATAGATATCTTCGGTTAAGTTAAGCTGGTAGTAATAATTATATTATTAACTCAAACCCATGAAAATCACTTAGTAGGTGTTATTCAAAAAAATATCTATGCGTGTCACGTAAATATTTATTTGGTTTGTGTGCCCTACACGCTCTCTCCAAAAATATCCCGTACTCTGAAAATGGCTAAGTCACGAATCTTTCCTTTTCCTTTACATGTGTGTCCTTCCCCGTAACATCCCCATTTGAGTACATTAGAACAAGAAATTTTATTTTATTTTTCATGAAGCATTCTAGTTCTAAATAAATAATTTAGAACTCTCGATCATAACAATCATTCTTATAACAGATAACCATATGCAATCTGTAATGACTCTGAGTACCTTGATCTATTCATTCCATGACTCAGTAATCTACCGATCTATTCATGAGTATCAACGAGTTGGCGTTTTATTTTAACACATCACTCTTGTGGTTTCTTTTAATAATCTGGGATTTAGAATGCTCATTCCAAAGAACCTATCTCGAATAGTTATTCTTGTTGTTGCAAAATCACCTTGCACCCTTGGATGCAGATCAGGCTTCTAGGGTGATCACTCTAGCATCCAGTGTGATTGCACAACATGGAAACCTCTCTCCAAGTGTGGGACTTGTGAAATTGAGAGAGGAATCTCCAGAGAAGGCTGGTTCCTACTTCTAAACTACCTGCCACAAGCTATTCCAGTGCAGACAAGCTAATCTAAACCTAGTCTAACCATGCCAAGGAGACAAAGAGAGAGAGAAAAGGGAAAAACAGCAAAAGCCTACACTAAAACGGTGATACACCAGAGAAGGAGAATGTTGAACATCTATCAAAAGCTGCCATGGAACAAGGAGAGGTGAGTAATGGGAAGGATGGACGAGACGCATCAGGAGCCCAAGGATAGATTTCACACGTAAAATGTCCCAAAACTCCATAAACACACTCTCCAGACACATGTAATGAACATTAAAACATGTGCAAATACCTGCAATGAAGAGAGACAAGAAGAAAACAAGAAAAAAAAGAGCAAGGATGGACAGATGCATCACAAAACACATTTTTGTTGCTCCATAAGTTTGCACAGAACATCATTTCAATAGTAAAGGCAAAAACGCCATTACGAGAAGCGGGGAGGTTCGAACTCCATTTTTTCAACCTGGAGAAGAAAAAGGAGGGAGGGCAGAAATTTGGAAAGATGAAAAACCTTAGAAAGAAGCCCCTCCTTACAATGTATAGGAAGAATGAGAGAGAAAAGAAAGAGGAATTTCAAATCTACCCCAACCACCTCCGAGTTTAAGGTTGCATTTAATTCATCTCATTATGGTGGTAGGTGAGAATCCTAATAAGCCCCAAAAGTGGCGAATCGTATTTTGCATTTTGAAGAACTTTTTCTCACCCATTTAAACATATCTGATTGTAGTTGGATAGAGGACCTCGTAAGATTTCTGAAAAGTCCAACCTTGCGTGAATCCGAGCTCCCTGTGAAAATTTATGGCCATTTGAATATCTGCGTCAGTGTCCGCTTCCTGTCAGCGCTCAAAATGTTGCGCCTCCTGAATCAGTGCCCTTGGCACACCTTTCAAAGCATGTTGACAGAACTTATCGGTGCCCTTTGGCACACCTTTCAAACATGTCGACAGGAACTTATCAGCGCCCTTTGGCACACTTTTCAGCATGTCGACAGGAACTTATCAGCGCCCTTGGCGCACCTTTCAGCATGTCGACAGGAACTTATCAGTGCCCTTGGCGCATATTTCAACATGTTGACAGGAACTTATCAGTGCCCTTGGCGCACCTTTCAGCATGTCGACAAGAACTTATTAGTACCCTTGGCGCATATTTTCTATGTTGGCACCTTCGCTTTGCACCTCTTTCTGCTCCCCATGGGCGCAACTTTTTTGGTGTCTGTTGGTCCGAAAATCTATCACATGGACAGATCTATGGATAGAGCGAGCCAACGGTGTGCGGGGCATAGCCCCTCTTTGAGTCAAAGACAAAGCGAAACTAGTTTATTGCTATTCTACCAATAGGAATCTATGCAAGTCTCATGATTCTGCCTTCGGGGTTTGGGATCTCATCCCAGTAGGGGTGTTTCCGACTGCGAAAAGAAAGGAAAGGAAGAGGGAATGAAGAAAGAGCAGGTCCGAAGGAAGAAAAGAAATGAATTCCAAAGCAAAAAGGTCAGAAGATTTATGTTTTGCAATTAGTAGTAAACAGAGCCAAACCTACTTGCATAAACAAACAAAGAAATACTGATGATGAATAAATGACAAAAAAGTAGATATGAATCTAACAGAATAAACACATACAGATCTAACATAAGAAAGGTCTGATGCATAACATAGCTATTCAGCACAAAGTCTCAATATTTGTATTACTGTTTTCTTCTGTTACAAGAAAGCTCAAAGTCTTTTTTCTTCACTTCTATTTTTCATCTGAAAGATATTCATCCATCCCACAATACTACAAGTATTGGAGTATATATAGAAGAAGAAGAGAAAAGAAGGCAAAAAGGAGCCAACAACTATTTACAAAGATATTTACAAAATATCTAAAAGTCATGTTGACTTTTTACAACTTGATGGATGACATCATCCCATGATGCAACATGGATGATGTCATCATTTGCATCAACATACTCCAGATATTTCCAGAAAGACGAAGAAGAGAAAGAGAAGAAGGAGAAGAAGAAGAAGAAGAAGAAGAAGCAAAGCTATTCGTCATCATCATCCTGCGGCCGAAAGGGGGTGGACTGCTTTTGTTGCTCCTCAGGTGACGAGATATGGGCGGAGCGGTATTCCATGAACTTGTTGATTATTGGCCCTAGTTGATCCTGGGAAGGATCCTTGTGCCTATCACTTATCGCCTCACAAGTCTCCCGCTCATCTATGAGCTTCTCTGGGAGTTTGGAATAGTCCTTTTCCACCTCAATGAGGAACCCAATGAAGTCCCTACATGCCCAGCCAGGTTGTTGATAGATTCGTGTCAAATGTGACCTCGGCCCCGCTCGAGAAGCGATCTCCTTGAAGATCCGGGTGGTTTCATCGGCTTTCCTTAAAGTGAAGGAAGGAGCAAGAAATCCACGGCAACATATTAAGAACAATTCGCTCCATTTGGTGCATTGCATCCAGGGCTTCTTCCTTCACTTTGTCAATCTTTTCTAGAATAAATTCTAGCTGATCCACCCGGTAGTCCAGAGTGGACATGATTTTGTTGAGGGCCCTTGGATGGCCGAAGACGCCGAATTTGACCAGATCTTCGACTGAACAGTCAAACATTTGTTGGAAGGTCTCGTGTTGCAGTCTGGCATGTTCCAACTCTTCTGATATGGGCCCTGCTAACTCTTGGAGCTCTTTATTCACCTTACTAATGTTCAGGTACAAGTCGGAGAACTCGGCGATCACTTTTTCACTTTGTCTTTGAGGATTTGGCTCCTCCAAGTGGAAACGGCCATACCCTGCTCGCCGATTTTGGCATACTCATTAATTTTCTCCGACCGAGAAGCTCGAGAAGTCTCGGCGGTAGTTATGGGAGTGCACTACCCATCTTCTGTAAGGCTTGGAGCAGATATTTGTTTTGCTCCTTTAGTTGCCTTTTCTCTTCCTTAATTTCTGAAGCTTTTGCAGGGCGTTAACTGCAGAAAGAGCCTCCCCCTGAAGACTTTCGGAAGATGTCCCCATTGTGACTTGGGTCACAGTAAAATCTGTCGAGAGATAGATCCTTTTTCTCTTTGAGGGGATCGGGGTACACGATTTCCATAACTCTCTCTCTCTGCAACACTTTGAGAGAAGTGCGTGACAGGCTTCTGCTTCTTCACCCCTTAGAAGGGATCACGGAAAAGTCCATCGGAGTGATGGGAACTTTCCTCTTTTGCTAACTTAGCTGTTGAGAGATCCAAGCTGGACCTATGGTAGAAGGACCGGAAACAGAGGAGGGGGCAGTTGCAGTAGAAGAGGGGAAAAACATGGAGACACGTGGCGGCGGCATTGAGAGAATAGCCGAAGAAGTGCCCATGGAGAAGGAAGGAAAGCTGCACTGCGGAAGACATAGGAGGGGAAGGGAGCTCGGAGATGAGGGAAGAAATGGAGGAGGACAGATCAGTGAGGGAAGAAAAGATAGATGAAGAGGCGGGGGAAACAGTAGAAGAAGGGGAAGAGGACACGACCAAAGGGATGGTCACTTGAGTCGCTCGAGGAGGGGAAGGAAGAGAAGAAGAAGGGACGGAAGGGACCTCAGTTGTTGTTACCGTGCCGACATCCTGAGTGGATGGGCCTATTGGAACATCCTCTGTTATTTCTTCCTCCAGAGTTATGACTTGTTCTGGTGCTGTGGAAGGAGGACTTTCAGGAGCTTCTTCTTGGGTGGTGCTGGACTCACCCTCTACGCCTTTGCCTTTGCCTTTAGGCTGCTGTTTGGATCGTGGAGGTGCGTTACCCAATGGGGAGGTTGTGAAATCAACCCCGAGGTAGATTAGGCCGTTCATCGGCACCAATGTTCTGTCCTCCGCAAAGTCTCCTTGACCCTCTCCTCAATTGTCTGAGGAGCCTTAGTTCTATCAATGGCCGGAAAGGGCCAATCGTCCCCATCTGTGTCAGTATATACCTTGTCTATTTCATCTTCCGTAGTTTGGTAGCCTTTGGGGACAATGGCTACCCCATATTGGACGATTTCTGCCAAGGCTAGGCGAGAATGATCCTTTCTTCTGAGCTCCACCTCATGGATGATGTCAATGTAAATGTCCTCGATCTGAGGGACGTGGATTGGATCAAGTTTCGCCCTCGGCAGACAGCTCCTTGGGTCGAAGGTAGGCCTGGCTGGGAAATCATGTTTCAAATTGAGTAACTCCAGCTCTGCGAACATTTCCTTCACCTTGTGGTGGGTAGAGCATGTATATCGGCCTACTGTGAGGGGGAAAGGAGTTCCACCCTTCTTTCTTTTAAGGAATTTCTCGTGGTATGTGATTAGCTACCTTGACAGCTCCAGTAGATCGGCTTAGGTCCAAGCATACCTCTAGTAGCTGATTGGCTCTCCCAAAAAGTTGGCAGCCCTTAGATAGGTGAATGTGGGAAACTGGGTGAACAAGGCCCCCCATTTCTCAGTGGCTGCTACTATGCTTTTGGTCGTGCGACCATAAGTCATGTTCAGCCTCAGAAGGCAGATGATGTGATAGAAAAACACATCGTTAACTTTTGTGAATTGGGAGATGCTATTCTCCAGCCTCAATTCTAGGTAATACTCGTATATCTTGACCTGAGGCCAAACTCCACTCCGCATCGGGCACGGATAGTTCCTCATCGATGCGCGCATAGACCACGTAGGAGTTCATATGGAATGCCCCCGTTGTGTTGAATTGTTGTAGCTGTTCGGAGATTGTGCTGCTTATAATTTCTCCCCAGAAAAGCTACTGATCAGGCATATTCTTGTTCATGGTCTCTAAGTACCGCAGCATCCATTTATGGAAATAATGGGCATCAGAAAGCCCAAAGACCCTGTTCAGAATGTAATGGTGTCACTGAGCTCTTCTGAGAAGTCGCTGCGGTGGATGATTTGGGGCCACCGGGTTATTACCTTCTTGTTCTTCAGATAGACTTCGTTCATTAGTTGCATACATTGATCCTCATTGTCATCCCAGGCCTTAATGCACTCCGCTTGGCTGACGGCCACAAAGTGCCGGTGGTGAGGGATGCCGAGTATTATCTCAAAGTGACGGGCAGTGAGGTTGATGACTACCTCGCCCTTGTTGTTTTCGACACATCTTGTGTCTTTGTTGTAACACTGGGCAATCACCATCAAGAATTCATTGTTGACGGCGCTGACTGGGATTCCTCCGGTGAAGTGCAGGGCACTACCTATCAATTTGTCCATCCATGGACTCCTTGTAACTTTCTGAGTTCTGGCCCAGAATTCCTCCATATCGATATGCCCCAGTCGAGTCTCGGCGTCCATGCCGCACTCGGCCTGGGACTCGGGCATTCTGACCCTCTGATATTTATATTTCATCTCTTCTTCTGTAAGTTTGGCCTTTCCTTTGGATTTGGTGGGTCTCTTGCTGGATGTAGACATATGTTCTTTCGAACTCAGTTGCTGATCCGGATAAATAGTGAAAATCTTGAAAATGGGTCCACAATGCGTTGAAAATGACGAGGCAGAGGCTGACAGGCTCAGAGAATAAAAATCACGTGATATGCGTCTGATGATAATGACATTTGGGCGCGCAAATTTTATATATATAGGTGAGCTAGTCATAAATGCGCCACCCACTTTGTAAAGGGCGCATGAAAGTTGCTGTCGACATGGAAAAGCATGCGCCCTTTGGCGCACGAAAGCATTTGCCAGCATGAAATTAAGCGCGCCTTTGGCGCACCGAAAGGGATGTCGACATGAGATTATGTGCGCCCTTTGGCGCACCAAAACATGGCGCAACAAAAGTTGTGTTAATATGAAGGCGCATGCGCCTTGGCGCACGTAGGGAAGACTCAACATACAAGGCTCACCAAAAGGTGTGTTGATTGACTTGAAAAATATGCACCAAAGGATTTAAAGGGCGCACCAAAACATGGTGTTACATAGTAATTCCATGCGCCTTGACCAAAAAAATACTCAAAAGACTAAGTTCGAAAAACTAGATTTCACGGGAAGGGATTTTGCAACACTCGAACGCAAGGATCCCTAACGAGGATCAAAACAAAATTTTGGTATGGTTATCGGTAAAATTTCCTTGTCAATTTTACGGGATAATAGGTTCAAGACTTCTCATGTTGTGCGCCTCTTACCTGCGCCAAGGGCACAAATTTTTTGGTGTCAGCACCTCCTGCTGTGCACCTCTTACCTACGCCAAGGGTGCAACTTTTTCGGTGTCAGCACCTCCTGCTGTGCGCCTCTTACCTGCACCAGGGGCACAACTTTTTCGGTGTTAGCACCTCTTGTTGTGCGCCTCTTTCCTACGCCATGGCGTAACTCTCCCAGTGTCGGCACCTCCGCTGTGCGCCTCTTACTGCGCCATGGGCGTAACTTTTTCGGTGTCGGCACCTCTGCTCGTGTGCCTCTTACTCGTGCCATGGGTGCAAATTTTTGGTGTCGGCACCTCCTCACGTGCACCTCTTTCCTCGTGCCATGGGCGCAACTTTTCGGTGTTGGCACCTCCTGCCGTGCGCCTCTTACTTGCGCCATGGGCACAAATTTTTCGAGTGTCCGCACCTCCTACCGTGCACCTCTTTCCGTGCCATGGGCGCAACTTTTCTGGTGTCGCACCTCTGCTATGTGCCTCTTTCTTGTGCCATGGGCACATATTTTCAGTGTCGCACTCCTCGCCGTGCTCCTCTTCCTGCACCATGGGTGTAACTTTTCGGTGTCGGCACCTCTGCTGTGCACCTCTTACTCTGCGCCATGGGTGCAACTTTTTCAAATGTCGGAACCTCTTGTTGTGTGCCTCTTACTCGCGCCATGGTGCATACATTTTCGTGTTAACACTCATTGTCATGCGCCATTTCCATGCGCCAAGGGCACATCCTTTACCTTTTGCCGACACTCATTTCGTGCGCCACTTTCCTGTGCCTTTTGAATGTCAAGGATTTTAGTTTCTTTGATTTCTATATTCTCTTGTTTGTCTATATCGACCGGGGAATATATTTACAACGGTTACCATTATTCATCGGCATCTCATCCCTCAAACTAGGTGACATAGGACAACGCAATCAAGAGCTTGCGATACTTTGGCAAAGATTTGAAACATACGACTTATGTCTCGTATTCCTTGATGGCATACTCATCAACTGGAATACGTCCTTCACCCCATTCCAATGTTATGTAGAATGTCTTATGACTCCACCATCGACCTCCCTGGCCCCAAGTTATTCACTCAAGAACGGATTAATAATATGTGACAATGATATAAGGATGCTCTCAAGAACTAGGATACGCCGACATATTGGGTTAACCCTAGTTAACCCCTGTGTGTCAAGGTACCAGTCTCCGTGGAAGCCTCATATCATGACCACATTCCTAACCAGTCCCGAGTAAAAAATTGTTTGAGTTTAAGGTGTAAATATTAACGATCAATACAAAGGGTGTCGCCATAAGTCACCTGCATTGTTATATCTTCAAGAAGATCCTAATCTTCTCGAAGGTACAACCCTGTAGTTGACTTGTGCCATCAACCTTCAAATCCACCTCGAAAAGATCTACTTAACTTTAAGGTGTTACTTACGTTGAGTTAAAGTTATACTTTAAGACGCTCCTTTTAGGGTAGTCTTTTCCCAACCCCTGGGTTCCTCACCTTAGAATTTCCTTTCTTATTAAGACCCATTTCACAAAGAGAAGTTAATAAGATTTGAGGTTTCATTAAGGAGTTCTTTGTTACACAATGATCTAAATCAATGAAATTGGGCAGTAGCCCTAAGTCTTCTCATAAGGTTGCTAACCATACCCTTATTAGGTTTATATCAGTTCTCAAAACTGAAATACATCTTACTTATTAGTATTAAGATATAGTGATTTAAAATCAAATTAAGGCGTTGTCTTGACTTAGATCAAGATTAGGGAGTAATAATTTATTCAGCCCGTTCAGCTTCCTGTTGAGGTTTATTTTAACCTTAGCTTCTCGAAAGACAGTGATCTAAATTCCAATTTAGCTTTAGATAGAACATAACAGAACTACTAAACATTCACAAGTATTCAGTCACATAATCTTTGCAAAGCTTACTTAGAGAATCCCAAATGTCTCCAAGGTATACAATAATAACAATGCTCTTAAAATCATTCGAACCAAAGAAGTTCAATCCATCAAGATACGAATGCAAACACATAAGTAACAAATACCTCATTTCATTCATTTCTAAGCTAATCAAATACATTTTATGCATTCAGCATATTTGATACAATACTCAACAGCAAAAGAACATCTTTCTTCAAGTAGTACATTTAGAGAATCAAGTTGGAATTCATCATAAAACCAAATTAAACAATCTGAACATCATATCAGATCTGCGTGCCTTTACCACTTACGGCAACCATCTGCAAAAATTGTCAACACGGGTCGGTTCGGTGAACCGAGCATGATAAGCACTAATTCTTAAAACAATTGCAATCCACCAATTGTTCTCATTAAACAACTGTTTAAATGAAATCATTTCTTCAAATTCCAAACATAAATCAAGCTATTCATCTTATATGTTAGAGACTAAGAACAAATGAATACAACCATTCTAAAGACAAGACAAAACTCCTACAAGAATGATTCTAACAATTACTCAAAGGCGCTTTATAACATTCAACAAGCTCAAGCTGTCAGTAATTTCCTTTCAATCATACATTATTTTAATGGTATTGGACGGGTATACCTACTTATCTGAAAACACACATTTTATACCAGTCTCTCCATAATACCACAGTCTATTCTTGTTATGCCCTTATCGAGAGATCGCATAAGGATACAAGAAGAAAGCACACAAAGTTTCCGACTAGAGAGAGAGTATTTTCCTATTCCACTTATTATACATCAACATATAATTTACTGAGTCTAGAAGAAAGTAACGAGTCAATCAGATTCCCATATCAATCATTTCCGGGACTGCATCGACTCCTCCTGGAATAACACAATTAATTTTCCACATGTGATTAAATAGTCGAGATCACAAGAAGAACTACAGTCTCCTCTAAATTCAATAATAAAAATCACTGAAGCTATTAAGCAATACAAGAGCTTTCCACGACAAGCAATAGTAAATAATCCACCCAAAAGCAGACTCAACAAAACTTTTTCATATCATTCATCAACATGAAAATACCCAATGCCACTGGTTTCAACATGGCACGCAGATAGAGCTCTTTGTTTGATCAAACTCGAGACAAGAAAACATTAAAAACAAATGATGTTTCCATATGCAAATACAGTGACATTCACACCGAGTCAAAACACAAACATGCACAACTTCATTCAACTTAAACAATTCCCTACGATTATACAACAAAGACTCATATTAGAAGCTGATTTCAAGAAAAATAATCACAACAAGGTCTTCATGAAGCCAAATTCCATAACAATAATTTCCTCAAAGTTTCATCCAAGTCGAGCTACTACAAAATATAACTTGGTCACAAATAGAGTCGAGTTTTGTAAAGAAAACCCATCCCTTAATTCCTTAGAAACGAACTGAACATAACACAACAATGTTAAGAAAGAGTCTGTATGATATGTATGCACAACGAGGACTTAAATCGAGAATCGATCAAACTACTTAACATATCAAGGACTCCAAATGACTCAAATCAAACTAGTACTCATAACCTGGGCTTTGATTGAAGTTGAATTCATATGACAACAATTCAAGGACTCCAACAGACTCAAAACCAATAAGTATCCACAACAAGCTTCTACAGAAGTCGAAAACATACTATCCATTTCAAGGATTCCAATAGTATTCACAACAAAACTTCTACAGAAGTCAAAAACATAAGTTACGTTTCAAGGATTCCAACAGTATTCACAACAAAACTTCTACAGAAGTTAAAAACATAAGTTACTTTTCAAGGACTCAAAAGGAGTCAAAACCATATAGTATTCTCAACTAAACTTCTACAGAAGTTGAAACATACTATCCATTTCAAAAATTCCAACAATATCATGCTAAAAAGTATCCACTGCAAAACTTCAACAGAAGTCAAAACATACGAAACATTACAAAGACTCTCACTGAGTCATTTTCGTATATAATCCTTGCAACTTTCAATAGATTCTAACCCAAAATCGCAAACACAGTAAGGACCTCGACAATAGTCGCATTCAAGTAGTATAATCACAGCAAGCATTCCAAACAGAAGAAACTTCAAGAATTCACAGCAAGAATCAACAGGATTCAACAACAATAAAAGCACAGCCCGGTCTTTAATCGAAATGAATCCAAAAGGAAGAATAAATACAGTAACCATTCCATCAAAGTCTTCGAAAAACCCAAGATTCCTAATTCCATAGGAAAAGAAGAACCAATACATTGCTTCAAACCAACTGAACTGAAATCACCTGAACAGAGTTGTTTTAATGAAAGCATTTGGAGTAAAGCAATATTTTTAAAATTCAAGGCATATCATGCCCGGTAATGTTGCTTTAAAAATCTGAAGAAGACCTCACGAATGAGCTCGCGCCTTTCCTCCTTTCTTCCACGATAGATTCAACAACAATAATTTGTTACCCTCATGCCTTATAAACTTTCCCGACAGAGAAAAGAGCTAGATATTCTCATAGTTGCCATGCAACACAAAGTAGACTGGTTCGAAGAACCAGTGATCAAACAGAGAAAAAGCGAGTGTATGGAAACCAAACAACCAACTAGTTTTCCATTTGCATGCCTTCCGAGCAATCCGTGCTTGGGAAATGAAGTTCATCAATGACATTAACTCCAAAGTTCCCGCCTAATCTCCATTGCCACCGACCGCCAAATTTGGTGATTGACAAATGAAAACAAACAACCATTCCCATATTTGGCGACTCTGCCACGTCAGGTCTCAATAGATGTTTACAACCTCCGCTAAATCCCTTGTCCTTCATGCTTATCCACCTCATTTAATGCCATGGAAACCACCGCCCATGACTCACACCCCTTCATAGGTCCCCCTTCATCCATGATCATTAGTTAGGTTAGAACATAGGTTAAATCACTAGGTAATACTTTAGTCTTACCTCCATAGTGCTTAGGTAGCTAACCTTAGGAGCATTAAACCTATAGTTTAGGGCTAGGTTAGATTAGCAATAATTCAACCCATAGGTTATAGTTTAGGTTAAGGTTATTAACCTTAACGAATCCATTCTAGGTCCCACAAGTAGGTTCGATCAGTATTAGAACCAACAGGTATAACATTCCTGAAATGGATTCTATCCGGCATTGATAAAAAGCTTGCAGTATACACTAGAATTTATTACCTGGCTTAAGGTCTAGGCCTTCCTGATATTACGATATCGGGAACCAATTCATTTAACACGATCAACCTGAGTTAGACTCCGGAATTGCTTATTCAACACATTCAGACCTTGCAACTTTCGTAAGGTCTAAATTTTTGTTCATCCAGAATAAACTTAAAACATCTCTTGGATCAATGCAACTGATCCAAGGCTGAGTCATAAAGACGGATAAATCCACAATTCCTTTCGAAATCAAATTGAACTCAGGTGCTAAAAATGAAAGAAATAAAAGAGTCCAAGCATATCCTGACTCAGTCAAAGATCTTCAAGAGCAAAGAAGATACAATCCATATCAAGCATGACTTCACAATCAAAGGAACACATCCTTATACAGAAGAAATCATATATCAACACTTGAATGCTCAGGAGGAAGTAACAATAGTTCAGGGTGTTACATGCTTCCCTCCTAAAAGATTCATCATCCCGATGATTACATATTTGATTTACCTTCAGGTCAACCAATTTATTAGTTCACAATACAATAAGACTATTTCCAACTTGAATAGTTCCGTAAGTCAATGTCACGATACATTTTATTCAAATTTGAATAATGTTTGCATCAATCGGCTTTCATATAGACATGAAAAGATAAGTTCATAAAAATGTTTTGTCAATGATTTCATTCTATTGAAAAAGAAAAGGAAAAGCAATTTTCATCTCTTCCAGATTTTCCCAAGTTGCACTTTCTTCGTTAAAGCGGTCCCACTTTGGACCTTACATTCTTGTATTTCACGATTTCTCAAATGCACGATTGTGAGTTTCGAACTCATGTGGGTTTAACCACGATTATTCCCGGGTCTTGAAACCTGCAAGGAATTCCAATTTAAGACATGTGACAAATCTGAAACATATTTCTTAAGCAAAGAAATATGGAAAACATCATGCTTGTGAGACAAAGCGGTGGTAATGCTAATCGATAAGCTACGGATTGATTATTTCGACAATTTTGAAAGGTCCCATGTAACAAGGTGACAACTGGTAGCCTTGCCAAAAGTTATAGAACTCTTTCGGGTTTAACACGAAGAAAACCTTCTCACCAAGCTCAAACCTTTGATCAACCCGCTTAAGGTCAGCATAGCTCTTCTTCCTATCTGTTTGCTTCCTTTAATCGTTCACGAATCAACTTTACTTGTTCCATTTCAATTGAGGATCTCTAGTCCAATTACCGCTCTATCCTCAATACTATCCCAACTAACAGGGGTTTGCACTTCCTTCCATAAAGTGCTTCAAAAGGTGCCATTTTAAGAGATGAGTGATAAGTGTTGTTGTATGCGATTCAACTAGTGGAAGATGCTCTTCCCATTTATATCTTGTTGATCCATGCAATACATTCGCAACATATCTTCCAACAATTGATTTACTCTCTTGGTTTTTCCATCTGTTTCTAGATGATATGCAGAACTGAAGTTTAGTTTCATTCCAAGAGCTGTATTAAGCGTTTGCCAAAATCTTGACGTCATTCTAGGATCCCTGTTTCAGATATAATCAATTCTGGTACACCATGTAACCTGAAAATTTCATGCACGAATCTTTTGGCCAACACTGGTGAATCATCCTTTAGATTTCCAGCGATGAAATGAGCTACCTTAGTTAGTTTATCTACAACTACCAGGATAACATCATGTTTATTCCTAGACATAGGTAACCCTTGTACAAAGTCCATGCTTATTACTTGCCATTTGTACTATCGGTATGCTATGGGGATATAATAGTCCAGCAGGGTGCATGTGTTCTGCCTTAACCTTTGACATTCAGGATAATGAGTCACAAAATTAGTAACATCCTTTTCATACCTTTCCAAAAGTATTGTTGTTTTAGATCAGCAAGCATTTTTGTGATACCCAGTGTCCAGAGAAAGGCGAATTATGAAATTCAACTAACAACTTCTTTCTCAAATCATTTAGCATAGGTACGTATACCCTGTTTTCATAACGTAAGATTCCTTCATTATCAAAATGAAAGCCTTTATACCTTTCATCATTAGGTTCTGCAGCAAGCGTTGTTTTTACTTGCTAAAAGTATATATCAGATTCTGAGGCACTTTTTACCTCATCCTTAAACTGAGTTCTTAATGTTATAAGAGCAGAAATGTGCTTCCTACGACTTAGAGCATCTGCTACCCTATTCTCTTTCCCTTTGATGTAGCTAATATCAAAATCATATTGAGATAAAAACTCTAACCACCTTCTCTGTCTGGCATTTAGATTAGGTTGAGTGAAAATATATTTCAGTCCTAAGTGATCAGTTTTCAACTCAAAAGGTTTCCCAAGTAAATAGTGTCTCCAAACTTGAAGCGCATGAACAATGGTAGCAAGCTCCAAATCATGAGGAGCATAATTCAGCTCATGTAACTTAAGTTTCCTACTTTCGTATGTTATGACTTGATCATTTTGTAACAAAACACCTCCAAGGCATTCCCGAAGCATCCATTACAACAAGTAAAGCTCCCATTAGGTCCTGCAGTAATGCTAATATAGGTGCGGAAGTCAACTAGATTTTTAGACTTTTGAAAGAAATTTCACACTTATAATTCCAAATAAATTTCTTATCCTTCTTCGCAATGAAGTTATCTGGTAAACCACTTTAGAAAAATCCTTAACAAATTTTCTATAATAACCAACAAGACCCATGAAGCTTCTTACTTCATGCACATTCTTTAGTGCAGCCATGGGCTTTATTGCCACTATTTTTGAAGGATCCACAAAGAATTCCTTTTTACTAATGACATGACCCAAATAATGAACACGTATCAAAGAAAGAACATTTGGATAACTTACCATACAACTTTCTTTTTCTCAAAATTTCCAAAACTATCTTCAAATGCTCATTGTGTTCCTCGACATTTTTAGAATAAATGAGAATATCATCCAAGAATACGAGTATCATACTTTATATGCGCCCTATTCTCATGTGTGAACCTTCTATGTGCCTTCTGCTAAGTATCATACTTTTTCTTCTCAACATTACCCCACACAAAATTGTATTGCCACCTAGCAATGGTTGCCTCTTTATACTTCTAAAGAATAAAGAATAAGAAATGGAATGAAATTAAAGAATTATTGTACAAAAAATGAATTTCACCCTGCAACGTCCTCTGTCTCAACTGGAAGAACTAGCTCTGGATACTCCTCTTTGATTTCAGCCTCTAAGGCTTTCCAATCACTCAAAGCATGGCTTCTTCCTTTTCCGAATATCTCGATGAAATAGAGTCTAACTCTTCTTTGTAATATCTTACTTCTCATTATGTAATACAATAACAATGTTAGACATTACGGTCACCCTTCCTTCCGTAAGATCAATATTTTAAGCTATAAGTTTTCCAATTTCATCCAACCTATCCTTATGAGGGTCTTGGGCTCTTGAGAGGGCCTCACACTTCGCTTCACTAGTGTCAATCTCTCTGTGTGTCCCAATGTCTCATATTTCATTGCCTTCAAGAATTCATTGTCTTATACTATGGTCCTAGTCCTTATTACTACCTCTAGAGCTACACATATGTTTAATGTCCGGTCCGCCTTCTTTAGCTCCTCTAATTTCATCAGCCTATCCTTGTGGGGGTCTTGGGATGTTATAAGGGCCTCATGCTTTTGGTTCACTAGCACCAATCTCTCCATGAGCCCCTAAAATCTCCTCCTTCATGGCCTTAAGGACTTCATTATCTTCTACTATGGTCATGATCCTTATTACTACCTCTAGAGTTGCACATATATTAATTCTTGGTCTATTTTCTTCGATCCTCTTGTAAGGTTTGGAGTAATGCTTCATAGGATGAAATATTTCTTGTGATCTGAAGTAATTACTCTCTCTCTACTTCTGTTGAGGTTCCTTTAGCATTGACATTTGAACTAGTCCATCCTCAAGCACCAAATCAACTAAGGTACACACATAATGCATTGCCAAAGGGAACTTTTTTATACCTTGGGATCAAGTGCATTCTTTCTTGTAGGAAATGATCACCGATCTCCTTTGCCATGCTTGATGAGAACCCCATTATTCTTATGCTATATGTCCTTTATCCTTTCGGATGCACTATTTCTACATCTTTGGCTTTAATATCTTCTCTTAGCACTTTGATAGTGGTAGCTTTATCCACATTCCTATGTGCCACCTCTATAGATACCTTCACTAAGGCATTACTCACTATTCATTAGTCATAACATTGGGATTGATAGTTATGTGCCTATTTTTTTGGTGCCTTCCTCATTCTTCTTGACACACATGACTCTTCACACACATCAAAATTAGGCTCATCCATGTGATTTTTCATGGACCATGACAATTGTTTCCTGTGTGCATGGTTTCCATGTCAGGGTCCATCAACTCCCATCCATACAATTCCTTGAGGCCCAATGTATTCTAGAATCACACACATGACAATTTTACTTGTATCCTCTTCATAGCCCATGATTGGTGTAACATACTCCCCACTTTCCCTCTTTGATCTTGGCCCTTAGGAACTTTAGCACCAAGGTTTGGAGTTGGACCCTCCATGTCCCGAGCAAGTATCTTTCTCTGTTTCTCCCAAATTGTTTAATCCTTCTTCATCCTTCATTTATTCATCCTTGGGTTCTTCCACATCCTCTGTTGGTACATGAGTTCCAAGCATGCTCTCTGAAACTCCTCCACCTCCTCATTCATCTCAGTAACTTTATCCTTCTTTTCTTAGTTGTCTCTTTCTATGGAGAGAGTCATGGTGATCTCTTGACAGATTGAGGATTTCCCGTGCCTTGTGTTCTTGTTCTTATAAACACTCTCTTGAAATGGCACTCTCCTTGGACTACTTCCAAGTCCTCTTCATCTTTTTGTTCTGTGGTGGGGTACTTGCATGCTTTGTCTCCATTTTGTCCGTAGGCTTCCTCTAGCCTTTATGTATCAAGCCTTTAATGTCTTCACACCCTTCTTCCTCATCATCTACCTCTATAGGTTCTATGGGATTTGGAGATGGCATGTTCTCCATTGTATGCTTACCCTTAGGTGGCCCTGGGAGCACGAACTCATTCTCCACATATTTGTTACCCTCCAACTTAGGCTTAAGTTGAAGGTATACAAGTGTGGATCCACTATCCCCAACAACCAAGCTTACAAGATTCATGTTTATAACATCTGAGATAAGTCTTTCAATATAGGCAGCCTTGCTTGGGTATACATATGTCTTCCTCAAGTGTGTGGTAGTCACATTCTACCTTGTTTGCAATAAAATTTAGGCGGAGCGCATGAGAAAAATGATCGACTGATGCCTATAAGTAGTGTGCTTATGAAGGCATGCGATATTTTACATCATGTGCTCCAAGTCCCATCCTTCATAGAAAATCACACGATGCAGAAGTGTTGGTACACCATGAATTGTATTACCTTTCCCACCACTGATGGTAACTCCTTAGGAATGTGCCACTCCTCTTCAAATGTCGTGTGGAGCCTATCATACCACATCTCCACCCTCTATTTGAATGGCCCACTCATTGACCCTTCACATAAATATTTTTCAAACCTTTGTGCAAGGGATTTTTTCTCCATGGGATACTCCCAAATCTTGTCCTTTGGCCCATTGGGCACTCCAATCTCCACAAATACTAGTGATAACAAGATAGCGCCAAAATGATCCTTTCACAAGGTGCGTGCTTCCTTGATGATGGTCTCCACAATGTAGCATGTTATGTTATAGACTACCCCTGTGACATCTTCCTTACAACATGGAGCCACATTGTATTCACCTATGACCATCTCTCTTGATCATTCAACTTAGTCACCAGATGCGCAATCTGCTTCTACCACTGGGTACTTTTTCATTTTTTTGATTTCCATTCCACACAAACCCTTTTTGTATACCCTAATTGCTTTCATATTTCAACAATTTCTTCCTTATCAGTTAGGTCACTATCAAGGTCCATCCCTATCCCCTTTAACCTTTTTATCATTGAGATCAAGCATTGCTATAATCCTTATCCTTCTCTACGGAAAAATAGAAGAAGTCCTCATGGACTTGCTCATTAACCTTTGGTAAAGAGGTTTGTATTTTCCAAAGTATGGGAGCTCATACAACTAGTAACTCCTACTTGTTTGAAAAATTTCTCCCTAGTGTCATCATACACCATCATCCTCCTCTGTCGTGCACTTGTTGGTATTTGTACTCAATAACACATCTAATTATGTCTTATTATCGTGAGGTGTGATATTTGTAATCACTCACCTTGTAGCTGTGTATGTGGGAATCCCACTCTTTCCCAACTATCACACCTTTCTAGATACTGCATCTCTGAGAAACTACTCTCGAGGGAAATTTCAACTTTCGACTATACTTTCTTCTTTCCTTTGGCTCTGCTGATCGGTGCTTTCTTTGGTGCCATCTGAAAATCTCACCTTTTATCCTCTATGGTGCATAAATGTGTCTCCTTCTATCATCTATAGTGAGAAAGTCCAAAACCTAGCTTGAATATGTTCCCTAGTTGAAATCACGTGCCCTAGTTATTTCACAACACTCCACTTCACTCAAACCTTTCACAAATGGGGACACACGCTTCTTTTGCACAAATCTTCTCTCCATGTTTGGTTTCACACTCTCTCTGTACCTCAATACTCTTCACACATCTCGGTCACACTTAGCTTGTTCAAATTATTTCAATGACAATGGTAAAAATAAACTCGGACCATATCCTTATATATATTTTCAAAAATTTGGTGCATTTATTACTCCTTCACCTACCAACAATCCTCTCATTAATTGACCATTTTCACAATTTCCACTCATTACATCTTCGTGCCTCGGCCTATAACCTTTAGTGTACGCCTTCCTACCTTCGGCTATAGACTTATCTTCAGCATGCTTCCATGTGCATGAGTACCTCACCACTACTGCCTTCTCTTGGTAGTCTCCATGGCCACTGCTTACCTCACGTTATATTGTTCCTTCATTTATCTCCATCTATGGTCCTTATTTGGAAGTAATCTTATTTCCACCAACTCTCCAAACTTAAATAACACCTGTAGTAGTTTGTTATTTTATGTGTACCCATTTTTCAACAACCACCACACATAAATGGTATGTGCAAGTCCTCACGCATAAAAACTATAAATAGTAATTAGCTTCTAGCATGCAAACGTTCTTATTTCACAAAACACCAACTAAATTGACAAAGCATAATGATGAAGAAGGAAATAAATTAAAGGAATACATAATTAAAAACCTAATCTAAATGGAAATACTTACTTATACAAATACCAAGAAGACTTATTTATAGTAGGGCTTCAACCTACTCTCATTGAAGTAATCTGGGTAATCTTATTCCATCAAGTGCTTCTAACGACAAGCTCTTGTTTCAAGTATGTAAGTGATAACATATGGTCCTAACCATTGTATTTTAAGTTTTCTGGATGGCAAAAAAACTTAGAATCATAAAGAAACACCATTTTCCTATCTCAAGCATTTTATCCCTAATGTTCTTGTCATGCCATGCTTTCTTCCTAGATTTTTCTTTCTTCGACTCCAAGATGTTATTGCTCATTGCTCATCAGCTTAATTAACTTTTCAATTCATTATTTTAATGTTTTTTCATCAGCTTTAGACCTCCATCATGCGTAATACACAAATAAGGTAACATGAATTACATAGGAACAATTGCTTCTATGTCAAACACCAATTGAAATGGTGTGGACTTGTTTAACTACTTCTATGTTGTTCTATATTCCCAAAGTATGACAAAAATTTATCATCCCAATATTTTCTTCCAACATCACAAATTTTTGTCAATGTCTAGCTCAAGAATCTTGTTGAAAGCCTCAAGAGTCCCATTTTTCCTAAGGATGATATGGTGTATTCTTATGGTGTGAAATCATGAACTCATCCAATAAAATTCTGATTATCTCATTCAAAAATGTGTGCCCCTATCACTTGTCAAACTCAACGGGCATCCATACCTTGTAATAATATTTTCCCATAGAAACCTGGTTGTTGTAGCTGTTGTACAATCCTTTGTAGGTGTTACTTCTACCCACCTTGTTAGATAATCTATGTAAGTGATGATATAGCGTGATCCAGTCCTACATGCGGTTGGTGAAATAAGACCCACAAAATCTATAGCCCATTTCTCAAATGGTTATACACTAGGAATAGGTCTTAAAGGAATTTCATCTCTTTGTCCTAGTTTACCAAGGCATTGAAAGTGATCACAAGCCTTGCAATATGCCTTACAATCTTTATACAAGGTTTCCCACCATAATCCAATGAGTAGAATCTTACGCGTAGTGGCATCACCTGCATAGTTCCCACCTACAATACCACCATGAGCCTCTTCCATGATATTTGTGTGCTCATGTTCCAAGTACACATCGGTGTAATACTTCATCTTGGCCTAACTTGTACAAGTCACCACTAATCAACATAAATGATGTCGTGTGAATGGAAAGTTGTTTCTTCTCTAAGGATTTCATTCCTTCTTTCGCACCATACCTATATGTAAAGAAAACAATGTCCTCTAATTCCAATGGCATGCATTATAACCTGTATAATTGTGCATCGGGCATGGTATCTTCAATTTAATATGTGTCTTCTCCCGATTGTATCCTGTGATAGATAGTCCAGGTCAGAATTATTTTCCCTAGTTTTACCACAACTGTAAAATCAAATTCTTGGAATAAATTACCCATCGCATATGCACACCTGTAAAATGGGATTGTTTACCAAATACTTCACTATTATTTGATCGATATAGAATATAAATGATGTTGCTTTAGTACTATCTGAATTTATGTAGTGCATAGATCATTGACAAAGCTTCGCTCTGTAGTTGTATAATTCTTCTCTACAAGAGTCAACTTTCTACTAGTAAAATAGATAGGATGATCTATAATACCTTCTCCAGGATGAGCCAACACCACGCCAATGGCCATGCCAGAAGCATCCACATGTACATGAAATGGTTAGATTACAAAGGAAAACACAAAATATGCATTGTAGTAAGTTTCTCCTTCATTGTCTTGAAAACACACGCTTATTGTGGTTCCCCAATAGAATGTCCCTTTTCCTTTTAGTAACTCCTCCAAAGGTGTGAAACCTTATCGCATACCCTTTAAGAAATTTTCTATAATACCTAGTGTGATCTAGAATCTACGCACCTCACTTTGATAGGTAGGCTCTTTCAAGCCAATAATGTTTCAACCTTAGATGGATCAACCAATAAACATTCCTTACAAATGATGTGCCCTAATAGTGTTCCAAATGGTGTAGCAAATACACATTTATTGATGTTCAAATAGATGCTTAACTATCGACATCTTTCAAACATTAAGCATAAATTTTCACAATGATCCTTAACAAGTCAATACACTTTATCATCATCTAAATAAAATTGCAATAAGTTATGAATAGAATCCTTGAACGCTTGGACAACTATGTGTGAAAAAATAGTAGGTAATTTTTCAAACCAAAAGGCATCACAATATAGGTAAAACTTTCCCCATTCAGTGGTAAAAGTAGTTTTTCCTAATCCTCTTGTGTAATCCTAACTTGATGATACCTAGAGAATCCATCTATAAATGAATATATTTTGTGCCTGCAACACCTTCTAGTATCTCCTCTATGAATGGCGTAGGAAAGGGATCAGTCACACATGCAGCATTCAGCTCCCTGTAGTCCACACAAATTCTAATCCGACCATCTTTCTTAATATTGATCACCATTAGGCTAACCCATTCAAATTCGTCTAGGGGTTTGATGATTCTAGACTTCAACATTTTGTCAATTTATTCTTTGACCTTTTCGCACAAGTTAGGGTTCATCCTGTAGGGTCTCTTCCTAACTGGGCATGCACCTTCCTTAAGTTTGATCTTCATTTATCCTAATGATTCATGCATGCCTTTGAGTTCATGGTATCCTCTAAGAAATAAGTCCTGATAATCTCGTAGTAACTCAATGATTTTGGCCACTTCAGATTTAGACCAATAATCCCCAATTATGGCCTCCTTAGGCTCAACATCTGATCCAATATTCACTTTATTTGTTTTCATAGGTTCATGATAGGTGCATGTGGTCTTATCTACACCATCAAAACCTCACTCCTACCATTGAATGCTCTACATCTAGATTTTCTAATTCTTCATCATCCACTAAGTAGACCATATTTCCTTTTTCTTTCTCAAAGTAAGCGCACTTAAGTAGTGTGTCATATGTCTATGTTTCTTCAGCAAAACACACTCCTAAATCATTTCCATCAAATAACTCCTAGATGAGTTCTTCCACCTTGGTACTATCTCTCATAGGTAAGAACTTTATAACCCTTAATGCCTCTTCTTTGGAGGTTTATTAGATAAGTAGTCAAAATTTTGGATCATTCCTACAATCAAATCCTACCAATTTCTAGTCTCTATGGAGTTCTACATATACATACCAAGCATGTGCACAACCTTGTAAAGTGGAATAAAATTTGTGCACCCAGAGTGAAGGTGGTAAAGCTTCCTACCCCTCTATCTAGAGTCTCTCACACTATTAAATGTGGTGTTGAATAGGTTGATTACCATGATAAGTGTAGATTTGAGTAGGTACATTACTCTGGAATCCGAGTAGAAAAGTAATCCTAATTTCATTCCATCCTATAAGATTATCCCTGTGAACCACCCACCAAAGTGCGCTACTATCCCACGCAGGGTATATGCTAGCATATTTCGTCTTTCCAACTGGTCTATCCATTGTTCCTCCATGGCACGCAGAAATACTATAGGATCTCCTTCTCCAGTGTATCGAGGTACCAAGTTGTTACCTATTCTCCTGATACAATGAGGTCTATTATTCCACGTAAATGTGCTTCTTACTTCGTGCCCTACCAAATCATAAGTACCATGAGCCTAATTATCACAAGAAATACTTGTAGTATCACTAATAGACTATGTATCTTCCCACTGAAGGATTCCTTCTTTAGATGGCTTGAGAACTTTTGGGTCCCAGATGGTGCATACATAAATCCTATTCAGATCTTCCTCACTCAAAGGCTCAACATAGGGCAGATTTTCCATTTGTTAAAGGGATAATAACCCTTTCCTCCTTGTTCTCAAAACTGATATAACCCTTGTTGAACCAAAGATCAACATTATTTACATAACACCAAGGGCACCCAAGTAGATTTGGGAATTTACCTACTCTACGCAAGTTCCAAAACTCAAAATCTCTTGTGAACTTGGCCCCTTGTATAGTAATGGATGCATCTTTTAAAAATCCAATAGGGGTGGCCTTGGTTCGATTAGCCATAAACAACACATTAGAAGATGGTTGTAATGGGGTCTCCCCATCTGTACCCATGCATCTAAAGTAAGTACATTGACTTTCACACCTATATCAATCAATATATTTCTCAAAAGCCATCCATCCACAACAACATTTAGAGTGATTTCCTTGTCATAGTCTAAGCTATGGGGAGGAAGATTTACATGTAGGATTTTCCATCTAGTCTCAATACTTGCGCTCGAGTGTTTCCCTTTAGCCAATTCCCTAAAAATGGAATGATATTCTCATGGCACAACATCTTTCACACCTCTTTCAAGTCATCTATATTAGTTTGGACCATCTCTGTTTGCTTTCTTTTGTTCCATCTTCTCGTCATTGTTGATTTAAATAATGTATTTTGATGAGGGTCATCAATCCTCGCCATTAATAATATCAATCCGGGTTGGTATCCGAAGGCTATATGCATTAAAAATAAGAAGATATTGGAAAGAAAATTCCTTTAAACAAAAACCAAACTTGCATAAAATAAATCACACATGCAGAAATTTAAAGGCACACTTGAAAAATGTAAACACACTTGCAATAAAAGAAATCACACTTGTAGGAATATAAAGGCATGCTTGTATAAAGGAAATCACACTTGCATAAATAAAGGTTGCATGTTAGAAATGAAACTTGCAAAAATTAAGTTTTTTTGAATTAAAAATAGCTGAAAAGATAAAAAGACACTTGCGGGTTCACAACAAAAATTGTCATTTGAAGAAGGATCACATAACATGAAATCAGAAGTTTACAACAAAAGAAAAAATTACAGAAATAAAGAAACAAACATTAACACATTGATCCATATTCCTTGGAATGATTGTCTAGCTCATTCCTTGGAAGAGGACTTAATTCATACTTTTAATTGGGGAACTTTGAGAATAAATATACTTTAAAAGATTGGAAAGAAAGAACAGATCTTTATTTCTTGGGAGAAAAGAATTACATATCTAATTGTGGAAGGTTGCATTTATAATTTATGCATCCAACCAACTCCTTATTTTGGGAGATACAATCTGATCTTATATTTATTCTAATCATAACAACTAATATATCCATCTCCACAAAATATGGAGAGAGATATATTATTGGAGTCAAAGTCTTATCTCTTACTTTAGGAAGATTTTCTCCCAAATCTTCTCCTTTCCGTTCGGTAACAATAATCATAATGATTTTATTCCTATAAATTATTGGAAGGAGAATTTTCCTCAAAATATGATTTTTAAATACCTTTCTTGGATTTTCCATTTGACTTTGTTGTTTTTGACTATGGAACTTTTGGACGCTTTCGATACGCTTTTTTCCTTGGTGTAGTTCACTAAAAGTTAGATTTATCTTCATTGGTAAAACCTATTATAAATATGAATGAGTTTTTGTTAAACACATTTCTATGAACAAAACCTCTCTCATATTTTGCATTTGACAAATTTACTGTTTATGGAACTTTTAGTGCTCGTTTGATACACTTTTCCTCTTCTACAACTCACTAAAAGTTAGATCTTTCTTCATTGGTAAAACTTGTACAAAATATGTGATTTTTTTATCAAACACATTTCTATATGACAAAAACCTATCTCAGATTTTATGTTTTACTTTTTGTTTCTATTTATGGAACTTTTAGTGCTCGTCGATACACTTCTCCTTAGTGTATCTCACTAAAAGTTAGATATCTCTTCATTCATAATACTTGTGGTAAATCTGAATGAGGTTTTGTTAATCACATTCTGTGAACAAAAATTCTATCTCATATTTTCCATTGGATTCTCTCGATCTTTCAAAATTCCTTAAAAATGTCAAAATATGATTAGTTCACAGAATCTGAGCTGCGAGTTCGAGAACTAAGCCACGACCTCGGAACTAACTTTGTGAGTTTTGGAACTAAGCTTTGTAAGTTCTAGAACTAACCCTACAAATTTCATAGTGAAATTAAAACAAATAGGCTTTTTTCATATGATCTTGGATTGAGAGATTTTGTTTTTGAACTTGCATAATTTCTTGAGAGGAATCGAATATGAAATCAGATTTGAGTTTAGATATACCATCCATGATCAATTCCACTTTTCTCAATACTAGCATTATCTTTCCTTTATGGCCTATATACACAAGACACTACATATTTTCCAAAATAATCAATAGGATTAGTCAACAAAATAGATAAAAAATATTTCTAAAGAATGAAAAGATATATATCATGTATTCTATCTTAAGCAAACTATAATTTCATAGATTACATTTAAATCCACTTTCAAAGGTAACTTGGAAGGACAAAATAATGGTAATTTATGGCCAACTTATATTGGCCTCATCATATTTCACCCTAAATATTTCTAAGTACCTCTATGGTTTCTTGATAAACCTCCTTATGATGGACAAGGATCTCGGGTATTGTGCATATAGAACCTCCTCCCTAGTGATGGTAGGCTTTTTGCTGCAATGCTTCTTTGGTGCATGCTACTTCCGGTGTGGGTAGTGATCTTTATAGGAAATACCTCGATTTTAGTTCTAACTTAGGCATCCACGATTTTCCACAACGCACTTTGTATCCTAACCATCCTTGCACCTTTGTTTCCTTGTTTATGCTTTTACTAAGATGCTCATATAAGTTTGGGCATTCCTCATAGATATGATTCTTTCCCAAAGAAAGGACAAGTAATATTTCGAGGACATTCACACATGTAGTGGTCGGGATATCCACATGTATAACATGTTCCATGAGAAAAATCACCTCTTCCACCACCATGGCCTCGCCTCCTCCGAATCTACCATGGTATCCTCGACCTCTACCATGACCTCCTTCAAATTCCCTTAATTCTAATCATAGTGTGCTTGATTGTGATCCCGATCTTGATGTTCATTATTTCCTTTAGAGTTATCTAATACTCTTGTCTATCGGACACCAATATCTATATCATCATGGATCGACCAATCATATAAAGTCTTTCCATATCATGATTCATGGACCTAAAAAATTTACAATAGTAAGAGATGTTCTTCCTTATTGTGCGTTGTAATAATGGGAAGTGGTTAGCATCATGGTTCAAATGAAATATCTCACAGTCTAGTAATAATGAACACACTAATATGCGGGGACAACTATCCTTGGTGTTCCCTTCTACTTCACAATTTATACACCAAATCCCGTGTGCGTCTCATGTTATGAGTTTGCGATAGTTTCTCCAATGGTTTTGTCATAGCTACAATCTATGCTTCCAAGAATGGGATGACACCGGTGTTTATACTTTCGATTGCCTTAGCGTGTAACACTTCTTCAAGTGCTTCGTGTGGATTATTTTATGTCTTATGTGATAGCACCCTTCTAAAAGGTGTAATCAGACCTCCAATGAACCATTGTGCATGTTGGCTTGTGTGAATATCATAAGAAAGCTTAGATAAAAGTGTTTTGAAATGGGCATCATATTCCTTGACACTCTTAGTAGTGCCTTTCTTAATATCCTTGAGTGCACTTATACTCTTCTGCTCAAACTCAGGGATGTGAAACTCTTTAAGGAAAGCATATTTTAATGTTGCATAGTCTACGTAGGTTTGATCAGGGTCAAAATTTTTGTACCAGTTGTGTGCACGTCCATGTAATGTAGTGGTAAATTGACTTTCCTGTGCTCATAAGTTGTGATTCCTTTTGTGTGCCATAGTATTTCACACATGTGTATGTGTTCAACAACATCTTCTATGACTCTATACTCTAGAAGACAAAGAAACATCTCCATGTAAATATTTTGGGATTGGTGTGGACCTTGCCCCACGATCCAGAACCTCCTGTGTTACTTGTGCCTTTCCATCACTAGACCTAGAACCAGAGACCTATACCTCTTGATCCTCCACCTTGTAGCCAAAAATGGAACAAAATATGTACTTCCTGTGTCCCAATAGTAGTATTAAACTACACCCCTATAGTTTGTGAAGTGTTACCACTCCCAAAAGTGATTCCAAAATTCTATGTGCTCAAATTCTGTGTAGATGATGCACCTAAAAAGGTACCTGCAAACAAAAATGATGACATTTTACCTTCCATATATGTAACTCACTATGTGACTTACTCCTTCTCTCCCACTACCTAAATTAGTTTGATTACTACTTGTCATACTAAATACTGGAAAACCAAGTGCAAGGATAGGTTTCAGGTAGATTTAGATGCGTTCCCATGGCCGAGGTCATCTCTCTAATTGCATGCTTCCATGTGAGACCGAGGAGGGTTCCTTTCATGCTTTCCAAAATGGGGAAGTTGTTGATGCTCCGGATCCACACCTTCTACATGAGCTCCAAATCCTTCGCGATCCATCTCTCTCCTCAATGATATTTGCTCTACACAATATCCCATTTCTTCTCTATATCCCTCTCACGCCCACCTCGTTATACTCAAGTTGTATTTCTTCTCTCTTCCTTTATGCTTACTAGGTCTGTCATATTTCACCAAACCTTCTCCTGCCCCCGTGCATGGTGGGGTTTAGTTATCCATTATTTTGCTTTCCAAGTTCAGGGTCACCATCAAGATTTTGATTACTAGTGGAATGCCTTGCAAGTAAGTTCCCTTGGGATAACGTAAAAAATGGAATTCCACTACCTCTAGGAAAGAATAAGTGGAAATTGAGTACTCTAGAATATAACTATTAGAACACCATGAAACCAAGTATCCATAACACATGTCCAAATCAGATAAGCATCATAAAGGGTCTGAAATTCTTCCTATGTCCAAAAAAGTGTGACACCTCCAATCCCTTTTAGACGCATATGTAACTAGCCACTCATATAGTTCTATCAAAAAAATAGTGAAGAAGATCTCATACAAATTTTCATACATATTATGTTCCACCCATGCACATGCGTTAAAATCAGATCCAATGTTGAACCTCCGTGTGTATTCTTCTTCTAAATCATGTATCCACTCCTCAACACTTGCTAGGGTCAACCGGTATGTCTTCATCATGAACCATCCTGAAAACAATTGAAAAAGAGGTCCCGATAATGAAACCAATGATGTAGCCTAGAATTTACTAGAAATAACCCAGGTGCATTAACACATCACTCATCCTAGACTGAGTGCTCACCTAAAGCATGCAAAGGTACTAGGCCCCTCTTTAGGTTTGCTTGTGCAGGATGTTAGCAAGATGAAGAGTTAATGCATTTAGATCCATAATTGGTATAACATTCTACAAAGCATATTCCATATCTAAATCTAAAGAGTAATGGATTCAAGTAATAGCCATAATGAATTCTACCATGTAAGATCTAGTTGTAATCATGTTTAACACCTTGAATCAGTCAATACACTCCATTATATTAAACACAGTAAATACACAAAAGCTTCTTACAATAATTAATACCACCATAAGCTCATGTGTGTATCAAATTTAGTAGCATAACTTCACAATAAATTATATCCATTATTTTTTTCTATAATATGCGAGATCACTACATATTTATAAGGGTTGGGACTTTCCCTTCACCACTTACATAATTCCTAAAATAGGTCACATGTTTAAAATAGCCACATGCCTTTACAATAATAGACACACATGAAAGTGCGCTAATAATAGATCTCTTTTGGTTAATTGGTAGTAATAATTCTATTATTAACTCGAACCCATGCAAAGTTCTTAGTAGATGCTCTTCCAAAAATAGCATATGTGTGTCATGCAAGTCTTTATCCGGTTTGTGTGTTGTACACGTTATCTCCAAAAATAGCCTATACTCTGAAAATGGTCAAGTCCTAAATCAGTCCTTGTCCTTCACGCGCATGTCCTTCCCTAGCCTTTCACACCTTTGAATATGCCTTTTTCTCACGCACGAACCTTTTATCTTCCTTCTACTAAGTATCATACTTTGTCTTCTCAAAAAGGAATATTTATGAGCATTTCGTATACTAGTTGTCTTGAGGAGTCTCGGGTAGATTAGTGGGTAAGATAGTATTATAAGGCTATGGGATTCGATCAAGGATTCTTGAGACTCCTCAATTTTGGTAGAAATGGTGATAGGATGAGTCCAATCCATAGGTGAAAATATGGAAGGCGGTAATGGGCTAGGTGGGAGTGGTGAATACTAGTGTGAAATATAAGGGCATTGGCTTGGTTCATGAGTCAACACCATGTGAATTAGCATGTATCGGGTTAAGCTGTACTCTATAAATGACACATAGAATAGTATAAATGGAAAATAACAAAATCTTGGTAGGTGGACTTGGTCAATGTTTTAATTAAAAATCATAACAGTGGAAATGACACTAGTTAACGTGACTGATGACGGTTGAAGGGACGATGATGGTTACAGATAACCGTATTGTAGGAAAACACTAGTTTGAGAAAATGAAGTAGAACTAATGAAATATGAAATGGGGAAACTATACTTGACATTGATATCAGAATGTTGGGAATATGATGATGTCCAGATGACTACAAATAGAAAGGAGAAGGTGATGAAAGCTATTTTGGGTAAAATAACCAAAAAGGCTAGTAAGCGACATCGGTCGTGTAAACCGATGATAGTCGAGATGAGAACAAACGATGGTCATGGTTGGTGACACCAATTCTTGTGAAATCGAAGAAGTGAAGAAAAATGGATTTTGTAAATTAAATCATATGAAGAATCAATCTATAAAAATGATAATGATAATATGGGAGCAAATATGATGGTGGAGTGTGAAAGGAAGAATAAAATGAAATGTAATCCTCACAACTCAAAACCTAATTCAAGAAGAAAGCTTAGAAAAACACGTAATCCTATAAGTGAATTTTATGTTACTTTATCTTATGTTATTTGAGATTCACTTGTGAATTTAGAAGAGATTTTTTGAGTTGGGAAGGCATCCTATGAAGAGGCAATCTAAAGGGGAGGTTTCAGGTTATGTTTTAGTGGGGAAATCCATTCTCACGAGATAATTACTAGACAGAGAAAAAGCATTTGGGCACCCACTTTGTCAATCCTTTGATCATGTGATTATTACCAACTTCTTCCAAGTAAGGTGTTGTTTAAGAAGATGTGTGAATTTTGTATTTATGCAGTTTGGAAAAGAGAGAGAGAAGAGAAAGTACTTTCTATGGTTTAATTATGTCAACCATCACTCAACATGAATTCCAACATATAGGTTGCCCTCAGTTTTAAATGTGAGCTAATAATGCAACATACAAGGATGAAATGCAACAAATTTTAGAACCCAAATTGACAGTTATATTTGATGTAGCAAATGATGAATAGGAGAGAGGATGATTTTCACTAATGTAGAAAGAAAGAAGAATGATTATTTTTAAATGCACCAAAAGAAATGTTTCATTTAGAGCAATTAGAAAGAAGGGTTAGATTACAGAGAAGAATATTTAGTGAATAAAAATTTAGAAAGGAAACACACAAGATGTAACCTATATGAATAGAAAGGAACCCACAAACGAGGGTCCCACCGGGCGTGCCAAAATGTTTCACCAATAAGTTTCATACATATGAGAAAAACAGATAAGGTAAGGGTGAGGAGGAATACCTGTGAATGAAGGTGGAAGGTAGAGTGCATGCATTCTCGATGTCCTAATCTAGTCCGATTATGATAACTTCCTTTTTCTAGGAGGAACTACCTATGAATGCAAAACAAGACCACAACAAGAATATTAAACAATATATGTCAGTGGACTACCTAGCGTATGCTAGATCCGAGAAGTGTGATACTTCCTACATCATTGTCAATCCATTGTTAAATAAAATTTAATGCAATAAATAACGTAAAAAATAACATCCTACTTTATTTTATATGATTTAGGTATCTCATTCAAATACAATAAGAAAATATAATATAACATGTAAGGTTATGATCAGATCTGGAGGTTGGGAAGGTAGCCAAGGTGACTAGAATAGGTCATGTTCATGTTTTGGATAGTTTGGGATATTTGGGTGAAGGTTATTAGGTTGTTGTTACGGGGAAAAATTACAAGATATAAAGACCAACATCGGTAGGGTATGACCAATTCCGGTTGAGAGGAAAAACGACGATGGTTTATGTTAACCAACATTGGTAGAGGTGGACTGGTAGAAACTCAATAAAATTTGGTTTTGGTGATTCTCTGTGATTACATAGAGAATGAGAGAATGATGGTTAGGTTTCCAAAGAAGCTGAGAATGCTCAGAGATGTTTGGGGTTGGATGTGGGGAGATAAAGGGTTATGGATGGTCAGATGGGTGGATTGGTAGGAAGGTGAGGATGACAAGATACAAAGGAGAATAGGATTTAAAGGTGAAAGTTAAAGAAATGATGATCTAAATAAGTATGGAATGATGCAAGATCCAAATGTACTTACTTGTATTTGTAGACTGGTGGTTGGATGGAGGTGATGGTTGATCTATGTAAATGGTGGTAATTGTCATGGCGGTGCTTCAGGAATGCTACTGTGAATGCTTAACCTTCATATCGATCTTGGTGCTGATTCTATATGTGTGGATGTGTAGGAGGGATTTGGTTCATGCTTTCATGTAGATCTCTCTCTTCTCGAGTCGAATCATTCTTCCAACCTTTGGAACAATGTTACAAAGTGAATATATGGTAACTGACGAAGGTTTAGGTTAACTGGAATCGGTTTAGGGTTAATCGGCGTCGGTTACTACGGGAAATCCTAGGTTGCCAAAACAATAGATCTTGTATATCTTTTGACCAGTTCTTCCCGTTGGTTCAAGTCTAAAATGGTATTTTCCACGTAAGTGAGTGGGCATGTTGTTAGAGAAATAACATACATCTATTGTTAGGGTTAGACTAAGTCTCAGTTAGTTATGGTAAATAGAGATTGAGTCCTAGTTAAAATGAAACATGCTAAGAATAGGTCTATGATGAGGTGTCTAGGTGATGTGGTGGGGTGAGGTGGAAATTAATTTAATTAAGGTAATTAAATTAATGAATATTGTGAGAATGGGCATTAATTTAATTATAGGTAATTAAATTAATATACATGTGGTGTAAAATGGGAGTGTGACCCAAATTTGGTGTCTATAACATGATCCTCCTAAGAAGAGTTATAGTAAAGAGGTTGTTGTCAAAATCATTTTGAACGTGGTTGTAGATGAGTACATCTTGGAAGAGTGAAACTGATGTCTTTGAAGGAAAACTTGGTGAGTTTAGTATTGCATAGAGACCCGGAAGAAGGTTTTGAAACATGAATGAAGGCCAAGAAGAAGTGTATCACTAGGGGGCATTTTTTTACTCTCATCAGGTCTAGAAAAAGGTTTGGACTTTCATCTCATGTAAACTTTAACCAAGAATGAATAAATCATCATGCAAGGTAGAGATTGTTACTCAAGTAAGTTGGTTTGTCATACTTTATTTATTTTTGTTTGGTCTTTTTGTAATTTTAAATCATGTCAAGTCAATGCATACCTTTTTCATAGATGTCAAAGAGGAATAATTGTGCTAAGAAATGTGTAAATGAGGTCATCAAAGTCTGTGAATAGTCAAAATTTCCATTAATTTTCTAGGAAGGTTGTTATTAATTACAAAGGGGAGTTTGTTAGAAGTGTGTGTCGCGTGTGTTGTCATTGATGTCAAGTTCATTGATTTCACTATGATCTAGGTGATCTAGGGATCTCCCAAGGGGAATATTTGTGTTGCTTGAGTCTCTAAAATGTGTTATGAAGGTAAAACAAGGTCCATGAGGTGAGTAAGATGTGTTAATGAGTTTGAATCATGTCCACATGGTACGGTCATGAAGTGTACAAGTTAAATCAAGTCTTTTTATGTCTTAGTCTAGTGAAAGTACATGTTGTAAATCAAGTAAACATGAGAATTATATCAAACCAAAAATTTCAAGAAATTTTGGATCACCATAAGGTATAACAAAAGGTGTAAAAAGAGATACAAGAGACAAACCAAATTCATGAAAGGAGAGAAGACAGGTTTGGTGCTTTCTTAAGCCATTCCACAAGAAAGAAAGGAGTGAAATGTTGACCCAAGGTGTGATAATGCCAAAAAACATGGTGTGAGAATGAAATGATTATATAAGGTGTGTATAAGACCTCACATGTGGTTATTGAAGTGTTTTAGGCACTTTTATAGGTCAACATAGTTCAACTAGTGAGAATCAAATACCAAAGGGCACCTAGATGAGATGGGATGCACAGGTGAAAGATGCACCAGAGAAAAATATCACTTTGAGGTCTTAGAGGGATGTTTCCTTAAGGTGTGAGAAAATTTTAAAAGCTGAGGATGAATATTTTACAAGTTATGCAAGTATTTCCAAACTGGTTTTTTTTAAGTTTGTAAATTGAGCACCAAACATCTTAGAGTAAAAAACAAAATTGTGGATAATCCTTTGGAGAAATAATAAGATTAAAAAATTTATTAAATTGGGATAAAATTATAGTGTAAAAATTATTTCATGATTGGTTAAGTATTTTATAAGTTCTAACCCTTTTTGTGAGCATGTTTGTAGCCCTACAAAACCCGGTTTGGACCAATTTTTGAAAATTGAGTTATAAAGGTGTCTTAATTCAGCTATTTTTCTTGGAAACACATTTTAACATGAAGAGGAATCCTCAAGGATAACTTTAATGTTATTTTGAGTTCATGATGCATGGTGGGCCCCACTGAAAAACATGTATTTTGTGAATATTTTAGTGTATAGGAGAAACTTGCAAATAACCTCTTCTCAAATTTTAGGTGGATGATGTTG
>CM031237.1:12590043-12720899 GCA_018340775.1 Taxus wallichiana var. yunnanensis
TGAGGCAGTCAAAACGTAAGGGATACAAAATTTAAAATATATGAACTTTGAGGTAAAATGGAAAAGGGCCTTGTCCCATTGATAAGGGGTGCGGTAAAGAAGAGTGCAGGTGTGAGCTCTTAGCTAATAGTAATTAACAAAACACAAAAAATTAAAAACCTTTTTTTCTGAAAGCATTCGTGCTGGCTTGCCTGGACCTGAAAAACCACCCTTAGCTATTTTTACCTTTGAATGTAAGATGATTCCAAGATAATATTAAAATAAATTCAAGGAAACTGTGAGGAACCGAAATCAAAATGCAATCAGACATGACCAAAATCAATAGGGAATTGAATCTGGATAGATAATTTTGCCATCATTCATATATAGAGAAAGGGGTCTCTTAAATTCGCATAAAAGCTCACACCTTGATCTGGATGTGGTTGGTCGAGCCCTTACATCGGTTGAGTGCCTTAAGGCCCTTGCCCTAAAGGTTGAATGCTGGTCATGTATATATAAATTACGAAGTAAATACAGAGAATTACATTTTATTTGTATGGTTACAATCAAAAATGTATGAGAGCGCACAAATTGCAAGGGCATTTTTACAAGAAAACCCGTCACAGAAGGAATATCGTACTCTCGTGGCTTGCTGCAAACCATAAAGCCCGCCCTGGGCCCTCACCAAAAATACATAAGAGAAAAAACAGAAACACCACAACCTCATTAAAAAGAAAAGCAAAGAGAATTGGGCAGATCTTACCTGATTTAAATTGCATGAAAAATTCAGAAGCGAAGATTGATAATGAGTGCGCTCTCCATTCATCCTGCGCCTGTAATGTGATGGAGCGATTTAATGCGAGTTTAGGGAAGTGGTGATGGGTCTTCCAATCTGAAAATAAGAACATCTTATGTTAACGGAAGGCAATGCGGAAAGAAGCGAAGACGTTGCCCAACAAGCCATGGCCACACTTGTGCTCCTCTGTTCTCTCCTCTTATCCACAACCAATATAGGTATTGAAGCCCTCTGCACCTAATTTAGTAACTGTATTTAAACACCCAGACGAGTCCTTTTACATGCGGGCGTACAAAACTTCACTCTATGCACTGTTTAAAATTTTTAAAACTAAGCTAGCTACTTAGCTGTCTAATGGAGGGGGAAACTCAAAAACATTATGTACCTAGGTGGGTATGTTTCTATCTTCCTAGAAAAGTAGTCTCGTGTAGTGTAAAAAAATTAATATAGTTTTTACATTTTAGGAATTGAAACAAATATGGTAGTTTTTTTTTTTTTTATATAAATTTATTTATTTATAGGGTAAAATATAAATAAAAATTCAATTTAATTAGTGTTTGGTTGATATTTGGTAAAAAAACTCCTAACAAAAATTTACAATTGCTTCAAATTCTAAGCTCCCAAGTAACTAGTGCTCGTATTATTATTTTTAAGAGGTGGTTGTTCTAAAATTGGGAGAAGATTTTATTATTTTTGAGCTTTATGATTAAAAAAATTGTATGGGATCGCTACAACCCCAAAATAAATATAGAAGTAACCCCTCCATAGGATTACTACTTAATAGTACATTTCAAGTCATGGATTCAAATCTCACAATGTATTCGTAGCATGCATTGAGGGATCAATGTGTGTTGTTTTAAGTAGGGTTGATCGGTGGTACTCACCTTATGTTAGAGCTTTATTTTTGAAGCTCCAAGAGATTGGGTATTTGACAATTTGTCTAGTTTACCAAAAAAATAAAAATAAAATATACATTTAAAGGAGTTAAGTATAATTGATATGAGTGATGGTAAAGTGTGGTATCGGTTTGAGTTCACGACTTAATTTAGTGGAATGGATATCCTTAACTTACGTATCATGAATCAATATAGATATCTTGAATATATTTATATGGAAAACATAGAGATGTCAATATCAAGCACATATCTTAGATTTGTCATGTATCACGTTGATTAGTAACTTTATTACTTTATTACCGAGAAAAAGAATTGTATTACCTTCTTCAGCTTTTTTTTCATTGACTTGTTTTAGATGGCCTTAATTTAGTTGTGTCATTGTATTGGGTCGACAACATATTTCAAGAAATTAAAAACAAGCTCCACTCAAGAACATTATGACCAAGATATTACAATTTTTTGATCAACTTCACCATGCACGAAGAAAAACTTCCAAATGACAATCAAATAGATGTCAAATTTATTGTTAGAACTATCTATGAAACCCAAATACATGTCAAATATAAGGTCGACATTGATTGTTAACAACTCATAAACATTACGGTCCATAACCACCATTTATCTACCATTATAAGACACCTTTCAACATAATAATTTGAGGTGTAGAGTATTATAAAAACATTAAAAAGTGTCTCATTTGGAATTTATTTAGTGTTATTTTAAATATGCTTAATAGATTTGTCTATATATGTGTGATTGGTTCAAATGTGGCATTATTCAATTGTTATCATGACTTTGAAGATTAAAAACATATCGTGTGCATCCTCGTACTAACCTCCAAACATATTTTGAATTTTTGTGTCATGTGTCAAGACCATATGTACAAAATTAAGATCTAATAGAGCACTCATATAGTCATGGCCTCATTACTTGTGGTTCCTGACCCATTTGCCTCTTTTTGTCTTTCTCATTTCTAGCCATTTGAAAATAGCATGCACACAAATCTTGCAAAGTTTGAATTGAATTCATTTATAAATAAATAAGTAAGTAGGCTCATTTGATCATCAATCATTATCAAGTACAATATAATCCTTGCAAACATTGTTATTAGAGAATTTTATTAGAATTATTTCTATTAAATGCAATTTGTGAAATTATTAATATTTGTTCATTCTTTGAGGGGTGTGACAACTTAGAAGGGCTCACAAAGACGTCAAGAACCAACCCTAAAACATGGACCCATAAGCAAAACCTTTATTCATTTCAAATTTGTAAATTTTATGAGGGAAAAAGACAAATTTTGTAATGAAGGAGAAGCGTGCATAAGGGTAAAAGAAAAAGTTTGTAAAAAAGAAACATATGAATAAAGACGTTAGTTCATATTACAAGTGAAAGGCATTGATTAGAACTGTTTCATACAATACTAATAGTATACTAGGGGCATTTACATAGTCCTAAAGCATCATTGCTTTGATTATATCCAAATTTGGTGACAACAAAACAAATAGTTTTACAATTGCATTAGAAATTTTATAAATAATTCAAAATCCCTTTCAACCACCTTCCAAAAAGTTAAGAGTGTTTTGTAGTTGTTTGGTTTTGATTGTAAATAATTAAGCATTGTTTGTTGTGTTTTACATGTTTATGATGCTTACTTTGAGGTAGATGTATTTATATGCATAGATTTTGGTAATCCCTTAATGACTTACACCTCCACAGTGGTTTCATCTTTTGGTGATCCCTCTTTGTGCATGCTCCTAAATCTAATGTTGAATGTTCTCATGTTTGTTTGTGTTTGATCCCAAATATTAGATCCTTTCCAATTTCTAACAAAAATCAAACCCTAGTGTGTTTAGTCTTGTGTGAAGGTTTTCGACGAGGAAGGAGTATAAAATATCCAAGTACCCTCTTAATTGAAGTTAGTGATCATCCAATCTTGCCCATAATAACTAGCTATTAAACTAGTATGCTTGTAAGTGAGATTGATGACAAAATATGCACTAAATAAATTCAAATAATGAATCTCATACTTGCTTGTTTTTTTTTTTTTTTTTAAATACCGCGAAAAGATAAACTCGATGTAAAAAGCATTCACCCCATTATTGCTTCTTGATTAATTAACAAACAAGGCTAATATAACCATTACAACAAGACTTGTCTATAATTGCATGATAAGTTAAAGACTAATAATAACTACAACTCCTAAGTAAACTAAACCAAACTAGACAACTAAAAATAGATTCAAGATTAAAAGTATCATCCACTTGTAATATATAATCAACATGTAAGAATCCATTATTAGTTTAAGTGACACATACATAGTCTTTGCACACTAGCTAAACTAGGCATCCTAACCTCTCCTGAAAATAGAAATAGACTAAAAAAGACTTAATTTAGTCATCTAAACATAAAAATGGTGCCCCAACTCTTAGGGATAAATGGATAATGATTTAACCTCAATTAAGTGCACATCTAGTGAGTTACACTCTAAGTGACACTTCTAATTGTGGACACCAAAATTATGTAGCTTATCCTTTGGCAATGACAAGTTTAGCCATGTTTCTTGCTAAGATAAATGCTCACATTCTAGTTCCAACCAAGGTATATCTCTCTAGATCTTTTGAGACTTTCTCATCCTTACACTTTGTTCTATCTTAAATTCAAGGCACAATAATTAATCAAGGTAGTAAACTCTCCATATATAACAAGCTACAACTTTCTATTTCATAACAAACTCCTCCCATCATGGAATGTACAATTTTTTAGGATTTGGAATTCAGTCTTGACCAATTGTACAACCATAACCTCTCTCATTATCTAACTTTGTTTTCAATCAATAACGTTATTATGTTGTTTCACCTTCCTAGGATCGACCTTATCATAATATGTCACCTACAAAAGGATATACAAGTAAGTTGATATCACTTTATTACTCATTTGACACTCTTATAATCTCCTATTACAAGTATCATTCCAAAATTACTCAAGGCTCTCCAAAATCTTCCTAAATTAGTTGCACATTAATTAAACTAAGGTCCCGACCACATGTTTGAAGAACTTAACTAGGTCAAATAATATAGCTTCTCTCATTTCTAAACACACAAAGGTCATAGGGTCATGTCTTATCAAGATCAAAATCACTCAAAGCATTGTCCAAGGGTCAGTAAGGAATAAATGATTAGGCCATGTTGTTGAAGTTCGTCACAACACACTACTATCACATTGGGTACATTCTATATTATACATTTATCCCTATTCTTTGTGTCAAGAGGCATGAGGGCACCTATAAGGGGTTGGTTTAGATTGCACTCACACTAACACAAACCCCTAAGAGAGCTACATGAGGCTTCATTCCACATGATAGTATGTAGTGCAAAACTTGGATTGGTTCAATCGAATCAACCACCGAGGGATAGTCCAAACCTCACCACACACATGATTTCTCCTTTTGGTTTGTTAATGATTTGATGAAGGGTATTATAGGTTTTTAGGGTTTCACTTCGTTCAAGTTATTCCAAATCATCCCAAAGTTGTGTGGATAAAATCTACATACAATGAAGGGAAATTCTAGGAAAGCAAAGCACATGGGAATTATAGAGCCTACTATTAAAATAACCAAGATCAGTATACTTCGAGTTAGGACTATACAAATCCAAGTCTAGACTGTACATATTTTCTTACGGTCCCTCCCCAACTCAATTTTTAGTTACATAATTAATATTGAAGCATTTTCAGTTTTTGATCTATATTTTCCATCATTATGCACATATGGATCTTCTTTATTCGACTTGTATAACTAAGTCTTCATCTCTTTTTTACATTTGAGTTGTTATGCATAGTTTAACAATTATTTAAGTATTGATACATTATTATAATTATGAATGGTTAATTCTAAATTAATTATATTAGAATAATCTCATGTTACAAACCCTTACATCTTATTTATTGTTGTGCATACTCATAACATAATATAAATACAGTATAAGCATTTGGTGAACCCGAATTTTGAATCAAATCTATTTCTCAAACCCTAGTGACCCTATGGTTTCTTGTTCGATCTTAGGATATTTTGAGTTATAATATTGGGTGTTAACATAAGCACCCAATGCCACTTCTCTTTATCTTTAATTATTCATGTTTCAATCTAAGGGACCACTCCTTCATAATGGTACGAGTTACCATCCCTTTAACTAGGTACGTTCTCATATATTGTTTGGCGGAGGGGTCTCTATGATGGTTCTACTTGTTTCATGATGAATGAGGTGCCTACTTACATGGATATACAAGCTAAATATATTCCCCTACTCGAAACATTCACTCACTTTGATTCTCCACCCATGGATATTGAAGTTAATTTTGTCACAACATGCCACAAAAAAAAACCGCTATTAGGGCAACCCACCCCTTGCTCCCACCACCTATGGATCCCTCTACTAAATCTAACACTCCTTTTAAAGAGTTCAATATATTAGAGTAATGAAATAATACATATGCTAAGATATATCTCCTAGAAATATTGCAAAAGACACTTATTTATAAGGCCATCTTATATGATACTTTACAATATGTTACCTTACCACATACTACTTAGCTTGTTACTTTTACATCTATTATGGACACATCAAAACTATGGATAAGGAAATACCATTTATTATGGCTAATATTCCACCTCTCGCTTAATGAGGGCCCTTGCTCATCTCTTCTTATTGCGAGCTAAATTCAAGGATTCCTCATTAAGTGTGTCTTAATCAATAATGGCTCCAGTCTCAATATTTGTCTTAGTTCTTTGCTTGAAAAGATGGGGTTTTATGCTTATAATTTACACAACTATCACAACTATTAGGGGCTTTGATAATATTACATGATGTACATCAGCACTATCACTCTTGACCTCTTGATGACCTCTAAAAATTGCCCACTACATTTCACATCATGGACATGGATTTACATTATAATCTTCTTTTAGGTCATCCTTAGATCCATGTTATGCAAGTTGTTCCATCTATTGTTCATCAATGTCTCAAATTCATACATGAAAGATGTGAGTATACATGGTTATTGACCCATATCCTTTCAAATATTACAAATTTGACACTTATACCTCTCTCAATTACATGTTATTACTCCTCATAACCAACCCTTTCCTATGGATAAATTGCCCACTTATGTCGTAGAAGAATCTAATCATGAATTGATATTACAACTAATTTACCACCACTTATTGAACAAAATACGAGTTTAGATCCTACTATCCTATTATCTTACTATTTATTATGATAATGATGCTCCATCTCATACTGATAACCTATTGGTGAATTCAACTTTATATAAAACTCTTTCATTGATCACCATCTTTTATCACCCTGGCCCTTGTTTCTTTTTCACTCAAGCTTAAAATCGACTAAGTATGAAGTTGAATGCGGAAGGTGTCCACATGTCTCGTTGGCGCATTGAGCATGGAGAAAAAGAGGAAAGGCTCTCAAACTTGTGCCGCATTGTCCACGTGTCCCAAGCCTGATAAAGGTCACCCGGTGGGTTGAAAAGTCAAAAGCATAGAAAAGATGCAACAAGGCCTCCATGTGTCACCCGAGCGCACTTTCAAGTAAAGAAAAAAAGAGGAAGGCCCCCAAACTAGCATGCACCCACCACGTGTCTTTCAGGTGTAGTTTAGAGGATCAAGTTCTAGAAAAGGCTCCCAAATGAGCCCTCTCCACATGTGGTAGAAAAGATCATCACCGACTCAAGGAGTGCCAGTTGGGTGAATTAAAGGCAAACACAAATATCTCAACAGGTAGTTGAGATATTGACCCTAAAAGGAGAAGATCATGTAAGAAAATTGAATGTTCAGTAGAAGAATCCCGATTCTAGATGTTGGAGCAAGAGCAAGATGAACATCTATATAAAAGACGTCGATCCAGAAAGAAAGGAGTTTTGAAGAAAAAGGAGTAGTTTTTGAAAGAAAAATAGACAAAATTTGTAAAAGAGATACAAGATCCAGTTTTTGTAATAGCTAGCCTCAACAAGACTCCATTATAGAAGGAGTTGTAATTTGTGCCATTTTGGCCTTATGTATCATTTTCTCCATAAATAGAGTTCTTGTTCTATGCACTTTAGCTTTCAAAGTTCGAGTCTTTCTTTTTTACTAAGTAGTTCTAGATGAATTAAGAAGTCTATCATGTTATACGCCCTTGGGTTTTCACTTATCTATTATCTACGCATTGTCGTGTGTTTCGTCTCCTCAGACTCGATAAATCTAAGGTACTTCTAAAATAGGTGGATCATGTTATAATGCTCTTCAAACTATTTTAGATAGTCTCCTGGGTATCTCTCTGTCTCTTTAGGATCTATTTGGGTGCATCACCTTAGTTAGTTTTACATTTTTCTTTCAAAGCTTTTTTTCTAACCCTATCTCACACCACAGAGAAGAGCCAACTTCTTTAAAATCTGGAGGTTACCTTAGGGGCACACGTCCCACTAACCTAAGGTATCCAATGACTCTAATGGTTCATCTACAAAGATCATCATCAATAGTTTTCTGGCATGCCCGGTGGGAGACATCTACACATCTGGATATTCCATCATCAAAGATCTACTGATTCTAGTAGTATTTAGTTGGTCTGCTCTAATTTGCAAAATGAATGTGAACAAGGGAGAGAACAAGGGAGGAAGGTGTCTTTGACTACTTACAATTATCTCCACCATGCAAAAAGAGGTAGATAGATCCAGAGATCTTTGTCTCCTCCAAACCAGACTCTCTCAACACCTCCGCTAGGTAGGCCCTTCACACAGTCGACTAGAACCCTCAGCCTATTTTTATGGCTCACCTTCAAGCTCAGCCTCGAGGTAGTTCATTTCATGGAACCAAGGAGTCGCTCATTCTACCCACACCCCCCGATGGTGTGGAATCCTATTCTAGATAACGTGCTAAAGGCGCTTGCCCAAATTTAATGGAGAAGACTTTAAAACTCCTCAAGAACACCTCCAAGACGTAAAAATATGTGTGGTACATTACATCAGAGAACAAGATGTCACCTTACGATTGTTAGCCACTTCCTTCAAAGGAAAGGCCCTGGATTGGTACCGATCCTTAACTCCTAACACTATCGACACTTGGGACTAGTTAGGAGATGTGTTGGTAACAAGATTCAAATGAAAAAAGGGGATAGATCATCGCTCCTACAACAACTTATCAACATCAAGAAGGGCCCGCAAGAGCTGATGACAGATTTCAATACCAGGTTTCATAAAACTTGGCAAAGGATTCTTGTCTAGCAAAGACCACCTATAGGTATGGCTATTGTTTTTATTTAAAATCTCTAAATTCAGATATTTCGTAATGATTCAATCATTGGGGGATTCCTTACCATGCAAGCCTATAATATTGTTATCCAAGATGAGAACAATTTAATAGATTTGGAAACTTCCCCCAGGACCCTTTTTCCAATGTACCCTGAGATAGCCCCCTTCCGCAAACACAGGTACAAGCCCTGCTCAAGCCCCTACGTCCTTGTATAACTACCCATCATCCGCTCATTGGCTCCAACTCCCACTACTACGTCATCATCTTCTTCTCCTCCCAAAATGGAGGAAATGAAAAATATTTTGAGAAAATTTTCTAATGAGATAGTAAATCTTAAAAGGAATCAAGCCACTTATCAAGACAAAATTATCAAAATTATCAAGGTAGTAGAGCCCACCTATTCCTCTCAATACCAAGAATACCCGAGACCACAGCCCTGCACCATCTAACCATCTAGTTCTGTACCAATGCCACTCCAAATTTCCACCTAATAGCGAAGAGAGATGGTACCCGGCCAAAACCATTTGGTTAAAGACCCCAATGCATGGTGCTTCCCCTGTAATAATTCCCACATGCCAAGAGACTTCCCCAAGGGAACTTACAACAAAAGGTGGCTGAACAATGATCAAGAGAAGGCTATGATGTGGATACATCTAGACCTTATCAGTCCGTGGGTCCAAAATGTTTCTTTTTCATCACATAGATTCAAGGGATGTCCCTGGAACAGGAAGTAGAGATCGATCACACCGAGAGCACACTCTTTTCTCTTGGATAGAAGGAGAAGAATCCATATTTACAAATGAAGCATCTATTTCAAAACCTATTTAGTTTAATTACAACACTCGCTTTAAGAAAAGGATCATAGAGGTTGATGCTCCGATCCCAAGCATGACTGGAAAGATGCAGAAAGAGCCTTCAACCATTATAGCCCCATCACCACCTATTGCCGTAAAATAATCTCCAAGAGGAACTATTCAGAATCAAGATGTCTCCCACCCCGTTAGTGAAGGAACAAAACACCAGTTATCATCTAAATTATTTCCTCCTGGACCAATTAACGTGGTCCAACAACTCAAGAAAGTGCCAGCTAATGCATCCTTGTGGGATCTTGAGCATCCAGAGTAGAAGGAATTTGCTCAAGAAGTGCTCAAACCAAATGATGATCCAACCACCTCCGAAAGGAGAAGGAATGGGTAAAATCCACCCTAGTCTCAATGGAGGCAAGTATTGTTGAATCAAAAGGGGAGGTTAGTAAACCAAGGCCAAATCCTTTTTCATGACTCTTATCATAGGTAGGAAATTACTGCATAATTCTATGATAGACTCCAGCGCTAGCACTACCATCATGCCTAAAGTGATTGTAGATGCCTTGGGCATTAAATATGAACCCTTAAAAGAGGAGTCATGTAATTGGATGGGAGGTCTATTCAAACCATTGGAGCTATCAAGGGACTCCCATTACAGCTCTATTCTTCCCGAACATAACCATCCCGTAGGATATCATGGTAATCGACGTCCCACATGTATTTGGACTTTTCCTCTCTCATGATTTCATAGCTAAGATTGGAGGCTATATGTCTCTAGATTGGTCTCATCGATTTATGAACCAAATATGGGTCTAAAATGAAGGTCTTGTTAGAACCCCTCGCCAAGGAGCATATAACAGACCAAAGTGGCTTTCAGCTTTGAAGCTTCCCATGCTATGATCACAAGAGAAGAGGAATCATACATGGAGGATAAGACCATCAAAGTGATGGTCATCTATCCAACCTTCCCCCGGGTGATCCTTTTGGGAACTTTGATTCCACTGGTTTGGGCACTTATGTCATTTTTGATGAGGACTCGTGATCCCTAAGGTGGAAAAAGGATATGATAAAAAGAAAGGGAATCCCCCCAAAGATTCCCAGATATGGACCCTACATTTTGATGGGGCCAAAAGCAAGAATGGACTCGGGAGCCAGAGTGTGCTTGTTATCCCCAGTGGAAGAAATATACTTTATTCATTCCATTTCAATTCTCCTACCAATAATGAGGTAGAATATGAGGCCTTGGTGCATGGTTTGACTATGGCCCGAAAAGAAGGCATCAAATAGTTGAGAGTCTTTGGTGACTCAGAATTGGTAGTAACACAAGTAAGAAACATTGCCACCATAAAGAATCCTAGGATGAGATCCTATCAACATCGGGTGTGGGATCTCATAGATGATTTTGAAGCCTTCAATATCAAGGTGATTTCCCTGAAATCAAAATATATGGAGGTTGATAGGATGGCCTTGATCGGTCACAGTTTGACCCAATTCAGGATTTGATAGCAAATGAGAACACCATAAAACTGATCATCATCCTTCTATCCTGAAAACTTTGATCATTGCAAGCGAGTCAATATGACCGAAAGATTATACACTTCCTTCAGCAGTTCGATCAATTTGCAAACCAACTCCAGTCCAAGATCGAGGAAGCATATGGAGATCAGATTATCCAATTGAAGATGAATAAACTTCCAAAAGGGTTAATAACCCTAGAGAGTCTTTTTGATTCAAACGATGCTAGTTCGACCGAAGGAAGTTTGCAAGCAATAAAGGAGGACTATGTCGAACTAGAAGTAACTAAGGAGAGAAGACTAAAATTTGGGAGATCGGTGACTCAAAAGGAAAGAGAGAGACTCGTGGCTCTATGTCATAAGTATGATAAGGTGATGGCTTGGATGTATGATGATCTGCATGGTTACAATAAAGACATTATTCAAGCACACCATCGACCTCGAAGAAGGGGCTAAGCTGGTGACAAAAGAAAAGGCCTGTGAATCCTAAAATTGAATCCCTCATGGATGAGGAATTGAGAAAACTCCTAGAAGCCAATATAATCTTTCCTATCAAGCACATGACATGGGTCTCCAATCTAGTTCGGTAAGAAAGAAGAATGGAAAAATTGGCTCTGTGTGGATTTTAGAGACCTAAATAGAGCCTCCTTGAAGGATCACTACCCTTTTCCCTCTATGGAACAAATATTAGATGGTGTAGGCTCAGAGATGTTTTCTCTATTGGATGGTTTTTTGGGCTATAATCAAATATGGCTCACAGAAAGGGATCAACATAAGATGATGTTCACAACCAAATGGGGAACTTTTTTACTTACGCAAAAATGCCTTTTGGACTCACAAACATTGGGGCTACCTTTCAAAGGGCCATGGATTCCATGTTTGGATCATTGATAAACAAAGTGATCCTTATATATCTTGATGATCTCACGGTGTTCACCAAAATAGTGGAGGAGCACTTCGATGCCTTAGAGGTTGTATTCAAAAATGCCAAGAATTTGGAATCTCTCTGAACCCAAAGAAATGTGTCTTTGGAGTGCCCCAAGGAAAACTCTGGGACATATTGTGTCAAAGGAAGGAATCTCCATTGATCCTGAGAGAATTAAGGCCATTCTGGAGCTACCCTTTCAGTTAATAAAAATGGTCCAATCTTTCCTAGGAAAGATCAACTTTGTCAGCAAGTTCATTTTGGACTTTTCGGGACAATCCACCCGATCACTCTCATGCTGAAAAAGGACCTCAATTTCAAGTGGACCTCTTGAAGGTCATCTAGCCTTCAAGGTGATAAAAGAGGTTGTTGCATCCACCCCGGTGTTGTGCGTAATCAGACTTCTCAAAATATTTCATTATGTATGTATACGGGGGTAAGCATAGCGTAGCATCTATACTAACGCAGAAAGGAGAGTCACAAGGAGAGGAACATTGATCACCTTCTTTTCAAAGACCCTCCATGACTATGAAACAAGGTACAATTTTGTAGAAAGACATAGGCTTATGCCATAGTTAAAGGCCTGAAGAATTTTGACACCTTGTCACTCATAATAGAATCCAGGTCATGGTGGCTCACTCCAAGCGTCAAAGAATACATAATGGAGGGTGAGATAACTGATAAAAGAGCCAATTGGATTACTAAGATCCTTGAGTATGACATTGAGGTAAAGCCCACAAAGCTTGTGAGGGGTAGGGGTCTGTGTCAATATTTAACACAAGACTCCATGCCCCTAATTGAAGATGAACACGAGGAGATACTATATCTCAGGAAAGTGATTCAGATAGTTGGGTCTCAAATAGGGTCCATTTTATGTAGACCGGGAAGTATCCAAGCCATCTCCCCTTGAAAAAGAGGAGATATTATAGGCAACAAGGGGCCAATTTTACTATGATCAACAATTTCCTTTTTAAGAGGAATTTTAATGGAATCTGCTAAGATGCTGGAAAATGAAGAAGTTGAAAGAGTCTTATGAGAATTACATCACGGGAGCTCGGGAGGCCACTTTTCCACCCAAACTACAACCATGAAAATCCTACAAGTAGGATACTTTTGGCCAAGCATTTCACTGATGATGTCAAGCAAAGAGGTAAATAGATGCAGGTTTTGCCAAGTTTTACACTAGTTTTAGAGAGAAATGTGACCTTACCTCTCAACCCCATCCTAGTTGAGGAACCCTTCACACAATGGGGTCTGGACTTCATCAGAATGGTTAATCCAACTTGAGCATTGACCACAAATGGATCCTCACACAACCGATTACTTCACCCAATGGGTGGAGGCAGTCCCCCTTAAAGAGGCCACTGAGAATGTAATCCTAGGACTCCTATAGGATATAACTACACACTTTCCCCCCCCCCCACACTATCATATCGGATAATGCTAAGGCCTTTGTAGAGCCAAGGTATCTGACTTTGTGGTAAAGCATGGGATCTACCTAAAAATGTCCTCCAATTATTACCCATAGGGAAATGGTCTAGCAAGAATCTACCAACAAAAACTTAATCAGACTCATAAAGTGAATGGGGCATGAGCATAAGAGATTATGGCATGAACATATCAAAACAACCTTATGGGCTGATCGGATCACCCCAAAGAAGATCTAAAAACTTTGTTGTATGAGATAGTCTATGGGAAAAGCGTTGTAATACCGATTTCCTGGAAATCCCGCATTACAACTATTGAAACAGGCTGAGATAGAAGAGAATGGAGTGATGCAAGGTGAGACTCACCGAGCTAGTAGAGCTCAAGAGAAATGTGAGTCTTCTCATGAGGCCATGATTAGCCATGCCAACAGGTGGTCAAGACTTGGTTTGATCAGAAGACATCGGAACTAGAATTCCAAGTTGGGACTATGGTTCTGAAATGGGATGCAAGGGCTTCAAGCTAGGAAATCATGGAAAGTTTGACCCATTATGGATGAGACCCTTAGAATCAGTGCATGCAAGCAACACAATGTTTGAGCTTGAAACTATGGAAGGAGATCCCTTAGCAATTCCGGTGAATGGAATTCACTTGAAACCTTTTTCTGTAAGTCCCTTCGTAAAAAGGTTGTATCATATGTATATTTTCTTTTCTTTTTTCTTTGCTTTGTCTATTTTGTCCCTTTTAATAAGTGTCTCAGACACGTGTCCTTCATGGATCCCCCTTCCCACTTTTAAATTTTGGAGGGAGTGTACCTTCTTTTCCCCAAAATTAATGATCCAACAACTTCCTTGACACTGAGAGAAAAGATTTGAATTGATACAAAATCTCTCGAAGAACGCAAAATTTGGTGCTTAGGTCATTAATTAGAAAGGGGTCATTGTGTGAAGTGACCTATGTTTGCATGCAAGCCATTACTCTCCAAGTAAGGGAGGCTATTTAAGACATTGGGAGTGTTCAAACAAGCTCATTTCAAACACTAGAGTCTTCGAATCAATCATCAAGTGTCAAAACTAAAGGAATCCTAACCTTCTCCAAATTTAAGAGAAAATGCCATGGAAACCTCCTCTGCACCACCAAAAAAATATTACATGGGAAACCCATTCCCCCTCATCCTCTGCAACCAAAGTTGAGGTTCCCTCCTGATGGAGGTCTCGGTTTAAGTGACCCTACTATGATTTTGACCCCGTTGATGATGTCTTGACCCGGTCCTCAACAAGAAGCCCAAGGCTTTGAGAGAGGTAACCTTCGCTAGGTTTCTCAACCTAGGAAATTCTGAATCTTTCGGCTCTAGAATCTGGAGTATGATGCTCACCCAATACATGGTGCCTCTCATGCACCCATACCAGAACTCATACAGATGTGTGTGGATATTTGATTCAAGAACCCATACCATCAGGGTAGAAACTTAATGGTGGTGATTACACCACAAGCTATTAGGGACATGTTGGCTCTGACTCATGACCCAATGACTAGTTTCTATGATATGGCCAAACTCCAAAGTGTCTGGGCACAATGCCAGAATAAAGCTTGTTCCTTAATAGGAGATTGAGATAGGAAGATACATGGTGGTTTGGGGACGTGGGATTTCCCATTCCATTGAAATCACTTTTAGTAGATTCTCAGGATGCATGTTCCATGTTGGCATTCATCTTTGGGAAAGATTTAGATAGAGGCATTGAGGATTGGTAGATGGCAACCTTATTTCAAAATGAGGTTTCATCAACAAAGAAGACATACTACTTTGATTTTTGAAGTCATTGAAAATATTTATTTGTGAACAACTCGACCAATTCTCGGTGACCTTAACTTTTAGGTATTCATCCTATCTATTCCATCTCATTATGTATCATAACACCCAATATTTAGTCAATTTATGACTAACTCTATGGGATGTGGAGGTGGATCCTCAAAAAATCATTCTAGTGTCCACATGGACCCATATACTATCCCGCTCATCGAACGTATATGAATTCTTTAATTCTTTTGTGGAGCCCCTCTTGCTCGAGATTGATCCTAAAGGGATCAACAACAGATGATGAACAATTCGGTGCAATCTATCCTCATAGACCCCCTACACCCCTATGATTACTTCTTTTAGAGGACATTCCATGATTCACCTGCATGGTTTCAAAGAAGAATCCTTTATGCTCCTAGGGTCCTCACGGGTCGGGTGGTGGGCCTCAAAATAGCTAGGCAAGCTAGTACTCCTAGATGTTGAGTTTGGCTCATGCACAAAAGAAGAAGGCACTTTTTGATCTCCCCTTGAGCAAGGGAGGAATCATTGTGCTTAAGAGAAAGGTGGAGCATAGCCTTACAAAGAAATTGGCTTCCTATGGGTTTGCCTTAATTGAGACTCATGGAGGTATGACCCAGATGGGACAATGGCACATGACTCTGGTTCATAACAAGGTCTCAAACTCTGCAAGCATGAGCCAAGGGAATTTTTTTGAAGCAAGGGAACCCCCAGGCAGAGTCTCTGACATATTCGTTGAGCTCAAAGACATACCGACCCCAGCTGGGAGGCATTCCACCAGGTCAAGTACAAATATGACCCCACTCTCACCATGACTAAGGGACTCTGAGCATCCCTAAAGAAGAGAGATTGGAGAGCGAGAGAAAATTGAAGCCTATTGGAAATATAGGTAGGAGATTGGCAAACCACCCTAAATTTTGAGGCCATCTCAGATGATGAGAGTGGGAAGTTTTTGGGATGAGGATCATGTTTGATGTAGAGAGAGTGAGGATACGATCACAATCACTTTGGAGTGGTCCACAAAATCAATCGCAAAATCCTCCGGTCCCCAACAACAAAAATTACCTATTCCACCTCCACCTTCCATTTCTCAGCAAGATCTTCCAGTCCAGGCTCCCACGCCTCAACCTACAATCATCCCCTCGGGTGAGAAACTACGAGAGGAATCAACCTCAAGCCCACACGTAAGAAGTTAAAATCAGTCATGGCTCCTATTTCTCCTCCTACCTCTCCCTCCTCCCAGGGCTCCATTACAATCTCCCCTCTGCCTCCATTTTCCCCTTCTAGAAGTATTCCCTTGTCTGTAACTCCATCACAGACTCTCCCCCTCCCGATGCCCCCTTTTCTCAACTTCCCTCCACCATCCCAACCTTCTCCCCACGTGGTGACATAGGCCCTTCTTCGGCCCTAGTAACTTTAATGCCCCAACCACAAGTTACAATTCCTTATGGCCTACCACCACGAGTTCCCATTCATGGGAGGAATGGTTCCTTCTTCCTCTAAATTTTTGAGTCAAGCCGAGTCTGCCAAAGGCTTCTGAGAGACAAGAAGGAAAAAAAAGAAGAAGGAAATGGTGGCAAGAAGAGAAAGAACAACAAAAAATGTGGTCATTATATGACCATCAGCAGAGCTCCTTAACAATCACCCGACTCGTCCCTCAAGCATCCAAACCCCCTTGAACAGATGTAACTAGATGATTATTCTATTAGTGTTGTTGTGGTGACCTTTTCGAGTTTGGCCTAGGATAAGGTCAATTAATTAATGAATGAAATGATGGTGGTAGTCACTACAGACTACTGAAGCTCGAAAATCAGCTGAAAAAGGTGCAATCTAGCCTTGAAGGGTAGAGGCCACTGTGGCTAACCATGAGGCCAAGATAAAGGCCAAAGGTAGAGAAATTGACCAGCTCTGCAAGGAGTTGAAGGAGCCCCATCACAAGAGGCCCTTGGCTTCTCAGGTGGAGGCTAAGACTCTAGCAGCCAAACTCACCACATCCGAGGCCTCGGCCAATTCACTAGTGCAAGAAAAGGGATCCCTCCAACAACAAGCCAATTCAAGAAAGGCGGAGGTGGTGAAAATCCAAGCCAAGTTGTGTGTCATCGAGGTGGAAAAGGGTAGCCTCCAAACAAAGCTTAAATCATTTGAGGACATGGTCAAAGACTTGACCCACAAATTGGGGCAACAATCCTAAGGGGGAATTGTAACATTAGTACAGGAGCTATATGCTTCTATTGTGACAAATTTCCACTATGAAATGGATTTATCCCCCACACTTGGATTTATATCGATGCTCAGGGATTGTGCTCTAATGTGGAAACCATAGCTTCCACCATCACCAGCACAAGTGTCGCCAAGGTCCCTGAATCAAAACTCTTGATTTAGAAACTTTATGATGCTTTAGACTCTACCCTTCAAGGGTAGGGATTATTGATGCAGGTGGTTGATCATTTGAAAATCAATGAGATTCTGAGTTGCAACAAGGCCTCTATCAAATGCCAGAATCTCTTGGTAACTCCACTAGGAATCAAAGAGAGGAAGCAGAGCATCAATGAATTAGTTTAGTTAGGCTTCCCTTCCCCCTTCCTCGATGATTCTACAGTCCTCTCAAAGGACCAAATTCAATAGCTCTTGATTTCCAAATGCCAAGACAAGATTGTCTTTCAGTCTTTAAAGGAGAGCTCTAGTGTTGTTGAGGTGGAAGCCATTCTAAACCCCATTGTGTAGTTGGAGTTTCCACTTACACGTAGTAGTGTAGAACCTCCAAAATTTCACATAAGGAGATAATCGAGCTGGATCAAGCTTTTCAGGCCTTGTAAAGAAGGACTTACCCAACAGAGGTGGAATGGCTCGGGTATCAGGCTATGTTGTAGAAGCTTGAGTGGCATTTTATGAGGCCACATTTTGATTTTTTGAGGCCGATGAGATGGTCAGATTCTTCCATGACTTGGCACAGAGTCCCTTGGTGAGTCACCATAACTGTAGAGTTCTTTTTTATATAAAACTCTTTCATTAATCACCATCTTTTGTCACCTGACCCTTGTTTCTTTTTCCACTCAAGCTTAAAATCAACTAAGTATGAAGTTGAATGTGGAAGGTGTCCACATGTCTCGTTGGCATAGTCGGAGCATGGAGAAAAAGAGGAAAGGCTCTCAAACTTGTGCCATGTTGTCCACGTGTCCCAGGCCCGATAAAGGTTACCCTGGTGGGTTGAAAAGTCAAAAGCATAAAAGATGCAACAGGGCCTCCACGTGTCACCCGAGCACACTTTCAAGTAAAGAAAAAGAGGAAGGCCCCCCCAAACTAGTGCATGCCCACCACGTGTCTTTCGGGCAGTTTAGAGGATCAAGTTCCAGAAAAGGCTCCCAAATAAGAGTGCCCACTCTCCACGTGGCAGAAAAGAATCATCACCGACTCAAGGAGTGCCAGTTGGGTGAATTAAAGGAAAACACAAATATCTCAACAAGTAGTTGAGATATTGACCTAAAAAAGAGAAGATCATGTAAGAAAATTGAATGTTGTCAGTAGAAGCTCTGATTCTAGACGTTGAAGCAAGAGCCATGAACATCTATAAAAAGACATGTTTGATCTAGAAAGAAAGGAGGAGTTTTGAAGTAGTTTTTTGGAAAAATAGACAAAGTTGTAAAAGAGATACAAGATTTAGTTTTTGTAATAGCTAGCCTCAACAAGACTCCGTTATAGAAGGAAGTTGTAATCTATGTGCCATTTCGGCCTTATGTATCATTTTCTCCATAAATAGAGTTCTTGTTCTGTGCACTTTAGCTTTCAAAATTCTGAGTCTTTCTTTTCTGCTAAGTAGTTCTAGATGAATTAAGAAGTCTATCATGTTATACGCCCTTGGGTTTTCACTTATCTATTATCTACGCATTGTCGTGTGTTTCATCTCCTCGGACTCTGATAAATCTAAGGTACTTCTAAAATAGGTGGATCATGTTATAACACTCTTCAAACTATTTTAGATAGTCTCCCTGGGTATCTCTATCTCTTTAGGATCTATTTGGGTGCATCGCCTTAGTTAGTTTTACATTTCTTTCAAGCTTTTTCTAACCCTATCTCACACCACAAAGAGAAGAGCCAACTTCTTTCACTATATGTCAAGAAGACTTGCCACGATTGAAACTCTCACACTCATTTGACTTAGTTAGTAGTAAGTGACTACATCATGATACTTTTTTATTAGTACACTTTACATTTATGGAAACTAATGGGATTATAGCCTTCTCACTATAGATCCTAACAAGTTTTCTCATGGAGTGCACCCTTTAGGGAGTGGTGAGATGAATCCCATTCCAGTCGATAAAATTGAAACACTCCTAGGTTATGGGTGACCTAAAATTGGAGCGAGTCTCCGAGTGGGCTTGTTACCCTAGTGTAACACCTAAAAACAAACTAAACTCTATTGGTGCAATAAGGAAAAGGGGTAGGAACTAAGCACAAGGTTGAAACAGAAAGTTGAAAACAAGGTGATGCACTAGAATGTTTGAGGACCTCTACTTTCTTGAGCATACACAAGAGGATTAAGGAAACCAACACACCATACATAACTCACAATTTTATATACTTCTGCATAAGTGTTTCATAGAGAGGCTTAAAGTTATGACACCACACAAAAGGGGCAATAAATGGCTTTATAAGGGCTCAAATGGTGAAACTCCCTTTGTTAAATCCTCGCATGAAATTTATGGAAACATAGAATATGACTGGAAATGAATGTATCTTTGCATAAAGGTAATGAAATAGGACTGTAAAATCAAGGATAAACACTTATATCATGAGATAAAATCAACTATATCACAATTCTACACAATAAACAAGTAGTGAGAAGGTAAAAATGGTTCCTTTATTAATCCAAGAGGCGCAACAAGTAAAAACCAACAAGGTTCGGCCAAAACCAACAGAGGTCTCCCCAAATGAATAATCTCTAGTATATATATAGGAGAGATGGAAACTATAGAGAGAAAAAGAAAAGCATGCATGATTTCATTATTTTTATGCAGAATGGCATAGGAGGTTCTTAGAGAACTTAGACTTGTCAAAATATCTTCAATAGGCCCTATTGTATGCTTTCTTAACATAAGGTTCAACTCTCCTCCATCTTGCTCTTGCATGCTTGTTTTCCTCTTTACCCTAACTTGACATCCACTCTGGACTTGACTTGACCCGTGATCTCTCATGATAAAACTTGTAGCACAATCTTATAGACCTTTTTCAAGTTGAATCTTTGTCACTTATTTAAAATAGAGAATTCAGAACTAAAGGAACTCAAGAGCAGTTCCTCCTATTCCACTGGGGCCGACTTGGATGACTTTTTCACCGGGGCCAACTTAACCGATTATGTCTTTATTTTTCCCTTTAGTCAACTAAATCATTTATGAAAAGAATTGTTGAAGTCTAGTATTTCTCCCTTATATGAGTGTCATTTTCTCAATCGCACATAAGTTTCCTCACCGTCACTTTGGCATATCATACTTAGATAAACTAAGGCGCACTCACCCAAAGCGCGAGAGGTTTCCAAGTCCCATCATAGTTAGAAAGAGTGATGTGAATTGTTATTATAGCAATTAGACTAGTATTCCTAGTATATTGACATATAATATAGCCATACATAGACCAAACATAATGCTCATATATCAACTGATGCACAATTACAAGTTCTAGTCATCTAGTATCCAAATACAAGTCACTCATACCTCACTTCTCTAGCTCCCTATTCCAACTACATACATAATCTAGACCCCTTCATGGGTATTTATACTAGTGGGAACTTGTTGTTGTCCAAAATAACCCCTGAGGCTATTTTGAAGACTTTACAAATAATTTTGAACTCATGCATTGTTTGAGTTCAAAATTCATGGAAAACTAGAAGTTAGTGTTATGCGGAATCAAAGAAATCATAGTTTTGCAAGTTCTCCTAACCCATGGAACAAAGGAGACAACAGTTCAAGCTTGGGTCAATTTTGGTGAGCTTAGTATTTGTGGGTTATCCTTGCTACGAACAAATGAGGAAGCTTGCGAGACATTGGATTACAAAGTGTTGCGTAGAAATGGTCTCAGAAGATGGCCATACAAATGGTCCAAAACTATCCATCTGATTAGGTAGAAGGGGCCATATTGATCCTCCTTGAGTCATCTTTGGTGCTTCAAGGGTCTTAAATGTCTTTGGACATTGAACCAAAGTTTTGCAAGTCTAAAATTGGCTAAGGTAGAAGCGGCGAAACACTTTGAAATAGAAGTTTCTGAGAATGTACAAACGTAGCATTTTGCACTCTCTCCAAATCTTCAAAACAAAGGGATTTGAGCTCATTCTCACATGGTAAGGGTGTTGTTGTAAGGCAATTGTTGTTGCAGACTCACAGCACCCCTGGATGCAGATCAGGCTTCTAGGTTGATGTTCAGGCATCCAGTGTGATTGCACAACATGGAATCCTTTCTCCAAGTGTGGGACTTGTGAAGATGAGAAAAGATTCTCCAGAGAAGGCTGGTTCCTATTCCTCTGTTCAGATGCATACAAAAAATGCAGAGGGTTTACTAAAACCTAATCTAACTTGCCAAGGAGACAGGGTAAGAAAATGCATAGAATAAAACCTAAACTACAAAGGTGATGCACCGAGGAATATTAGACATTTGTTTTGCAAATTTAACACAGACCACATAAATGCAATACAAACACCATGCACAGGTAACCAAACTGCAATAAGAGATCAAAACGACAGCAATGAATACATGAGAGGGTTGAGAATCAATCACAAACATATATATTATTGCTCAAAAGTCAATACAGTATATTGCAGTGGCCAAGAGGCAAAAGACTGGCATTACAACCTATATGGGAGGTTTGAAAGCTCCACAAACTCTCTTGCAAGCGAGGGAAGAAGGGAGGATGCAAAACAAAAAATGTCCGCCCTCTTAAAAGGGCTCCTCTTTACAATATATATCAAGAAATGAGAGAGGAGAGAGGGGAAATTCAGAATCTGCTCCAACCACTTCTTGGTAGCATTTAAATCATCTCATTATGATCCAAGCGGCGGATCCTGGCAAAACGGCGGGCTGTCTAACAGGAGCGGCGAGCTGTCTGCTGTATTAAAGTTGGTTGTTGAAGCATTACACGCGTCAGAGACATTTTCTTAATTTTCTCCCTCCAAACTACACCAAAATGCAAGATTGACCCCAGAATCATGTAGAGAATTTCAACAGCTTTCCGTTGATATAAAGAACGTGCAAATCCGAGCTCTGGATCGAAAGATATGAAGGTCTGAAGATTTAGGGCACAAAACAGGCGAAAACAGATTTTTAAATTTCTTTTCCCGCGTTCTGCCATCTGGACGACACGTGGCGAGCTGCAGTCATTGAGTAATTCCTCTCTCCACCTTTTCACGGTTTTTCTTGTGGGCCCCTTAAACTTGGACACATGGCACTATTTCATTGGTTTGGATCAGTGCTCGAAAACTCGCCCCTTTGACTTTTGGACCTTTTTCCTTGGCGACACGTGTCATGCTGTGATTTGTCCACGGGCCTGCCGGATTTTCACGTCCACCGCGTCCTTTTGTCCCAAATGTCCAAAGTGCTTGCGCTGCCGCTGGAGGTGTTTACGAATGCGCACCTTGGTGTCCCGAACGTCCCAAATATTTCTAGGACAAGGACTTAGCCGATTTTCACAATTTTTTTCTCGGTCCAGGCTTATTTTCTGCAACTTCTCGCATTCTCTCAGAGCTCGTTCTTTTTCAGCCTGGGACTTGAGAATCCTGATGTATGTTATCAATTCAACCCTGGGGGGTGAAGTTGGATAACAATTTGGCGACTCAGCGGGGTCATCTGCCTGCTAGATGAAAAGACCAGTTGCCTTTTTGCGATCCATTGGGCATGGAGTCATAAACAATGACCTGAAATGAGCCTGATACTGCAACTCCCTCCATGAGAGCACGCTGAACTGTAAAAACTCAAACTAGGAGTGACAAAACCTGCGCCAAAGCACTTAGGGAAACTGAAACCTAACTACAACAAGACAATGTGCATACGCACTTAGAGGAATTGAAATCTAGACTAATATTTACAAGGGTGAACCTTTTATTTTCAGTAGCAATGTTTGAGATAGATTCCATTTACTGGAATCTGCAGTTCTTCACCGTCCAATGAGGCCAATTGGAAAGCATTGCTGCTCTTGCACTTTGTGACCATGTATGGGCCACTCCAAATAGCATCAAATTTTGAATGCCTTCCCGGTTTTGCTCTGTCCGCATCCCATTTCAACACTAGATCTCCAACTTGAAAAGATCTATCCTTGGCCTTTCTATCGAAGGTTTTCTTGATCAAAGCTTGATCCTTTTCCATTGCTTGGGATGCCTGATTTCTGATCTCTTGCAGCTCCATCAACTCTGCATATCTCACCTCCATGGGCTCAAATTCAAGTAACTCCAGCTGCTTCATGAGTTCCAATGTTGGTAACTCAAGTGACATGGGCAAGATTGCCTCTCTTCCATAGACAAGCCTGAATGGAGAGTTACCTGTGGATCTTTTGGGAGTGATCCTATCAGCCCATAAGGCTGATTTCAGCTTGGTGTGCCAAGACTTCTGATTCTCATCAAGAGTTCTCCTAATGATCCTTAACAAGTTCTTGTTTGTAGACTCGGCCTGGCCATTACCCTGAGGGTAATAGTTCGATGAAGTGCTCAGGTAAATACCGTTCTTGACGGCCCACTCAGTCACCTTAGATCCAATGAATGCCAATGCATTATCAGAGATTATTGTGGCAGGTACACCAAATCTGGTTGTTATTCCCTCATAAAAGTCTAGGATGCTAGACTCATTTGCCTCTTTGAGTGCTCTACCATCATCCATTTGGTGAAGTAGTCGGTGGTGGTCATCACAAAATCCATTTATGCCCTTGGCTTGAATTGGGGTTAATGACTCCAATGAAGTCCAAACCCCATTGCATGAATGGCTGGTCAACTGAGATTGGATGCAATGGAAGGGCAGCAAACTTCTCTTTTCCTGTGAAGAATGCACAATTCTTACACCTCTTGATCCATGCATAGCAATCACTGAAGATTTTAGGCCAATAATAACCAGCCTTCATGATTTTTAGAGCTGTCACTCTTGGTGCAAAATGGCCACCAGCTGGTCCACCATGAAACTCTTCCAACACCCTTTGAATCTGATCTGTGCTAATGCATCTCAGCAGCACTCCATTCACGTCTTTCTTGAACAAAACTCCATCAACAATGGCATACGGAACAGCCTGCAACCTGAAGTGTCTCCTTTGGGTCTTGTTCATCTCTAGGGGCCTTTGCAGTCTGCATGCACAGGAAGTGCATAATATCTTGGGTCCAGCAAGGAGTGGGGGAAGCATCGTCTTCTTCTTGATTGCCACTTGGCTCATGATTGTCCTGGACTGTCAAAACAACCTCTTCTTCGTTGCATACTTCCTTTTGCTTCCCCAAAACCAGCTGCTCACACAGTCCTTTCCCTCTTACCAGCTTGGTGATCTTGATATCAATGTCATACTCCATGACACGGGTGATCCAACTGACCTTTTCTCATTCAAATCCTTGTTGAGGAGGAAGTCTTTAACTCCAAAGACATGTGAGACCAAAGTAATTGGACCTTGTTGTTTGAGACTAAATGCTTGAATTTCTTCAAGCTTCGATTCACTAAGTACATGCTTTTCAATAAAGAGTACCTCACCTCGCGATCGTCTGCAGGCTCTGGTGAAAAAAGGTAATCATTTGCTCATCATTATCTTTGTTCTGCTGTACCAGAATGGCAGAGATAGTGTCATCACCTCCAAATGCATAGAGGATGAAATCCTTGGAGAAGTCTGGGTTAATGAGAGTTGGTGCTTGAGAGATAGCTTCTTTGATTGCCTCAAAACTCTCCTTGCCTTCTGCTGTCCACTTAAAAGCCATGCTCTTCTTTAACATTTTGGTGATGGGCTTGACAAGGGCTGCAAAATCTGGGATAAACCTGCGGACAAAATTGATCCTTCCCAAGAAGCTTTGAAGAGCCTTCTTGTGACTTGGCAATGGCAGTGCTCTTATGGCTTCAACTCTCTCTGGGTCAATTGCCAGTCCCTCTTTCGAGACAATATGGCCAAGGAGCTTTCCTTCATGTGCAAGAAAGATGCACTTCTTGGGGTTCAAAGACACTCCGAACTTTCTACACCTCTGAAACACTTGCCTGAGGTGAAAGAGATGGTCTGCTGCATTCTTGGAGAATACAGTGATGTCATCAAGGTATATCAGCACTATCTTGTTGATCAAGCCCTTGAACGCCATGTCCATTGCCCTTTGAAAGGTAGCACCAGCGTTTGACAGCCCAAATGGCATCTTCTTGTAAGCATACGTGCCCCATTTAGTTGTGAAGGTTGTCTTGAATTGGTCCTCTTCTTTTACCATCACCTGATTATACCCTGAGTAGCCATCTAGGAGAGAGAATCTCTCTGAACCAGGATACTACTTGCAATATTTGCTCCATGGAAGGGAGTGGATAATGATCCTTGAGAGATGCCCTATTGAGGTCTCGGAAGTCCACACACAACCTGATTTCTCCGCTCTTCTTCCTGACCGGAACCAAGTTACTTGACCCGACTTGAGGTGCTTGATTGGGAATATAATGCTTGCCTCTATTAGCTTATTTAGCTCTTTCTTCATCAGAGGCTCAATGTGAGGGTTGACTGGTCTCTGCTTCTGCCTGATGGGCTTAGCATCTAGATCCAATTCTATGGTATGTTGTGCCAAATTTGGATTGAATCCTCTCAAGTCTTCATAGCTCCAAGCGAAGACATCTGGAAATTCTTGGCAAAGCTGAACAAAATCAGATTTCTCTTGTGAGGTACTTACTTTGCCAATGCTATGATGTTTTGCCTTCTTCCACTAAAATAGGCTCTGAATCCTCACCCTTTACTTGAATGTTTGCCTTCTCCTTCCGGAACTGATCATTCGGGTTGAAGATTGACTCCAAGGTTATGAGGCCTTTTGGTAATTTGTTAGTTCTCAACTGCACCACTTGGTCACCATACTGCTGATGCAACTTGTCTTGATTCTGGCAGAGAACTCGGCTTCTTCTTGTAGGAAATTGACGATTTACTAGTCATTCTCAAACACTTGCCAGTGACATTGTTATCCAAAGACCTTGAAGGCCTCACAATCACGTGGATGTTTGGTGTACCTTGTCTTGTGGAATGCTTTTCGTAATATCAAAGGCGCCCTCACCTGCTGCAAGCCTATCGCCACTTGATTCTCTTTCACGGGAATGGATTGATGCAAAACCTTCAAAATCTTCCATGAGGTCCCACACCCTGTTCAGAAAGCACTTTGAGTAGATCATTCTTGGCAAGCATCTTTGTCCCTTGACACGATTTACAATCAATTCACTGTCCCCAAAGACTTGCAGATTCTTTATTTTTCTCTTGATTGCCCAATGCATCCCTTGCACCAAGGCTTCATATTCAGCAGTGTTATTGGAGCATGCAAATTGAAATCTAAAAGCTGAATAGTACTTTATTCCTTGGGGTGAAACAAGCATGGCTCCACCTCCTGCACCTTGCCTACTCCTTGATCCATCAAAAACATTTGCCATACCTCGTTGTCATCATTATGGCTTGGCTCGGTGATCTTTGGGAGCAGGTTGATTTTCTTCGTGTATACAATAGACTCCCAGCTCAGATTCTTCTACTTCTTGATAGGGATCAAAAGCATGTATCTTGTTTGCCCATTCATCAAGAGTTAGGTCCGGGATACTTCCAACCTTGGTGTCAGCCTCATCAGTACTAGGGTGATCTTCTTGATCAAATGCTGAGCAATTGGCATTAATCTGACTTGGGGTGTAAGGCTCAATATGGAAGTTTGCAATGGGTTCGGATCTGATTGTGGCCTTAGTTCCATACCTTGTTCTAAACAGCATGTGAGACCAATCAGCAGACAAATACCCTCCAATCTTGGCTGTGAAGTCCCTTGACAAGCAAAGGGCAAAGAGTGGTGGAAGGTCTATGATTGATACATCTTGTAAGACAACAACATTTGGACATGCATGCAAGGTAAGACTCAAGTTTTTAATCACTCCAACTGTTGCTATTGCTGTCCCATCCAATTGCACTACTCCTTTAGATATTACTTCATATTCGAGACCCGGATCGATCGGCCGATTTGCTTGGGCATCACAGAGCTACTTGCTTGCCGGAATCAATCATGCAATTGTGTACTAGTTTATCCCCAATGATTAATGAAACATAGAAAGGAGGGGGCTTCAACATTTTACCTTGTTGTCCTCCATGACTTCCTTCAGGCTGGGCAGCATTTGTAAGCACTTTGTCTTGCATTTGAACCTGCGCGATTCGAAGTTGTCCAATCCTTCATGGCAGCTTGCAGCAGATCTCTTTGGCCTGGGATAGATAGGGATTCCCACATTGATATGTTAACGTTTGTCTTCTTCATCTGATCAATGATACTGAATGGTGATGAAGAATCTCTCTGTTGTCCTTTGGTTTGCACGTTTACTCCCTGCACGTGGGCAACACGCTGGCATTTGAGTTGGCCTAGGGGCTATTCTTGGCTGCCCTTGTGTATTTGAAACTGGACTCTGCTTGCCAATCATTTGTGGAGCCATGGAAGGTTGTGGATTGGCTAGGGCTAATGGCTGTTCTTCACCCAGATTCCTCCTTTTTGACCTTGTGTTGTTCTGCAACACCTTGAGAAGCTGCACGATTCATGCCACGTAAATCTTACGCTTGCCAGTTCACCAATGTAGTGTCATTTGGGGCTGATTGCTTTATTGGAATGTTTTACGGTTGTTGGTCTGTTTCCTCATTGCGCCCTCGCCCTCCACACTGGTAGTTGTCACCATTAGTGCTTGATTGAGAGCACCATTGAAGCACATGGATTGGTTGTGAGGCTCGTTGCATGGAAAGCACCAATCATATTCCTGAGCAATGTTGTTCTGTGTTGGCACTAATGCCTTAGAGGCAGATATGGCATTTGGATTATAGGGATGGAATGGTCTATTGGCGGGAGGCCTTACTTGGCTTTGATTTTGATTCATATTTGCGGTTGGATTAGGTGGTCTTTGTGGTTGGTATGGCTGCTATTAGGATGAGCTTGAGGTTGATAAGAAGGTGCAAACCTTAGGCTTCTTTGCCTCTTAATAGTAATCAGCTCATTTCCCAAATTTCAGCAATCATTTGTTTCATGACCTCTTGGAGTTCATTTGAAGCATTTGGAGATGAAGTGGAAGCTTCATTCGAACTCGATTTCTAGGAGTGGGAATAGGAGCCAAAGTGGGTGCTTGACTAGTGCTTGGATTTTCTAAGTTTGGATACTGAGGGCATAAGAGGCCTAGGAGCCAGTTTGACTTGAATAAGACAATTTTTGGCTCTAATGGCAATGCAATAAGCCATAGGGATTGTTGTGCCTCTCATGGACCGAATTAACATAGAAATATCGAATTCAAGCTTTAAGGTAATATGAAAAGCACCTCCTGCTTTGTTGGCTTTGTTTTGCCTTTGGAATCCTATTCCAAGACCTTTGAATTCTGAAGTTGAAGTCGGTTTGCTTGTTGGGGGCTCTCTTGATAGTTGTCAATCTGCTCCAAAAGAGACAAGTTGTCTCCCTTCTCTCCAAATTGCTCGTGAAGTGCAATGCACTGGCCCTGATTCCAGTTTGTAATAGAACCAGCCCCAAGGCTCCTAAACCATTCAATGCTTTACCCTTGAATGAAGATGCCGGTAATTTGTGACCACTTGCATTTCATCGATTTCATGGATTACACAAAGGTTAGCAATATCTTTAACATGATCACAGAGTAGTCGATTTTCTCTAGTGAAGTAGGGAATGTTCTTCAAGGCTGCGCAATAGGGCTGGATGTTGTGCATTGAGAGCAAGTGGGCTGCACACTGTGAAGTTGATGTAGGGGTTGTTCTTTGAGCCATTCCAGATTGGTCTTAAAACCCTTGTATATTGAAAGAAAGGCTGTCAAGTGGAGGAGTCGAGAGAGTTCATTTGGTGGAGATGGAGACCTTTGAATCCTTCTTCCTCTTTTCCTTCTTCTCGGAGATAAGCTGCAGGTATTCAAACAACACTTCTTCTTCTCGACTCTTGACCTTGTGGTGATTCTTCTCATGAGTTTTCAGTGCACCTTCTTGAAACCAGGTTGATTCTTCCTGGAGTCTGAGATATGCAAATAATAGATCTTATAAGAAAGAAAAGCTGCAGCAGATGCATATCAACTTTTGCCTGCAATAAAAATGAGACCTCTAGTGTCCCACCAGTGCGTGCCAAAGCTGTTGTTGCGAGACTCACAAAGCACCCTGGATGCAGATCGGGCTTCTAGGTTGATGTTCGAGCATCCAGTGTGATTGCACAACATGGAATCCTTTCTCCAAGTGTGGGACTTCAAGATGAGAAAAGATTCTCCGAGAGAAGGCTAGTTCCTATTCCTCTATTGGATGCATGCATACAAAAAATGCAGAGGGTTTACTAAAACCTAATCTAACTTGCCAAGGAGACAGGGTAAGAAAATGCATAGAATAAAACCTAAACTACAAAGGTGATGCACCGAGGAATATTAGACATTTGTTTTGCAAATTTAACATCAGACCACATAAATGCAATACAAACACCATGCACAGGTAACCAAACTGCAATAAGAGATCAAAACGGCAACAATGAATACATGAGAGGGTTGAGAATCAATCACAAACATATATATTATTGCTCAAAAGTCAATACAGTATATTGCAGTGGCCAAGAGGCAAAATACTGGCATTACAACCTATATGGGAGGTTTGAAAGCTCCACAAACTCTCTTGCAAGCAAGGGAAGAAGGGAGGATGCAAAACAAAAATGTCCACCCTCTTAAAAGGGCTCCTCTTTACAATATATATCAAGAAATGAGAGAGGAGAGAGGGGAAATTCAGAATCTGCTCCAACCACTTCTTGGTAGCATTTAAATCATCTCATTATGATCAAGCGGCGGATCCGGCAAAAGCGGTAGGCACATCTAACAGAGCGGTGAGCATGCTGCTGTATCTTAAAGTTGGTTGTTGAAGCATTACACGCGTCAGAGACGTTTTCTTAATTTTCTCCCTCCAAACTGCACCAAAATGCAAGATTGACCCTAGAATCATGTAGATAATTTCAACATCTTTCCGTTGATATAAAGAACGTGCAAATCCGAAAGCTGGATCGAAAGATATGAAGGTCTGAAGATTTAGGGCACAAAACAGGCGAAAACGGATTTTTAAATTTCTTTTCCGTGTGTTCGCCATCACGGCGACACGTGGCGAGGCTCAGTACCTTTGAGCAATTCCCTCTCTCCACCTTTTCACGGGTTTTTCTTGTGGGCCCCTTAAACTTGGACACGTGGCACTATTTCATTGGTTTGGATCAGTGCTCGAAAACTTGCCCCTTTGACTTTTGGACCTTTTTCCTTGGCGACACGTGTCATGCTGTGATTTGTCCACGGGCCTGCCGGATTTTCACGTCCACTGCGTCCTTTTGTCCCAAATGTCCCAAAGGTGCCGTGGGCCGCTGGAGGCGTTTGCGTGCCAACTGCGCCTTGGTGTCCCGAACGTCCCAAATATTTCTAGTGACAAGGACTTATCCGATTTTCACAATTTTTTTTCGGTCCAGGGCTTATTTTTAGCAACTTCTCGCCTTCTCTCAGCTTTTCTTTTCAGCTGGGACTTGAGAATCTCGATGTACGTTATCAATTCAACCACCGAGGGGTGAAGTTGGATAACAGCACCACATAAAGAAAGGAAATAAATTTCAAAGCACCACATGACAAAGGTAAAATTTAGAGCACACCCAAACCTCAAAGGTCGTGGAATGAGGGAGGAAGAGCCGCATGATGAGGATAGGAGTTTAGAATGTAGTTAAGGGAGGAATGTATAATATAGTTTCTTGGATTCTCCTAACATGTAGAATGAAGAAATAAATATGCATTAAGTAAATGTTGTGTAAAACAAAGTGAAGAACTCTCTAGAATAGGTAGAAAATAAAGAGTATATGCGCAAAGGTCTTAAAAACCAAAACCAAGGTCGCGAAATGATCAAAATGTTTATGTAGACACTAAATCACACACTTGAATAGGTCCTAAACACATACTACTATTCCTATGATTCCTAAGCGATAAAGCTAGTGATTGATAACTATCTTTGGCCACTTTTCATCTTTCTGGTTTCCTTTTTGGCCTTACACACCCAATAACACGATCGATACTAATTGCTTTATCTTTCTTGACTCACGGACACCAACGCCAAGCCAAGATGCTAGCACCCTCATCCCTATGGGTGCTCCAGACCTCTTTGTATCTTAATAACCCCTTTTGAGCCCCTTTTATCTCTTGGGCATCTTGTTTTCTTATGGGTTGGCCTTTTAGTTGTCAATTATGAAATTCAACCAAGGGAATCATATAAATATAAAGCTATGTGACCATAATAAAGGACCAAGCTCTAATAATCTACTATCATCACCTAAGGTTACATCCAAAGGCATTCTAAGAGCATTAAAGCATCCATCTAGCTATCATTCAAGGGACAAGGGACTGCATTTTTTTTGCATACACTTCATAGGAGGGAAGTTCATTTTCCATACACACATCTATTTACATTGCTACATCTAGTTATTTCTTGTTATTCAAGTGCATCTTGCACAAGATCCTCTTAGGGCACAATTCTACACACACGCACACAAAACTACATGGAGTTTGAAATGTAGTACAATTCTCGGTTGTAAGTTCCCTCTTTCGGGTGATTGCTTTGAGGTTAGTCCAACTCCCCATTTACATCTTTTTATTTTTAGGATTTGATGTGTTTTATGGTTTTGTAGGAGATCATTTGTTTGTAGGTTACAGGTGAATTTTGCGGACATAGTGTGACACACAAGTGATCAACAATGAAGGTTAGCAACATTGGTGGGACATGTGAAAAAGTAGTTTCGGCCATTTTCAGAGACACAAACGCCTAGGAGTAGACTTTGGTGTCTAAGTGCCCCTGACCCAGTCTAGGTGCCCTAGTCTTAACATATTCGACAATTCCAAAATTTTATGGGTTCGATTGTGATCTGTCCTCCTGTTTCATCAATTTTCTAGCTCAACATGCTTCAAGATAAGTTACAAAATTAGGTAAGTCTTATACTCTCTCTATTTAACCTAGGGTTTCATTTTTATCTAGCTTATTGCTTAGGTCAGATCTGTACTCTAGTGTTTTATCTATCACATGTGACTCTGTAATTAGGGTTTTATAAATTCCAATATTTTTAAAATCGGTTTCAAAGCCACGAAATGGGTAAACAAAGGTAAATAACAACCAAATCCATAGAATAAAGTATTTTTTTCGCAAAAGGTCGAGTTCAGTTTTTATGATATCTTTTGTTGTGGAGTTCATTTTGCTTTAGATTTGATTCATCGGGACGTTTTGGGGACACCTTTCAAAAGAAGGAAAATTTACAAGGAATGATCAAGTATTTCAAGAAATTAAAGTTGAGGATTTTGGGTTTAGTTGTGACATGATGTGCCTACTGTTTCATTAGTTTTCTAGCTCAACATACTTCGAGATCGGTTGTAAAATCAACTAAGTCTTCTACTCTCTCTTGCACCTAGGGTTTAATTTTTATCTAGCTTATTGCTTAGGTCATATTTGTACTTTAGTGTTTTATTTATCACATGTGACTCTGCAATTAGGGTTTTACAAATTCTAATATTTATTAAATCATTTGGTGAACCCATCTCATTCAAACACTCTTGGGTCTTCATTTCATCACTTCTTGCATTTTTCCTAGGATCCTCTCATCATGGATATTTCCATTCATGATTTATTCACAAGCCAATCCGATTGTAGAGATTAAAAAATTTGTCTCTTGGATAATACTCACATTCCTTTTACTACTCATCTGGACATAGTATATCATACATTCGTAGATGCATTCTCTCAACAACTTACTTTTCCATCTAATATAGCCATCAATCTTTCATTTATGACAATGATCCTCCCTTATATATATATATATATATATATATATATATATATATATGCGTGCATCAATAACATGGGTATCAAGCAAACTCTATTCCATAATGGATTTGAACTTAATCTTTGTACTTTATCATTCATTCATAATATTGGCCTTTCTTTAGTTAATCTTAGCCCAACATCCATTTCTCTTCATGCATATGATTCTTCCCATAACAACGCATTTTAACTTAACCAAATTAAAGTGGAAAAAGAAGTTAAGAAAAGACGCGTCATATATATACATAACAATAAGTATATGTTCTACTTACATCATCATACATATCTAAAATTCCTTATTTAACCACTAAATCATTTAACATTCATTAACAATAAAAATGAAGGTAAGATTCATTCCATTCATTTTCCATTTCTTATCATGAAGTTTAAAGTTGACCTTTCCATATACAAAAAGTCACAAAATATATATTTTAGAACATTTTCATTCTCTACAAATGCCATTATTTACAGTTTGATCCATGATCATAACATATAAGTTTAATACATTTTATATAGTTTTGTTCACGTTTTGTTTGCTCGTTGTATTGATATATGGAAGTCTTTAACTAGATCCTTGCAACCATGCTTGGGAGAGGGAAAGTATCATTGGAACGCTTTTCCTCTAACCACAGGCATAGTAGTCTCCCGCACACCTCCTTTATGGAGTGGCCTATCCTTGACGAAGCACATAGATAATGTATGTGGAAAGAGGATGTATCATGTGCACTGAGGTTGTCATCTACCTTCGGGCACCTACCTTGGGAATCTCATGACACATAATGAGCTGGGAATGGAATAATTTATACTCCTATGTCTAATTAAGTATACCATAATTTGACATGCTTGTGGCCACAAGACTATAGGGAATACAAGCACCCACCAAGTCTCTTGACTCCTCAACTAGGTTTATCTAGACCTTGAATAATAAATTAAGTTCTTAAGGAGTTAATGTGAACGACACCACCTAGTGCGTCACATCCTAGTCTCACAAATTCCCAAGGGTCTATAACCTTTCCAAGGGTTAAAAATATGTTATCTACTCATTCTAGAAGCGCAAAAATTAAGTGAGGGAATGTCAACATCATGCTTAATAAAGGAATTTAAATTAAGTCAGAAAATCCATTCATTTATTACGTAAAGTTTATACTAATACAAGGGTGTAGAAACTAGACTGTTGTTCTATATTGTTTTATCAAGAGATCACACATCAAAATAATTTAATATTTATTATTATCTCATTAATTTGTATTGGATTGATTTTCCCTGATGTATCTATATGGAATCCTTAAAACTAAAGACTTGATAAGTTATTTTGATACCGTAGTAATATTTTATGAAAATCCGCATTAGTGATCTATCTCATTAATTTTTTTTCGCATGGCTATATAAATCTTAAATTTAGTTTCATGTTGAGCTTGGGTTAGATTATTTGGCATTTATGGTAATTTAATAAGGAAATTTACTATTTAGTTTTATTTAATTTGAACAAATCAGCTTTATGATATATTTTCATGTGGGAAAGAAGAGCTCGAAAGACATAATCTTTAAATTACTTTTACGATGAAATAAAACAATTTTTGTTAACAAAACTACCATAATGGTCTATGCATGTTTGGAATTATAATATATATCTAATATATTACTTAAGCCTCGTGGGAAATCCCCAATCTTCTAGAGAAGATGACTCGAGTGTGGCATTTGTGTTTGATTTAGAAGGATTCTTATTTATTTATTTGATTGTCTAAGAAACAGGATAACATATCAACACATAAAAGAGAGTAATAGAATTGACAACAATATTCAACTAAGACCGATTGGATTTAGTGGGAAGGAAAATTTCCAGAATTGCTATGAGGAGAGTAAATTTGATTAGCTTTTGATCTCCAAAGATAACTAGGCGTTGGCTCATTTGAGGAGGTTAACAAACACATTTGTTAAAAAAGAAAACTAAATTTTTAACTGGAGTAGACATCTCCAATATGAAGCTAGGGGAAAAACAACAAACCATAAAAACAAATAGCTAGAATCAACTACATAATTTATTTTATTTGTCAAACATTTCAAATAAGGCTTTCTTGGAAATGGAGGTCTGTAATAGTTGGTTTCTCATCACTTCCTACAACCGACCCTCTCTACCTAATGTTGTGAGATTGCAATTAAGATCGGCAAAGTGGATTGTGTTAGCATTGGTTTAACATAGTTTTAATTGAAAATTTAAAAAATGCATTGTTATGAAATCTACTTCTACCAAAATGATAAGGAATCCTCTCATTATGTCATTGATGCTGCTACGAATCCTTCCTTAATGACATAAAATTAAAATCTTTTGTATAAGAAGCTAAAGTTGATTGAAAATTCGGTGGGGGGATGGAATACGGACGTAGATTATCAGCTTGGGAGTTTTTATTTATCCTAAAACCCAAACTCGAACAAATATAATTAATTCATGGTATTTTCAAGTAGGATAAACCCCATACCTTTCACTGATGCTAAATCACTTCCAAACTCCTTATAACTCTTATTTCACTAAATCTAGACATATTCCAATGAATCTAGACTCCAGTATTACATTTTTGGAAGAAATCTATCACCGTTTTTGCCTATATTGGATTCCATTTTTTTCTATATTGGATTTCGTTATTACTATTATTGGATTCCATTAGTAACAATATTGGATTCCAATATTGTCATTTTTATCATTAAAGCAGTCGAAGGGTCCCATTTCATGTACATGGATAAGAGGCATAGTCCTTATATGTACAATCAACTCCTTAAAACCAAAATAAATTTTGGTGGTTATACTTGATCAAAATCTAGCTAGAAGGGAAAATATGTAGAAAAACATACAATATCATACTATAGACTATTAATATATATGAGTAGGGCTAGAATCACTAATCCTTCGATCTGAGAGGAGGCGGAAAGATTTAAAACCGGTGATCCTCACAACCTAGAAGAATTCACCTCCGATGAAATCTAACAACAAAGTAATTCACCCAATCACGCCGTAGATAATCATAGTTTGCGCACAAGTAGAGGCCCTAATTTCTTCCCACCAAATAGAACTCGGATCAATGGGAGATTTCGAGGCGAGATAGATTAGGAATTTTGAAATGATCTTAGCCAACTTTCTTATCCTCTTTGAAGGAAACTAGTTTCTCCACAAAATCCAAGACCACTCCATGCCTCTTTTCAATCTCCTTGAAAACCCTCAGCCTCCACCAACTCATTTGGCCTCAAATTCTCTCTGTAGCCACCTGAAGGCTAGGTTCACCTTCGCTATCTTCGAAATCAGATTGCCACGATGCTCGAGGTTGATCCAAAGTGGGATGCCAAGTTAATGGCATCATCCTTTCAAGACCGAATTATGAGCAAGTGTTCCACAAACACAGAGGCCACATCGCTATTAACTCTTGGATGACCTTCAACATTTAAATATCCTTTGCCGATTATTCCTTTCACCACCTCAGATCACCCACGCTATCAATTTTAAAGATGATCTTTAATCACTTATTAGATATGGCAGCACAGAAGGCCATCTCACGTTTACCCCCAATTAGTGACAAATTAAGAAATCAAGTGAAACCATATTAGCAGAGACAAGGGCAAGGTTGAGAATGAGAAGAGATGGGGTTTATCCAATAAATAAGAATACAAGGCCCTTCGCAGGCTTGGGGAGAGAGGCCACATCAAAAAATTAAGCTCTATCTTTAATAAGAATGTCGTTAAGACCAATCCATGTTCAACTATCATTGCTTACCTTTTCAAATCCCGATTGATCTATCTTGACATTAACAAGAAGTTTCACACACTTATTACTTTCTCGAAAGATGCACTTGATGGTCCAAAATTGAGGAGAGAAAGCTTATAAAGATTTTTTTAATTCCCAAATTTAATCTCCAAGAATTGGATTTCTTATTGATGATGGTGTTGACTATCAATTGTGAATCCCATTCAATTTATAGATCCTTGATATTATGTTGAAAATCCAGATCTAGATCCTTGTCCAAAGCTTGAAATTCTATAGAATTACATGTCCCAATACATAACTTGTAAGAAACAACCCCGATAAGATCCCCCAGAGAATTTATGATGATGCATCTAACACCCGAGGCTCTGGATTCCTCCAAGTTGCTCCATCAAAATTTAGTTTGAAAACCCCCGAGGCAAAGGAAACCATTTAGCATGAATTCTTATATTGGAAGAAGGGGAGGAAGATTTGATAGATCCATCTCTTGGTTTTAGAATATTGGGCCGAGGGTTTGAATTTATCTATCTCTTTTGGAAAAGGGGATCCTTTTTCCACAAGGTAGAAACAACCTTAGAAATTGCCCATTCTAATCTTAAAATAACATCATCAACTGAATTCCTTTCCTCACTAAATATCCATTTATTTATCTCCCACTAGATGTGCCACATTAGAAGAACATGGCTAAAAACCCAAATTGAGGAGAGAGCATTTGAGGCATTACCCTTAGGCCAAGCTAACAAAATCTCGTGAGTGATTTGGTGAACCCAATGAAGATTTAATCTTACACAAAGCCAATTCCAACATTTCTCGGTGAAAGGACAATGAATAAGAAGATGATCCCTATCTTCCTCTGCCCTCACATAGATAACATCTGGTAGGGCCACATTCTAATATTGTCATCATTAGATTTATTGTTCCATTTCATATTATTGGATTCCAATTTTGCTATTATTGGATTCCAATTTTGTCATTTATTACATTTTCATATTGGGAGTATGTAAGGCTAACAACCGATAACTATTATAAGGCATGAGCCTATTGGATTAATAAAAATAAAAATTAACAATAACTTCTGCAAAAAGCAAGTTCAAAGTGCAAGCCACATAATTTGAAAAGGTGATGCTAGCACTTTCCTCACACTTTTAAAGTGTAAAAGCCTTGATGTAAGGTTAGCATTGCTAACTATTATAATTCATGAGCTCGTTATATTAAATGAAAGTGTAAAAGCCTCGATGTAAGGTTAGCGACCGCTAACTATTATAATTCATGATCATGTTGTATTAAATTAAAAATAAAAACTAACAATAAATCCTTGCAATAATAAGTTGAAGTGCGAACCATGCACTTTCAAATGACGAGCCTCACATTGTCAAATTTGTAAGAATCACAATTCAAATTTGTAAGAATCACAAATTCAAATTTGTGAAAAATATGAGACTTGCACTATTTTTGAAGTTTGAGCCTCACACTTAAAGCTTATTTATGAGCCCCGCACTTCTAAAAGTGCGAGCCCCGCACTCTGAAAGTGTATGAGCCCCACACTCAAAGTGTGAGCCTCATGCTCGAAAGTGTGAACCTCACACTTTAAAAGTGCGAGCCTCAAACTTTGAAACGTGAACCTTAGACTTTGAAAGGGTGGGGCTTGCACTTTCAAAGTTTGAGGCTCAACTTTGAAAGTGCCTCGAGCCTAACTTTTAAAGTGTGAGCCTCTCAACTTTGAAAGTGTGGGGCTCGCACTTTAAAAGTGCGAGGTTCACACTTTCAATGTTTATTATGTGCATCCTTAAATTTGACATTGGCCTTAAATGTTAGTGGTGTTATTTTGATTTCTGGTGGAACTTACAATAAAATTACGTTCTCACCCCGAAATATACCTTGTAACAACTCAAGTATTGTTTTCTTAGATTATACATGACATTAAGTTCACTAGTGTTTATTATTATAAACTATATCTTTGAGTAATCATTAAAAAAAACAACATAGTTGGGAGTTTATGTATATCACAAATTCTATTACTTGTGAAAGATAATAGAATTTATGCTTGTAAATTGTTCCATTCTCCATATAAATGATGAGTCACTTCCATGAGCAAGAAAATGAAATAATCCTTGACACAATGCAAGAAAAATGTTTGTGAGAAATGTAGTCTTACGCCCTCGGAGATACATTGAACCAATATTTTATAGTTTACATCAATCAAAAGACTCATTGTGCCACAATTGTATTCTTTGTGAGTCAAGAAATGCCAACACCTTTTTCCCAATGTTGGTCCATGTGAATGAGCTACATTTGCATCACACCCCTTAATGTGGTATAACACTTTTCTACTATTTGTTTTCACAAGTCTCCCTCTTGTAGCCCATTCTCTTAGCCTTGTAAAAGTGTCAGGCCCTTGTTGTTCTTGAGGACTTTGATTGGAATATCATTTTCAAAAGATTTGAAATCCAAATCAATGATGCATGTTTCAGAGAACAGAGTAAATATGAAAATATTTTGTAGGTTCAAACTAGAGGTATATACGCTGCTCCATGTCTCCTTTCTCTTCACTTGAGCACATGTAGGTTTGGAGAATGAATGGTTTCCTATGCCTATGAACTCAAAGTATATCCCATCATGCTCTAAGTTTTGTGATGATAGATGTAGCTCAAAATAACACAATTGATTTATCATCATCTTTACATTGAAAGGTTCTATCTATACATTTCAAATTTTTTACAAATTCATACATATACATTTGCAAATATTATATGAGGAGTGGTCACCTTTTGTGGACAATTTTATTTGCACAAAACATGAATACATTTTTTTCCTCTTGAATGAGATTGTTGCTTTGGATACAAGTAGTGTTGAGTAAAGTAGCAGTGGAGGTGCTATCAAAGTAGAGACTAGTATTTATGAGTAGGAAATAATAAAAGAGTGTACTACTACTAGTATCGAAGTGGATTGATTTAGCTATGATGAAAACAATCCTATTGGGCAAGTGGAAAAGGAACAAAATGCCCAAAACCCAATTTTCCCCTTCAAAAAGAAATTTGGGCACACTTTTATCTATTTTAAGGGTTCCAAGTGGTTTGAATTATTATGGAAAAAATATGGGTTGTTACAGGAAAAATTGGTCATTGTTTACTTGAAAATCAGCTCATCCATTGAGAAAAGTAGACCCCGAGATAGAGAGGACTCTGGGGATGCTTTTTTTTTTCCATCACAACACCATCCAAGTCTCATTCAGTCAAATAGTGTTTTGTGAAATCACCTCACTAAATATCACAAAAAAATTCCTATTAGAAGTGTTACTTGTGCTCCTTGTAACATCTTTGTGCTTACCATCTGCATATCCATCCAAATACCTCATGTAATTATTACTAGGGGTTAGTTGGTTCATTCGGATACTAGGAAATTACATAGGAGTAGGCACTGATGACGTCGAATTTAGAAATCTGGCAATGTCATGCATGGTGGGTCGATCAGAGGGCCATTTCTTGGTGCAAAGCAAGGCCAACTAGAATTTTTTTCTTACAATCCCAAGATCCTGTAGGTTTCTACAACTTTATGTATCAATAGTTTCCATGACTATGTGTTGTCTACTTTTGATAGAATCTGGGTTCACTTGCCAATGTCAAAGACAATTCCATCCACATTTGATTGCTCCATGCTCTAGAAAACAAACCTTAAAAATACTTAAACAAGTGTACAAGTGTAAGCTCCGAATGAAAATTAACAAACAAAATCTTACCAACTTTGGAAGATTTGAGTTATTGGCCACAACTTCCTTCCGTCAAGTAACTCTAGAAGAGAAATTCCGTAATTGTATACATCATATTTCTCATTAAGCCTTGATGTTCTTGCATATTCTGGGTCAATGTAACCAATGGTACCCATAACATAGGTAGAGGTGTGGTTTTTGGCCAAGGAAATGCACTTGGAAATGCCAAAGTCTGACAAATGTGCGTCAAAATTATAATCCAAAAGAATGTTAGAAGTCTTCACATCCCTATGAACAATGTGTGGGTTAATCATGATGAAGATATGGTTATCCTTCTTCAACACCATGAGAAATATTTAGCCAAGTGTTCTAGTCTAGCTTAATCTTCTTTGATGATCCTATATGAAAATAAAAATTAATAAAACACTTGTTAGATTTTCCAACAATCCATTTTAATATGAAGGTTAGAGATTGATTGGATGCTTCTATTTCAAAATATGAATCTACAATGTACAAATCCATTTTTCTTCATAACATAATCATTTTACTCACCATGTAGGATGTCCCAAGACTTTTCATTTACCATGTAATCATAAAAAATAGGTTTCCAAGTGGAGAAAGTGAATATCCATGCAAACTCTCAAGATTTTGATGCTTGATGCTTCCAACTATTTCAGCTTAGTTTCAAATTCAAGAAAGCTTTGTGGGTAGTCGAATGTACATTCTCTTTATAAAATTGGCTTAGAATTCTTTAGATCACATTTATAAATAGTGTTTGTAGCACCATATCCAATTACATATTTCTCGTTTAGATTTTTTGTGATTTTCATTATGTCATGTACATGTAAAGAGCCATGTTCATGTGTAGTATGACCAACCTTGGAGAACCTAAATGTAACAAATAGATGTGTCAATAAAGAAATTGTAATAAGATATTGCTTTCTGATTTGTTGTCTGATAATCTATACAATATGAAATCATGTCTAGCCATGTTAGTTTTAACACCTTGCTCCATTTTTTTGTAGAGCCTTTTGTAAATGTGTTTGGATGATTTGAATGGTACAAAGCTATAATTATGCACAATAGTAGTATTGAACCCAAACAGATGAAAAAAATTTTGGTTTTGAGATGGATGTTGTTCATTGCATTGGGCCACAATTTTGTTACACAACATCATACATATCCAAGTTTGCCAATTTTTTGATAACAATAGAAGAATGTCTCTGGAACCTGAGCTATTTAAAAGACAACTACTATTTCTTGCATTAGTTAATTGGTGATATCCAAAAACCATAAGAAAAAAAAACTGAATTGGTCTCATGAGAGAAAAGTTGTGCTTATATCTACACATGTATCTGGAGGAAAACTTGAAAAGTTTTTAATGACAGGAATTTCCCCAGAAAAATTGTTGTAGGAGAGGTTTTTGTAAAAGAAATAGAGCCATTTACAATATCTTCTATTATTAGGGAAAGATAATTAAATTTTCAAATCATATCTTTCAAAACTTCACAAAGAAACATGTGGAAAAAGGAATCCTCACAATGTATCATGGCTGAAACAGTTGACTAACTACAATGGCACTTCCCTGATAAATTGTTATTTTTCAGTATCCTGCATATGATTCATTTCAATATTATTTGAACATCAACACAAGCCTACCCAAAATTTACATTTAAGGTATAGATGAAAGGAACATACAATGAGACTAAGTTTTGTAACTACCCAAGCTCTTGAGGAATAAGGACATGTTAATCGATTGACACAAAGATATCTACATTGAAAAAAAGCACACTAAGTTACAGTTTCCCTTGAAATGAAAATACATAGCATATAGATCCAAAAACATGACCTTGGGAGTTAAATAATTATATTTTAGTATGAAGAACTTACATATCCACTATACTCCTCAGATTTCCAAACTCCTATGGCAGAAACCCATTCAGTCTATTTCCATTCAAATTCCTTGAATTTATAATTGAGATGAATCATCAAGTCAATATAATGTTCATTCATAGAAGTTGGACTTCTTGTTTATGCTCTATAAAATCCTATAAGGACATGACTTACAATTTCAGAAGATGTTTCAAATCCCCATAGATCCTGGAATGGGTCCAGAAAGTTTATTATCAGAGAGGTCCCTAGGATTTCATGCCAGGCCATAGATCAACAAAAAAATTGGAAGTCTTTCACAACTGTCATCTAGATAGTAAATTTCACTCCAAACATAATTCTTAATAACCTATTGGAAGTATAACAAAAAAATAAAAAATAACCGAACTCATAGTGTGACCTCCATAAGCTTGATTGTTATAAGATTGCAAACTAAAAATAGTGTCCAAGTTAACAGATCCGAACCATGAGATGAAAAACACAATGCCTAAGCCATTGAGGTCCACTGACCGAGCATTACCAGAAAGCGTCGAGCTCTTGGAAGCTCCAAACCTAATAATAATGTCATCTATAAAGAAAAATCACAAATTTGCAAGCTAACTAGAGTTTTGAAACTTTGTATGGCCTGCTAAAAAGGAAAAAATGTCGAGTTTACCCATTTCCAATAGATTTTCTTCTCCATAATCTTCCAAAATGTAAATTTAATAGAGACTTTCCCCTCAACCACTTGATGCACTTGGGGGAATTTCAAGCTCTTGGAAGCTCCAAAATCCTAATAATGGCATCTATAAAGCAAAACCACATATTTTCAAGAAAACTAGATCTCTAAAACTATGTATGGTACCAAAAGGAAAGAATGGCAAAGTTTACCCATTTCCAACAAAGTTTCTTCTCCAGAATCTTCCAAAACAAAATTTAATGGAGACTTTCCCCTCAATCTTCTTGTTGTTTGTGGGAAAAGACATGGTGAACATCATTGACATCTTGAGTTTTTTGGTGTTATGATAATCAATTCCATGCATCATTATGTGCACCTCCCATGTGTGGATATAAAAGATGATATCAAATGCATGTTGGAAACTAAAAAGGAATTGAAAGACTCAATCGATTTCCTTCTTAAGTGGTAGGTTTGAAGAATAGATGCACACTTCATCTATACATTTTTCATAATTCAGTGTTGCACACCCAAGATAAGATTCTTTCATCAAAGTTAAAATTAAGAAACATGCGAAGAGATTAATATAATATGGATTTCATGTATTTGATAGTTATTTTTATCATTTAGAAGATAATTCAAAAAAAACTATTTAGTGTAAAACCTATAAGCCATTATTTTTAATAAGTAATCTAGATGATGGATTACTAAGCATTTTCTTTAATTTGAACCGATGTGTATTACAAAGATCAGATGCATAGGTCTTACCCTAGCGGTCTATAAGCTAAGAAAAGAGTGTTAACAAACACAAAGCCATAATTGATCTCTAATTTTTTTGATGATCGATAAATTAAAATTGTACCAAATCCCACTTTTAACGAGTGTCCAAAATGATGCTCGTACTTTAATCATATTTGTTCTATTTTAAAATCCAGGTGGTGTCCATGGATATTTTTGCAACAAATGGAATAGTAGGAAAGACATTACAATATGTAATTATTAACAAAAACTAAGAAATTTCTTGAACTGATCGTGATTACAAAATAAAATGTTGAAAGTAAAAGTAAAATGAAATATATTTGAATTGGAAAATTACTGACCATGAAAACATAAGTGCATCAAAGTAATGAAATAAATGTTGGAACAATAAATGCATTCACAAAGACAGAAAGGAAATAAATGTAAACTCCCTTTTCATTGGTTAGGAGTGGCCCTTGCCCCTTCCCTTTGATCAAGTTTAACACTTGAACTCAAACAACAAAAATTTCCCCGAATCTACTATCTTTATTGAATTGAAAATGCACTTTTACAATGAATCAAATGACTAATAATCGAACCACTAAATCTGAGTACATGATCTCTTTTATACAAGAGATGTTCTAGTTTTATTAGGAGAGAACTAGTTATTCCAAATGACTAAGTCTACTTAACTAAATGCTAAACAAGTGATGACTATCTATTTTGGGAAATACATTAATGAAATTATATCGAAAGTGTCATGAATTAGAATCATTAAAATTGACATATTCGAAGAGGAAATACGTGATTGGCTCCTTTGAAGGTGGGTGGTCAAAGGTCAGGAATATTCTTCAACTCATTAACTAATGAAGAGAATTTCGGTGATGACAGATCTCTAGTTCAAAACAATTCATCCTCAAAGTTGGGTGGAATGTTTGTTGAGTTAATGGCAATCTAATCATGTCATTGAAAGAAGATAAATCTTAATCATGGTCAATATGTTTGATCCCATAATTGAATTATTTGCATGTAGGTGCGAATAGATTTTGGATCTATAAAATTTTGAAATTCACAATGGATGATCTCAAATGTGAAAATAGTATTTCCTCAAAGTTTAAATTATACATGGGGGAAAGATTAATATAATATGGACACATCAATATAGTCCTATTTTGGTGCATGAATTAAAGATAAAAATCCTTTGATAACTCAACACATACTCTTCCAAAAGTGCAGTTAATGTTTCAACAAATCTAATTTAACTATTTATGAAGGAGAGTTAACAAAGTAAACATAACAAACATATGTATTAAAACAAGATCAAAATCAGTAAAGTATTAAATATAAGAAGTTAAATTGTTCATAAATGTGCAGTTTTATGATATCAAAAAATAATTTATCTATACATGACTTAGACATCACAAAATGGGGTTATACCAAATCTAATTTCCTAAGCACCATTTAATATGACATATCTCCACATCATGATGTAGAAAAATAAATAATGTTGTGAGCACTCATGAAAATTTTGTTAATAATCATCTATTTTTTTATCTACTTGGGAAAACCATCCATAACATTTTAGAGTACGAAATGTCCCTTAAGAAAATATTTTTATTTAAGACAACATGTCTCTACACTATGATGTTGTATTAACACCCTGTAAACATTTTTAATAACCATTTTTCTTCCCACTATGAGAAGACCTCCATAGCTTTGAGAATAAAAATGTCCATTTCTCACATATTTATCATCGAAATATATTATGGAAAATTCCTAGTGACCACATTTTATCCATTCATATGATCTATTTTTGAGCGCTATGTTATGTAAGTATTCAAGCTTAGCGGTCGCTAAACATTTTCTTTAATACAAACTTTTTTTATCTCTATTTTCATAATTAAGAAACAATTTAGCCTAGAGGTCACTAATCTATTCCTTTCTCAATAAACAATAAACAATAATCATAGAGTGCATTATGTTCTGTAAGTATTTGAGCTTAGTAATGATTTGCTAAGAATTTTATTTAATACAAATTATTTTTGATCTCTATTTTTGAAATTAATAAACAATTTAGCCTTGAGGCCACTAATCTATTACTTTCTCAAAGACCTCCATAGATTTGATAATAAAAATTTTCATATCTCACATATTTATCATCTAAATATATTATGAAAAATGCCTAGCGACCGATAATATCTATTACTATGATCTGTTATTAGAGCGCTATGTTCAAAATAAGATATTGTTTATCCTATTGCCACTCAAATCATTCCTTTCTGTAAGTATTCAAGCTTAGCGATTGCTAAGCATTTTCTTTAATATGAAATGTTGTTTGATCTCTATATTTAAAATTAAAAATTAGTTGAGCCTAGTGACCACTAATCTAATCTTTTAATAAGTAGTAGAGCTTAGTGGTCGCTAAGATTTTTCATTGATGCCCACCGATGTGTAAAAAAAAAAAAGATGCAAAGGTGTGTGCCTAAGCTAGTCACTATGATGTTGTATGAGCACCCTATAAATATTTCTAATAACCATTTTTATTCCCCACTATGAGAAGACCTCCATAGCTTTCGATAATAAAAATGTCCATTTCTCACATATTTATCATCGAAATATATTATGGAAAATTCCTAGTGACCACATTTTATCCATTCATATGATTATTTTTTTTTGAGCACTATGTTATGTAAGTATTCAAGCTTAGCGGTTCTAAACATTTTCTTTAATACAAATTTTTTGTTGATCTCTATTTTCATAATTAAGAAACAATTTAGCCTAGAGGCCGCTAATCTATTCCTTTCTCATTAAAAAATAAACAATAATCTAGAGCACTATGTTATGTAAGTATTTGAGCTTAGTGGTCATTAAGAATTTTATTTAATATGAACTATTTTTTGATCTCTATTTTTGAAATTAATAAACAATTTAGCATAAAGTCATTAATCTATTCCTTTCTCAAAGACCTCCATAGATTTTGACAATAAACAATTTTCATATCTCACATATTTATCATCTAAATATATTATGAAAATGCTACTATAGAACCACTAATATATATTTTTATGATATGTTATTAGAGCGCTATGTTCGAAATAAGATATTGTTTATCCTAGTTACCACCAAATCATTCCTTTCTATAAGTATTCAAGCTTAGCGGTCGTTAATCATTTTCTTTAATACTAACGTTGTTTGATCTCTATATTCAAAATTAAAAATCAGTTGAGCCTAGTGCCGCTAATCTACTCCTTTTAATAACTAGTTGAGCTTAGCGGTCGCTAAGCTTTTTCATTGATGCCCACCGATGTGTAAAACAAAGAAAAGATGCAAAGGTGTGAGCCTAGCAGTCACTATGATGTTATATGAGCACCTTGAATTTTTTTAATAACCATCTTTCTTCTAAGACTATGTAAAGACCTCCATAGCTTTCGACAATAAAAATTGTCCATATCTCACATATCTGTCATCGAAATATATTATGGAAAATGCCTAGCGTGATAATATCTAATCTTAGTAATTTGTAGCTTTGTTTGTCCTCATCGATTGTTATTTGGACAGCCTAGAATTTAGAGAAATAGTTGTTTTTGTCAAACAAATATTGTTAGGATAAGAACAATTGTTATCTAATATTGACTCCTTTTAGGTGACACCTCATAACCAAGGTTGTTATGGTTATTGAGTTGTCTTAATCTCTCACCGTTCATTTGTATTAATCTCGGCCGTTGATTTTCAACGAGAGTAGTATATAAGGGGGTCATTGGGGTCATTTGTAACAAGGAAGTTTTGAGAGAAACTTGCAGTGTTAGCAAGTAGTCTTGCAGTGTTAGCAAGAGCGCAGTGATAGCGTTGGAGATAGCAGTGGAGGAATATCAGCAGGAGGATTAGGAGATTGTCGGAGCTCTGCCAGTAAGAGGCAAGCAGTATTTGTATCTCTTGATTTGCTGAAGTTTAATATATTTCTCATCTGTAGTACTGGTTTTCCCTACGGGGTTTTTCCAGGGACAATTGTCTGAAAATATTGTGTTCACCTTGTTGGGTATTTCTTATGTGTTTGTATTTGTGAAGTTACAGTTGTGTTATTTTCCAATATTTGTTGATCAAATAATCTTACAAGATAGGAGGTTAATAATCAGTAACTGTAATAGATTTTTCACATGGTATCAGAGCTTTGTTCGGGTAGAAGAGATTTACCCTAGGTGAAAGAAAGTGAGGGTTTATAAAACCCAGTTTAACCTCTTCAAAATTATTGTTATTATTTTCTTTTAAGATGGCCTCAGCAGGTTTAAGAGATCAGGACAGATTGGATGGAGCCTCGAATTTTGGTGTCTGGAAAGCCAGAATTTCTTTATTGCTGGAAGAGAATGGTATCAAGGAATATGTGACCACTGTTGTACCTGTACCTACAGATGCAACACAACTCTTAGCATATAAGAAGGAAGATGCCAAGGCGAGGAGGCTGATTCTTGACGGTGTCAAGGATCATATTGTTCCGCATATTGCAGAGTTAGATACAGCGAAGACGATGTGGGATGCCATTATGAATCATGCGAGAATGCTACCACTAGCAGGAAGGTGATTCTCGAGAAAAGTTGAGGAATACTCGGATGAATAAGGGAGAAGACGTCACAAGTTACCTCACCAGACTTAGACTTGTCAAGGATGAATTGGCAGCTGTTGGAGACAAACCAAGTGATGACGAGCTAGTGAGAATAGCCCTAAATGGGTTTTCTAAGCGGTGGGATGTCTTTGTTGAGTCATCAATGGACGAGACACCTTACCGAGTTGGGATCGACTATGGAGTGATTTCACTCAGGAGGAGCTTAGACTAAGTCTTGTCAATGGAGCCAACAATAAGAGTCAGAAAAGTGAGGTGGAACAGGAAAATGTTGCCCTAGCGGGTAAAGGGAAAGCAAAGAAGGGGTCTAGTAAAGGATCAAATTCACAAGGTGAAAAGAAGAAGAAAGATTCTTCGAAGATCAAGTGCTATGGCTGTCACGAGTTTGGCCACTATGTCAGCGATTGCCCAGAAAGGAAGAAGAATGAAAAGAAAGGCAAGAAGCAAGTTGCGGCTTCAGCAAGTGCAGATGAGCTCTCTAGTAGAATGGAAGATGAGTTTGCACTCATAGCATGTATGGTTAGCTCAACCTCACAGAGTGTTTGGTACATAGATAGTGGGGCATCATATCATATGACAGGAGTTAGAGAATACTTCTCCAGTTATAAGGAAGAGAGCACCAGAATCCAGATCTCTATGGGGAACATGTCCAAACTCAACTCAGTTGGGAAAGGGACTGTTCAGTTTCAGAGGGAGAGTGGTAAGATGATTCCCCTTCATGATGTGTTGCATGTTCCAGGCTTAGGGATGAATTTGATTTCTGTATCTGTCCTTCAGGACAAAGGGTACAATGTACTCTTTAGAGGGGCACATGTGTTGATCAAGCACAAGGATTGGAAATCACCCACAGCTATTGGAGTTAGGAGCGGTCGGCTTTATAGGCTGCAGTTTGATATTCCTAAGGCACTCATGAGCAACAGTAATCTTAGAGATCAGGGAGAGCTATGGCATAGAAGGATGGGCCATATCCATCATGGAGCCCTTAAATTACTTCATGAGACAGTGACAGGTGTTCCTGAGGTGAGCACAGAGCACGATGATGTATGTAAGGGATGCGTGTTGGGGAAGTTTGCTAAAGCATCTTTCGAGGAGTGACACGAGATCTAAGGCGTTCTTGATCTAGTACATTCGGATGTATGTGGACCGATGTCGTGAAGTCTCTAGAAGGTATGAGTACTATTGTTACTTTTATTGATGATTTCTCCAGGAAGACATGGATATACTTCTTGAAGACCAAGGATGAGGTTTTGAGTCGCTTCGAGAGTTCAAAGCTCTTGTGGAGAATTCGGAGGAAGGAAGATAAAAGTTCTTGGTCAGAACAATGGAGGTGAGTACAAAAGCAATGAGTTCGGGAGTTACGTACGAGAGAAGGAATCGAGAGAGTGGATGTTCCTTACTGATCCGCAACAGAATGGAGTTGCTGAGAGGAAGAATCGGTCTATAACGGAGGCATCAAGGGCTATGTTGCATGACCAGGATTTACCCCGTTATCTGTGGGCAGAGGCATGCAATACAACAGTATACATACGAGAATAGAGTTCCACATAAAGTACTAGGAGGATGACACCGAGAGGAAGCATTCAGGAAGAAGCGAGATGTCGAGTCACTTTAGGATCTTTGGGAGTTTGGCATATTGTCACATTCCTAAGGATACACGTACCAAGTTAGATAGATCGGGAGGCTGAGAGAGGGTACTTTGTGGGGTACAGTGAAACCTCTAAGGCATATCGGATATTCATTCCGGGGACCAGGAGGATTATTGTTCGACGTGATGTCAAGTTCATGGAGGACAAGGCATTTAGAAGGTCTAGAGATTTCCGATAGTAGATGATCGAGTGAGCAGCCAAGAAGCTCGAGGATCACTCAATCGAGTCAAGGGTAGCGTGGCTCGAGTACGATTCTAGTACAAGCATAGACTCGGGAGGAGAGAGTTTTCAAAGTATGGAGCAACAGGTGCAAGAAGAGATGCATCAAGAAGACATGGAGGTTGATATTTCATCCTCTATAGTTGGCAAGCAAGAACCGTGAGGTTCAACAGACACAGAAGAATACTCGGGAGTTAGTGGGTACTCTAGGAGGAGTGATAGACAACGGAAACCACCGGACGGGTATGATGACTATGTTGCATTAGTTAGTATGTTGGTAGATAGTGAACCTTCTAGCTATCGGGGAGGCTGCACACATCAAGTCAAGTGTGGCGAAGCAATGGTTGAGAGTATACTTCAATTATGCGAGAATGATGTGTGGGAGGTAGTGCACAGACCAACGAGATAGGGCGGTGGTTGGATCACGTTGGATCTATAAGATCAAGCACGGTGCAGATGGTAGCATCGAGAAATATAAGGCAAGGTTCGTGGCAAAGGGGTTCTCTCAGAAAGAGGGAATAGACTACGAGGAGACATTTGCTCCAGTTGCCAGGTATACTTCTATACGAGCTGTAATCTCAATTTCAGCACAGATGGGATGGCAGATCCATCAAATGGATGTCAAGACAGCGTTTCTTAATGGTGAGTTGAAAGAGGAGGTATACATAGAACAACCAGAAGGCTTTATAGCACACAGCAAAGAGACCCACGTGTGTAGATTGAAGAGAGCGTTGTACGGACTCAAGCAGGCTCCCAGAGCGTGGTATGAGCGCATTGATAGTTACTTGCAGGAAATGGGCTTTGTGAAGAGTGAGGCAGATGCTAATCTCTACTACTTGGTAGTTGGAGGTGAGATTCTCATTCTTGTTCTATATGTAGATGACTTGTTTCTTACAGGTTCACTGGGGCTCATAGAAGAATGCAAGAGGGATCTTGCAGCGGAGTTCGAGATGAAGGATTTGGGACTTATGCACTACTTTCTAGGCATGGAGGTATGGCAGAAAGATGGAGAGATTTTCCTTGGGCAAGGGAAATATTGCATGGAAATCTTGAAAAGGTTCAGGATGGAAGATTGCAAAGCCATGTCTACACCCATGATCATGAATTGGAGGAAGGTAGACACATCCAGGGAGAAGGATGTAGACCCCACCTTATACAGGCAGTTGATTGGTTCTCTCATGTATTTGGTCAATACCGGGCGGATATAGCTTTTGCGATTAACTCTCTTAGTCGAGTTCATGGTTGAGCAAAGAGAGTGCATTGGGTATGTGAAAGCATGTCTTTGCGTTATTTGTGAGTACAATCGAGTATGGAATTAGATATGCTCGAGGTGAAGGAATCGGGTTGATGGGCTATCTTGTGTGATTGGGTAGGTAGTCTGATGGACAAGAGGAGCACTTGAGGGTGTTGTTTGATGCAGGATCGGGAGTTGTATCTTGGTTGCGGGAAGTAGAAGTCTGTGGCTCACGAGTTGTGAGTCGAGTACATAGCAGCTAGCATGGCAACATGTGAAGCTATATGGCTTCGGAAGTTGCTAGTAGCCTTGTTTGGTCAGAAGGTTGAGACTACGGTGATACCTGCTGCGGCAATCGAGTTGCATCAAGTTTTTGAGAATCCGGTGTTTCATGATAGGTCAAAACATATAGACATCAAGTATCACTTCATCAGAGATTGTGTACAGCGCGGGGTTGTTAAGCTACAGTTTGTACCTACAGATCAGCAGGTAGCAGACATTCTGACAAAGGCATTGGGGAAGGCAAAATTTATCTTCTTCAGAGAGATGTTGGGTGTCATGCGAACGACTTCTCGGCTAAGAGGAGTGTTAATCTTAGTAGTTTGTAGCTTGGACATTTTGTTTGTCCTCATCAATTGTTATTTGGACAGCCTAGAATTTAGAGAAATAGTTGTTTTTGTCAAACAAATATTGTTAGGATAAGAACAATTGTTATCTAATATTGACTCCTTTTAGGTGACACCTCATAACCAAGGTTGTTATGGTTATTGAGTTGTCTTAATCTCAGCCGTTCATTTGTATTAATCTCGGCCGTTGATTTTCAACGAGAGTAGTATATAAGGGGGTCATTGGGGTCATTTGTAACAAGGAAGTTTTGAGAGAAACTTGCAGTGTTAGCAAGGGCGCAGTGATAGCGTTGGAGATAGCAGTGGAGGAATATCAGCAGGAGGATTAGGAGATTGTCGGAGCTCTGCAGTAAGAGGCAAGCAGTATTTGTATCTCTTGATTTCTTTGAAGTTTAATATATTCTCATATGTAGTAGTCTTGGTTTCCCCTACGGGGGTTTTCGGGACAATTGTCAGAAAATATTGTGTTCACCTTGTTGGGTATTTCTTATGTGTTTGTATTTGTGAATTCTGAGTTGTGTTATTTTCCAATATTTGTTGATCAAATAATCTTACAAGATAGGAGGTTAATAAATATAGTGGATTTTTATAGGTAAAAACTATTTGTTAATTCTATCGCTAATTAAAAATTTCTTAATAAATATATTAATTATATAATTGTGTAATTAATGGTTCAAACTTGCAAGATGTCACATTTTATTGTTTTTTAAAAATTAACGCGCATGATATTTAAAAATATCAAATTCACATTCGATAAAAATTAATAATAAATGTGCGTATATCACTCTCTTAAACTTTAAACCTTTGTTTAGAAATGTTCACTTCTATTTTCTAAATGGTTTTTTACTATGCTTAAATTAATATTTTCATTTTCCTGCGAGTTCACAAAGAAATAATTGTCGTTGTCCCACTTGTTTCTAAAGTAAAATTAATAAATTTGATTTCCCGTATCCCACGTTATCCCTCGAATTAAATGCAAATATTAATGAGGGGTAAATTAAAAGTTTGATATGTGAAATCCCCCACATTAAATGCAAATATTTGAAATTTCAAAATCCCACACTTTCGCTTTATGAAGGGGAAATTCAAATTTTGAAATTTTCCATTTCCCCTTTTTTTTTTCGGTTTTGAATTTCTTTTGTTGAATGTATTGGGAAAAAATTAAATACATCTAGAGAAATATATATTAGGGTTTCTTTTTATTTTGAAATCATAGAAAAGCAACTCTTGAAATCATAATACAACATGCGCAGCACTAATTTACTGGTCCGAGTGCTCGATTCTGGCTATATTTTTGGAACAAAAAGCTGAGGTAGTGATTATAATCTCATTTGGGGCGCACAAATGAGACAAAAATAGTGATTGTGGATAGATCACGGGTATGAGTGCAGATCAGGAGGCCCATAAAGGACATAATCAAAAGAGACAAGAAAAATAGGTTGTAGATAGAATCTTGCAGTAGTTTGTTTAAGAGAGAATACGAGCTTTAATAGACATTATCAAACACAAAAATTTCAGATACTACTAAAACATGTATTTATCAAAAGAATCTATGTTATTGTATGTGTACCTTAGTTAATGGCCGACACTTGGTCACTTTGTTTTCACCTAGTGCTTGTGTTTTACACCATAATCCGTTCTGCCTTTCCCTCATTTGCCTTTGCAGTTCATTTTCATCTCCTTGTCAAAATGCATTGCTTTTGGAAACCACATTTTTTCCTACCCTAACCGGATAAATTGTAATCCTTTTACAAAGTATTTATTCTTTGGGAAAACCTTTTTTATGTTCTATCGTAGCTCATTTATTCATGTCCGTCTGCAATGTGTGTCTCTCTGGTTAATTTTTTGTGGATTTTTCATTCTCCTTCCTGCATTTATTCTTTCCGTAAGTGGTGGCATCTATCCCTAGTTGCAAAACATGAGTCACATATTCATTGTTTTAAAAAATCGTAATGGTTTGATTTAGTATAGTTTAGGTAATCATTTTGAACTCCTTTAATGATTTTTTTAATATGAAAGAAATAGTCATGACTAATTATTTCAATGTTCATTGTTTACATGATTGCACGCGTTGATATATATATTTAATTATATTCATTTTCCCACGTAGAAATAGTCAAATGTAATGTCTTTAGCAAGCTTTTTTATGTGTAATGAAAGGTAAGAATATTATATTATATTTACAAACTTTTATTTCCTTTTGACGACCTTATGCTATGCCATATATTTTTATTATGCTACATATCATTGGTTGATTTTAGAATTTTTTGAAATATATTAATACAAGATTGTACTCGTATATTTATGTATCTTTTTGTAAATTCAATCAAGAAAAATGTTGTGTAGCCTAGTTGCCACCGAGGTATAATTCTACTTTGTCAAAATTATTCATGTAGAAAACAATTAGTAATTACTTGATAACTGAGCCAACCTAAAGTAACAATTTTTAAATTCTCTAGAGGCCACTAAGCTGGATGTTTACAAAATTTCTTAGCTATTACAAGACAACACAAGGCAACAAATATTCCAAGACCACAAATATTAAATATTTTCTGAATACATTTATTCAAACAAGAATGGAGATTAGCGGCCGCTAAGATATTGGTTGACTTGCATACGATACAACTAGTAATGACTCACCGAAAACCAAGCTAAGCACCAATTATTATATTTAGATTTTCATATTATGATATCCGAAGCCTAACATGATATTCGAAGCCTAAAGTGACCACTAATGTTGAAGATTATTAAATAATATTGGTGCAACATAACAAAGACTTGATATTAGCGGCCACTTTAGGCAGTTGTTACCTTGCATATATGACAATTAGTAATGACCCAACTGAAAAACTAACTAAGCTCCATTCTTATATTTAGATTTTACAATACAACCTTCTAAGACTAGTGACCACTAGGTTGGATGTTTACTTTATTTCTTTGATGTTCTAAGATAAAAATATTACAAGACAACACAAATTTTAACGATTTTCTTGAATACACATATTCCAAAATGAAAAATTTCAGCCTAGTGGCTGCTGAGTTCAATATGTTATTCAAAGTCTATCACATGATATTTGAAGCATAATGACCGCTAAGGTCATAGATTATTCCACTGCGTTGGTGTAACATAACAAAGACTTGAGATTCGCAAACCCGACTTTTTGGGGTGTTGAAGGGAAATCCCGACACATCGGGAGTGGGGTGTATAATTAGAGATGAGGATGGTAATTTACTAATGCAGGTTCATTTCCTTTGAAGAATGGAATATGCAATGAAGTTGAGCCCGTGCCCTGTTAAAGGGTGTCAAACTTGTGTTTCATTCTAGTTGTGATGCTTTGGTAATAGAGGGGACTCTAAGTTATTATAACTGATATCAAGCGTGGTAATGCACTATCATGGAATCAGGATTTCCAAATTCATAATATCTTATTTTGGTTAAGTAATATTTTGACTTGGAGTATTGAGCAAATTTTTGGAGGCCAATTGCACCACCAAATTCTTGGAAAATCAAGGAGTAATTCCGATTAATGGCTTGATCATCTCGGATTGTGCTAGTTTGTGGGAAGGCCTTCAAGGATTAATTGATAAGGACATTGACAGAGACAATTTTTTTAAAAAAGGAAGAGTGTTAGTGTTCATTCCGCCTTTCGTTGTGTGGTGGGTGAGAGATCGGTTTTCGGGGTTTCACGAGTCCCATGGAGATTCCACCCCTTCCATGTTTGTTCCTACGTGGGCGAAGCATGAAAGGACCTTTTTAGAGGCATTACTAGGTCCTAAGTGTAAATTATATTCAAGGTGGAGTCGGAGGCGATATGCGAAGTATTTGAAAAGATTTTAGGGGAAGAATATATGGCCGCCTGCAAGAGCTAGGGTTAACTATGAGGTAGCCTCGTGGTTTGTATCTTGGCTCTTACAGGTGAGGGGAATAAAGAAGAGGTGAGGGTTATAATAGAATATTTCATCAAATCCCAACATCAGTCGGGATAGAAGAAGCACTTGAAGCTGTTAATCTAGTGCCTCCTATGCAAATGGCGTGTATGGACGGGATTTTCTTGGAAGCTAAGTGGGTGATTGCAGCCTTCTCCTCCAGAACTCAACTCTCATGAGATTTACTGAGAGAATTTCCATAGTGCATGTGTGGCTGGTTTGATAGGTGGAAGTCAGTATCAAGAGGTTGGATCTCCCATGTCTATCGACACCTATTGTTCTCGAGACAGAGGTGATGGAGAGATTTTGGAGTAAGGTGAGCTTATTCTACAATCTTCTACTCTAGGTGGTGAAGGAAAGAGCGACGATGGGTGGGAGTCGGTGGATGGGGTTGAGGGAACAAGTAAGAGAAAATGTAATAGCTCAGGTGGTCATTTGATTCATCTTTTGTTTGGTAATGGTTAGCTTCTTGCCTTATTGCAGGCTTTATTTTTTTGTGATTTTGGGTCATAGTTTGGTTGGTCTCAAATGTAACGGGTGGGATCCCATTCAATCCTCTATTCATAGCTCCACTCAAAAGTATTTAAATATAAAAAAACAAAGACTTGAGATTAGAAACCGCTAGGATAATTCTTGTCTTGCATTCAAGATAATGAGTAATGACTTGACTAAAAACTAATAACTGAAAATTGAACTAAGCTCCAACACAAAAATTTTAGCCTAGTGGCCTCTGAGTACAACATGTTATTTGAAGTCTATTACATGATATTCCTAGCCTAACATGATATTCGAAGCCTAGCGACCACTAAGGTTGAAGATAATTACATAGCACAAGTGGAAAATCACAAAGACTTGAGGTTAGTGACCAGTTAGGATATTTGTTGTCTTGCATACAAGAAAAAATTAGTAACGACTTGAATGAAAAAATAAATATGCTCCATTAGGAGATTTAGATTTTACAAGACTATTTTGAGGTTAGCAGATCATGCTAGGATATTTGTTGTCTTACATACAGGACAAGTAGTAATGACTCGAATGAAAAACTAACTATGCTCCATTACTATATTTAAATTTTACAAGACTATCTTGAGGTTAGCGGCCACTAGGATATTTTTTTCTTGCATACAGGATAAGTAGTAATGAATCAAATGAAAAACTAATTATGCTCCACAATTTTATTTAAATTTTACAAGAATATCTTCAAAGACTAGTGACCGCTAGGGTAGATTCTTTGATGTTCCAAGACAAGAGAAGACAACAAATATTCCAAGACTAGACAAATATTTATGACTTTCCTGAATACACGTAATTCAAAATGTAATATCGTATTGAACTCAAAGTGGAAGTCGGGATTAAAATTATGTTTTGAATCACATGTATTCAAGAAAATCATAAGGAAAATTCCTTTTATAGTTCTCATAAGATATATCATGTATATCACATAATTTAAATCGGTTAGTATAAGTTAAATGGATGGTGGTCATTAGGCTCAATTACTAATTTTAAGTAATGGTTTCTCGGTCTCAAGCCTCAACAATTTCTTATTTTCAAATTAGCGATCGAATAAAATTAAAAACATGGACTACTCTGGCATATGCTAGGATCCTAGCAACCACTAACCTCAAGTCAATGTTCAACCATTATCACCCATGTTGGATTCCAAGTTTCCACCATGATGTAGTGTAACTCAAATTTGTTTTTACAAAGTGATGGGAAGATATCCATCAATCCACTATTATCTCCTCTATCCTAAAGCTATACAAATTATTTTTTACATTAATGGAAATATATCCTAGAATATATAGATGTTAACATCGCTAGTCTTCACTTCTACCAACAAATTGACAACTTGAAACAAACCAAATTTAATAGCGATTAATTGTTTAAATTTCTTATTGCAACACATAACATAAACTTCTATTAATGATTTCTTGTTTTTATAATTAAAGGAGGGTTGAAGGGTCCCTTTCCCTTTACATTACAGATATAATGAGAGGATCAGTCTAAAAACTGAATGATCCAACAATACTTTGCTAAAAAAACGCAAGGGCCTATGCCAAAAACACAAGTGGTTGGGAATACAAAAATCCCAAACTAGTAAGATAGACAGGATGATTCGATAATAATGGAACTAAAAATGCTATATAACAACCAAAACAAAGATACAAACTAACAAATTTTAGAAGAACTTATTTATCTAAATCAGATGACACATCCGTAACCTCCACCTTAACGGGCTTGAAAATAGTTTTTGCAGGTGGTTCGGAAAAAGATGCTCTTTTCCAGCAGCAACATGACTCTTTAACCAATCGTATGCCTCACGACCTTTCCTGCAAAGAATATCCCAACATGTCGATTCTGGTTATAGCGGAGCAACCATAACATCCATGTCGGGAAAGTGGAGTGAAGCAAGTTTTCTTTGTTGAGCTCTTGCCCCATTTTGATACACCGGACACGAAATGCATTAGGATGTCAAACCATTTGTACAACTTTGAAAAAATGGTCACATCCACCAAACCTTTCTATTTATAGTGAGCATCAGAAAGCAAGGGCCATGACACACTCGATGTTTTTTCCATTTCCACTTCCATGCCAACCCTATAAGTGGCTTGATCCAGTGATGACCCATCTCCAAATCCCAATCCTTTACCAAATGTATGATAAGAAGATGAAAAATGAAGGTCGAAGAAACTTCCACATTTACCCTCGGACATCCCTCTAAAGAAAGATAATCATCTTTGAGAACTCCCTCAATAGCAACCATGTCTTGCTTTGATTCAATCCAAAAATGGATTTCAAATGACGACATGAAATTTTGGTATAAAATCCCATTTCACACATCGACGCAGAGAATTGCATGAAATACAACATTGGTCCGACCATGACAGACTAAATGAAATCTTGTGAAAGAAACCTAAAAGGTGTGAAAATAAGGAGATCACCTAGATAAATATATGGAGTGACTATGTCATCGCATGCTTGTAATTAATACAAGCTTGTTAGGGATTTAATATCAACCTTTATTGGAAAAGGTGATGAGTTTGACCAATCAACATATTTATTACCAATCTTATCAAAAATGCTTGGTCATTCCCTTAATTTTCTATAAAATCTACCTATTTAGTACCTTCACAAGTAGATAATATTTAAGGTCCAATATGGAGTTAATGAAAGCATACAAAGGGATTTTATTCACACAAGATTGATTTTCCTTGACAAGGTCTTCTTTTTTATGGCAAAGCATTAGCAATAATATGGGAGTCTCCTGCAATAATTAATTCATTGCTATTCGATTCATTAGCTAGGGACCAACAACGTTCTAACACTTTAATTTATTGATTTATACATTTATTACTTTACTAAATTTCTAGTCATTAGTCAAGTTATTAATTATGAGAATAGCCTCTGGAAGAGGCTCACCCATTATTTTTCGGGCAGCCTACCTTGCCATACAAGATTAAAAGATTAGAGAGAGGTTGCGACACACATTTATCACTTAGACCCAATTTTTTGTTTTTCCTAGTTCAAAATCCCCGCTACCCCATAATCTTTAGGAAGTGAACAATAGGCCATTTAACAATAGGTATTTTCTTCGTCTCGCGGTTTCCTTGCCAGAGATAGGTTAGCAAATTTTTGTTGATTTTATCAAACACACAATTGGGGATCCTCATAATAGAAAGCATATAAATGGAAATAAAACAATAGTATATCAACAAGATTAGATCAATGTAATAGAAGTTCGTCATTTAATCCTAAGTGAGAATCCTATTCAAACTTTGCCCGCATATTTGATATATTGTTTAGGTCTATTTTCTTTGAAGGATGATTTTAAGAAAATATGCAAGGCCAAGATGGACATGATACTTCTTTAGGTTTAAATGATGTACTTCTATTACTATGATCTAACCTTGCTAACTATGTGGTTATGTTTATTACCAAAAACTGTTGATCTTAGCAATAACAAAGCCTTCCCTTTCATTAACTAACGATGTTTATCGGTTGCAAATTTTTTATATATGAAAATATATGAATTACATTTATGCATAATATATCAAATGATAACTACATAAGGCATCAAACTTCTCAAAGGTATGTATTCAAGGACTTGGCTCTGTCAGGGATAGTCCATCGAATATAATATAATTACAAATAATGACAACAAACCTGTTAAGATTGCTTTTTGCATTGTTAAAATGGATTCGTCGATAATACTGAGAGGCTATGACCTCTAGCCTTCTCATTAATGAATAATTGGTGTAGACACCTAAATTCCAATTTTGCAATCTTATTGCCAAAAACACATAAATCACTCTCATTCTTACTATTTCCGTTATAATTAGTGATTTCCACTAATTAACTAACGTTTCTTACCATTTTGGTAAACTAATAGTACTTTATTTATTGCTTAACCTCTTTTGCATTCATGATGCCACTTTACGACAAATCGTAAGTCAAAATCCTCTTCCAAATAGACAATTAACGATTATTAGCTAATTAAGCCTATTTTACCCTTGTTTTGGTCAATATACCCTATTATTGGCTCAAACCCCTCTTCCAACCATTCAAAATCACCCCACTTCCCTCCACAACATCTCAACAAGCTTCAAAAGCTTATCCTAGCCTCCTAATTGACCCTAAGTGGTTGATTAAGGCTCCTCACATCTTAATCACTTGTTAATTCACTAATTGTGATTAACAAAGCTTAATCATGATTAGAAATCCTTAATATACTTTGTGCTTTTAGTCCCACATGCACCAAGATGCTAGTTTTCCTCAAAGGAAAACTATAAAAAGGACTAACCACATACCTTTAAACTTTACACCATGCTTTGATTTGCATATCATATAAGAAATATGATTAATAGCCAAGCTCAATCCTTGCCTCAAGTCTTCAATGGGGTTAGTAGATGGGTATCCAATATGATCTTGTAGTCATTGTTGGAGAGACCATCTCACCTTCCTTGGAGTAGCAACAAACCCCCAATTTGATTGCTCCTAGATCTATTTAGGTCTATGTTAGTTAGCAATTGAACATACTAGTAGGCATGCTTTAGCTAGGTTTTGAATTATATTCATGTTAGTTGTTTCAAGCATTCCATTAAGCTTTTATCTTTGATGTAACTATTGTTAGATTCAATAAGCATTAGCTCAATTAGACTATGTGGTGTTAGTCTTAGCTTTGTTTGGAACTTTTAGTAGTCTTCATTTGGTAAACATAAAACATGCATTGCTCTTCACAGACTCAGATCATTTATTCTGAGCAAGATTCATGTTCATCTTTGCCCTCAATTTTTAGTAAATTGTTTAGGACTATTTTTTTTAATAGGTAATTTCTAGAAATATGCAAGGCCAAGATGATTAGGATACATCTTCAGAGTTTAAAATATGTACTTCTATTATTATGCTCTAACTCTTATCTTTGTCGCTAAGGTAGATAATGAATTTTTATTAGGTCGATATTTTTGAAAACCGAAAAATAGAGCCTAGTGAGTGCCAAACCACTCCTTTCAATAAGTAATGGAGCTTAACGGTCGCTAAGAATTTTCCTTGATACGAACCAACATGAATTACATGATATGACAATATATCCTACGAGTAATACATAAGGCTTCATCCTTCCGATTATTATTCTTGAAGTTGAAATGGATATACATGAAATAATGATCTTATTAACAATTGAAACAAAATTTAGGATCTTATGGAATTGAAACAATTTAGGTATCTCATAAAAAAATAATAAGAAAGGTCAGTAAAAGGTGATTGAGGTCAAAATGGGTCAGGTGATTGGTTGGTGTTAAGTTGCATTGAGGTCTAGTATAGGCTCTGGGTAAGGTCTGGTAAAGATTAGAAATGGTTTTGGGTTGTTGGGAAGTGGGTATTAGCTCATTGGTTTGAGGTATATTTCTAGACAGAACGATGTTGGTTGTGATGTGTGACCGATGCCAGTTAGGTAGAATGACCGACGTTCGGTTGGCTAACCGGTGTCGGTAGGGGAAATTAGTAAAAAGGACTTAAAACTTGTTTTTAGACTCTCTTTGTGATTGCAGAGGTTGGAAATGGTGAGGGTGAGGTCGTAAAATGGCCTTGGAGGCTCAAAGATGATTAGAAGAGGGTGAAAATAGGTGAAAGGGCTAGGTATGGTAAGGTGATAGGTTGGTAGGAGGAAGGGAGTGTATGGATGTGGAGAAAGATAAATTACTGAGATGAATAATAAATCTTACTAGAATAAAACAAAAATAAATGAAGAGATGTTAGGTACTTACTGAAGAGTAGGTTTGGAGAATGTAGGTGATGAGGATGGTGATGGAAGAGATCCGGAGAGAGAAGAGATGTTGTGTTAGTGTGTCATGGTAGTTCAAACCTCATGCTTCTGTGTGAATCATGATCGTGAAGAAGATGATGAATGCCAATGGTTGTTGGTAGTGCTCCATATATTTTCCTTTGCCTGAGTGCTTCAAAATTTTGAGTGCTCAAGTCTTTTTGTATGAGATCTGAATCGAATGACCAACCTAGGAAAAGGATTTTGGAAATGTATTTAACCTAACCGGTGATGGTTAGGTGACCGTCGTGTCGGTTGAGATATAACCGACATCGGTCAAGGTGGGAATATCTAGGTTGGCCAAAAATAGCTTGATTGTTGCTTATTTTTGGTGTGGTCTCAATCTTCATTTCGAGTCTTGAGTGATAGATCACGAAAGGATGAGTAAGAGTCCTTTTAGGTTTGTTAATAGGAGTTAAGTCTAGGTTTAGACTAAGTCCTAGTTGGTTAGGATAGGCTTAGACTTGGTCTTAGGTCATTAATGAGGTTTGAGTGGGTCATTTGAGTGAGGTGGCTAGGTGAGTTGGCTGGGTGAGGTGGTTAAGTGAGGATATTAATTAATTTAATTAAGATAATTAATTCAATTAACATGTGCACTAGGGGATATGAATGGGTAGGATATGGTTAATTTAATTAACATGGGGTTTTAATGGAAGTATGACCCAATTTTGGTGTCTACATTTGCCCCTTTTTGTGTGTAGCTTGTATTGGTAAGCGATGTTAAAAAAAATAGGAAGTGGTTGCCCCAAATATAAGTGGGAGTGGGGTTGCCCCAAGTATGGGTGGAGGTGATCCCCCTCAAACCAGGAGCTTGATGAGGTGTGAGACAAAATCGGTGAGTGGTTTGATAAATGGGTAAGTGATGAAAGTGAAGGTAGGTGAGTTATAGGTAAGGGTATGGGCACTTTGGGTAATGGGTAAGGGTAAAATTGGGTAATGGGTAATGGGTAATGGGAAAGGGTCATATCGGGTAATGGGTAATGATAATCAACACACACACACACACGTATAGATTGTGACATGGTACCAGTTGAAGAGCTTGCAAACTCTACATCGTCAAGGTCGATAGGTTTATCCAAACAAGGTTGAAGTGATTCAGGTATCAGGGTATAGGATATGGTCGAAAACACAACTTAGGTTAGGTGTAGGAATGTTTAGGTATGATCCGGTACACCAAAGGTTTGGTGGGATAAACAACACAATAATAGGCAAGGTAAGGTCATTAGGCTAAAACAACATGGGTAACAACATCACAAGGTATAATGAGTACACAAGTTCAAAGGTCAAAAAGTGGTTTAGGTCAAGATATATAGGTCATGGCATGGGTAAGGCCGAGGTATAGGTAAAATAACAAGTCCCTAAATGTAATTAAGGAAATGTATGGGTAATTTAGGCTTGTGGGTAGGGTGTAATAAGTGTTGGTAAGGCCAAAAGGTATGTGGCAATAATGAGTTTAGGTCAAAATGGGAAAAATGTAGATGAAATGGTATCGTGTAAGTGACCGATGTTGGTTATAAGGTTACCGACGTCGGTTTTGGTATGACCGACGCTCGGTCATGTCGAGTTAGGGTTATAAAGTTGAAATTCCATATTTTATGGAATCATTGTTGTCTTTTGACTTTGAGAAAATGACATAGTTGAGTGACTTGTGCATTTTTCTTGGAGAAAAGACAAGGCATTGTACCTGGCTGAGGTGGAGGTTACTAAGTGGTGAGAGGAGCTAGGTAGATGGGTCCACATGAGAGTGGTTGGAGACGTGTGATTGGTGGAGGGATTGAGGTAGATTTTGGCATGGAAGAGGTGGGAGAGGGTTTGGGTGGACCATGCGGTGCGCAATGGTAGATGTGCCACCACATAGGTGACACCATGATGATGAGGTAGGGGCATTTTCTAACTTGTTATTTGCTAAAAATTTGGTGAAAAATGAAGAAATTGGGGGGTTTTCATTTTGAAATGTGGGTTAAAAGTGGGTAAAAATGAAGGGAATGAGGAGTGGGAAGGTCACAAATAGGTGAAATAGGTTTGGGAATTAAGTTGGGATAGGGTGGGATGGGTAGATTAGGGTTTTAGGTAAGTTTTTGTCAAATTTTTAAAAATGGGGGGATAGGTTTTTGGTTTTTGACATTTCATGAGAGAGACGATCATGTCGGTCAAGGTTTGGCGTGACATGGATTTGGTTGGCACTTACCGGCATCGATCAAAGGCTTAGGTGACCGAACACGGTAAAGAAGGACCGATGATGGTCAAAAGACCGTCGTAGTCAACTTGAGAGAGAAGATAGGTAAAAAAAGGGATATATAGGGGGAAAAATAGGCACGAAGGTGTAAATGAAGGTTGAAGTAGAGGAAGTAGGGTAACATGTTATGTCAGAAATGTGGGGTGGGGAAGTAGGTGAACTGAACTAGAATAGGAGAGGATGGTAAGGAGCAATAAGGTGTAAAATTGGGTTGGGTAAAAGGGGTAGTGGTAGGGTTGTTGTGTGGGTATGGTGTAATAGGTAATAGGTGTGTTGGGTAATAGGTATGGTGTATAATAGGTAAGTCGGGTAATGGGTGTGTTGATATGGGAAAGTCTTGACAATGTCTTGTTTGGATGATGCAGGTGAGAGACCAGCTTTGGATGCATGATAGAGTACCACCTCTATTGGTAGTGATGTGGTCGAGTGTGACTGTGGAGGAGTGGGAGCATATGATGAGATGTTGGACTGATTGGGATCGATCGGCATTATAGGCATATAGCTTGAGATCCTAGCTTGATGGTCACACTCATCGATAGATGGGATTCAATGACCAACACATTTCATTTACCGATGGGTGAGATGATTGTCACCCTAGAGGATGTGTACAGGATCTTGGCTACCGATTGTTGGGGAGCAGTGTATTCTATTTCTTTAGAGGCATTAGTGGAGCCGATAGTGGTTATATTTGGGGAGGTGATGGGTGAGCTGAGGTACCATAGTGTGAGCCTTAGCTATGGAGACATGTATGTGGCCCATCCTTAGGAGACGAGGTTGGTTGTTTTGATGATGGAGGTGGTATGTTGTTTCACCTTACCAGATGTTGAGGGTGGGAGATTCCCATGAGCATTGATGGGAGTGCTCAGGATATGATGGAGGAGTGGATCTATTTTTCCAGGCACCGACATTCCTAGTGTAGCTATATAGGGAGTTGTGGGCTTATGGGAGATTGTGGTGGTTTAGCTTTGTGTGCACACCTTTCTACTACACTGTTGGGCATATGAGCACATCGTATGTGTACGTCTAGTTGGTTTCCCCAACATGATTGGGGGGGGGTGGTAGGGTCAGAGTTGGATACAGATGGTGGGTACTAGTTGGTGGGAAAAACAGAGTGGCTAGGGCCACATGTGATGTTTTATATTACAGATGGTTATTGGAGGGGATTTTAGGGGTTGATATTGTGTGGAGACCCTATATTGGCTATCCATCCTATAGAGGCATGGTAGAGGAGCTAGAGGAGCTGTAGTTGGAGAGGTGGATATAGGGGGTGTGTGTGGTGAGCATGAGTTGATACCCATGGATAGAGGGTTAGATGATAGTTTGGTCTACCACAGGATGTACCCCCACCTTTCCCATAGTACATGAGAGATGATGTGGAGAGACCTATGTCTCCACCATGACCGAGTGTGCCTACAAGGAAGGAGGAGTAGGTGGTGGATAGGTGGATTGATGATGTTGGGGTCATATGATGATATATATAGTAGTGGTGGTGGGGCACAACTATGGGTGGCACCACCACCGAGGCCTAAGGTAGCAGACTTAGACTTAGCCACCATCATAGTGTAGAGGGATACCTTATAGGGTCAGGTGGTGGCCACCCTTCAAGGCCCAGATTACATAGCTTTAGAGGGCAGCTTACTGAGTAGAGGCACATGTTCCATTTTATAGAGCTAGGTGGTGGCCTTATAAGCACAGTGTACATAGGGAGAGGCACCGCCCAGGAGGTGGAGATGGAGATGGGGATAGTAGTAGCCACCTTATAGGTGCATGTAGTAGGTTTGTAGGGCTAGTTGGCCATTGCACAGGCTTAGGTTGTGGCCTTATAGGCCCAAGTTACAGCACATAAGCACCTCCACAGACTCAGGGATAGGGTCCCACACTACTAGAAATGATGGGACAGGTCCCCCATGGTAGGAGGAGGAGGACAAGGCTCATAGGTATAGGGGTCGAGGCCAGTGTTAGTAGAGTCAAGAGCTCATAGGTTGTTGTGAGACCTATGGCACCACCTCAGATGGTGTGATGGTGAGGTTTAGGGATGCCCTGAATGAGGCATGGTATTACAGGATCATCTGATGACCATGGGATAGATGTCCCCTCCTATGTTGAGTACATGAGGCAACACAATAAAGTGAGTGAGAGGACTAGATCCCACACTCATAGTTCGAGAGAGCACAGGGGGCCAGTGAGCCCAGAGGTAGGGTCAAGGTGAGGCTATGAGTTCACAGAGGCTAGTCCCAGGTGAGGGTAGGTAGAGAAAGAGATTAGACCAGAGACCCATGCTAGGTGGAGAGATGTTGGCAGGTCACGTGGGGAGGAGGAGAGGAGGAGGAGATAGATGAGACATGCATGGATATCAGGTGGGGTGATGATTAGTCACCTGATATGATCGGTGTATTGATTTTTTTGGTATATATACCGGCTATGTATTGATGATAGTGAGGATGTATATGAGGTTTTGAGATTTTGATTTTATATCGGCCTACGTGCCAAAGATAGTGAGGATGTATATGAAGATAGTGAGGATGTATATGAGAGTTTTGAGATATTGAGTATTTATTTGTATCGGTGTACATTTGTATTGATACACAAACATTCTCATTGTTATAGATGATGATATTTATGGTATGGATGATGTACTTGCATTTGAATTTTCATTGTTATTGTGTATGTGATGGAAACTAGGTGAATTAGGCATGATTGAGTCGAGGTCATGTAGGCATGATGGAGTCAAGTATAGGCATGTTTGAGTTAGGTCAATTAGGCATGGTGGAGTTAGGTATAGGCATGATGGAGTTAGGATTAGGCATGAGTGAGAGTCAGTTAGGCATGGTTGAGTTTAGGTGATTAGGCATGGTTGAGTGAGTTAGGTCATTAGGCATGTTTAGGAGTTTGGTTGAGTTTAGGTGAGTTAGGCATGGTTGAGTTTTTTTTGGTTTTGATTTAATTTCCAAGTTATTAGTAACATGGAAAAATAAATGATGATGTATATGTATGTTATGGTGTAAATTTCCAAATATTTGATATCATGGAAATGTGAAATGATGAATGTATGATATGATGATGTAAGGAAATAGGTAAGTATACATGTTTATATACTTGTATGTTTGTTTAATTTCCAAGTAGTGTATAAGATGGAAACTAACTAAGGTAAATGTAAATAAAAAAATGGGGGAAAATTGGTTAGGGTAAAGAATGGTTGAGCTAACCTCAAGGGCCCCATGCCCTCGAGTGTTACCTACATAGCCCCGGATGAAAAGGGGCCTCAGGCCGATGTAGTTCTCCCATAAGCTAGGGAAGAATATGATGAGGTAGTGGGATGGGTTGGTAGGTTTTAGGCATGGTTGAGTCTAGGTCATTTAGTGGTTGAGTTGAGTTTAGGTCAGGTTAGGCATGGTTGAGTTTAGGTCATTTTGGGGTGAATTGAGGTCATTTAGGTGTGGTTAAATTGAGGTGTCGAAGGCTTGGTCATGTATAGGATAATCAACAAGTAATGAAGAAGGTGAAGGGTAAGAGGTGACCAAAAGAGCTGCCTAATTGGTAAGAACCAAACAAGTTTATCATACCTAAGATGGGCTTATGAACGTAAGACCCTAAAGGTGTTTGCATGATTGACTATTCTAAGGGTGAAGAAAGTCACATGATCATGAAATGTCACATTTGTGGCACATCCCTTGAGTGGGTAGGAAATTAGGGTGAAAAAGGTGATGAGGTGAAAGTAGGTTGGTTTTAGCATAACCTAGTGTGAGACAACATGCCTACTTGGAAAGAGACCCAAGATCAAAATAGAAAGTCCATGATGAAAAATTTAATTTTTTTTTTTTTTTTTTTTGTTTTTTGATAGACTGATCGATGTGGGAAGTCTATGTGGGATGAGTATATTTTCTCCTTGAGGTCTTCATGAAGTTGATCGATGTGGGAAGCTTGAATATTTTATTTTATTTTTGCAAGAATAGTCTTCTTATTATGATAGACTATGTATAATATGGCTAGCTTTGTATAGTTGTCCTTCGAGGGAGAAGTCTATTTATAACAGTATGAGATAGAAACATAGATGTCCTTTTTGAGGGAGTCATATTTTTTTTGGAAGTTTGACTCAAGGAGTTGAATCCCATTTTACTTTTGAAATTGTTTTCTTTTGGACTTTTAAGTCATGGACAAGACTATAAAGAAAAATAGGCTCTTGTTTTTTTGAAGACAAAACTATAACACATCAGAGGTTAACTATGATAGAGGTTTTAAGTGATGAATGACCATGGGATTCCATCTTGAAAAAGATGAAAAGTATCCATGAGAATCATGCCATGAGTAGAGCCGTGATACTCATATTGAAGATAAGGTTGAAAAGGTAATGGGTAATCACATGATCTTGGTTTAGTCATTGATCCTTAAAATAGGTAAAATGGAAGGTGAATGGTGCTCAAGGATGAGCGTTTGAATAGACAAGAAGGTGATATAGGACTTAATTCAATAGTAGAATGGTCAAAGATGTAAAGGCATTGAGGGGCTTAGGTTTGGGTTTACCTTTGAGTGAAGACAAATGATAAGCACCTGATCCATAGGTATGAGTAATGATATAAGGTCAAGCCAATTAGGAGAAAATTTTCCCCATTTACTTTTTTCCTCTTTTGTTACATGTTGATTTTCTTTAGGATGAGGTCACCTGACTTGGAAGGTTTCATTCATGGACACATTTATCATAGGCATGTTTGATACATTTTTGGTAGATTTGGAGTGGTCAAGAGCATTAAGATGATGTTCATCTAATAACTCGAGTTGTGCCAAATGGTCTTGGTGAAAGTCATCATCATTGAGCATCTCTTTGAGTGAGATATGAAGAGATGGAATCTGGACTTCAAGAGGTAGAAACAACCTCTATACCATAGACCAGAGAGAAAGGTGTGGCAGTAGTTGATGTATGAATACTAGTGTGATAAGCCCATAAGGAAAAAGGAATGTGTGTATGCCAATCCTTTCCAAGTATCATCCACAAACTTTCATAAGAATTTTGTTTAAGGTTTTGTTGGTTGATTCAACTTGGCCATTTGTTTGAGGGTAGTAGGGTGAAGAAAAACTGAGTTGAATGCCAAAGGCATCAAAGTTTCCGTAGGGTTTTGTTTTTGAACTATTTTTTTATTATCAATGATGAGATGATGAGGAACACCAAAGTGAAAAATGATGTGATGGTTGATGAATTCACATATTTTCTCATGGCTTTTGTAGAAATAAGAGGTATGGATTCTACCCATTTAGTGTAGTATTTAGTAGCGGTAATAATCCATTGATGCACGTTGTGAAGAATGGGGATTGATTCTCTCAACAAGATCAAACCCCATTGAGAGAAAGGCCAAAGGTCTCGTGTGACTGTAAGGGCATGACTAGGCATGTGATGAAGATTAGCATGTTGTTGGCACTTCACACAACATTTGACATAATCACAACAATCATGGTTTAAGGTTGGCCAATAATAGCCTAGGTGGAGAATGTGTTTAGTGATAGCTAAACCACTTGAAGTGACCTCCACAAATTCCATCGTGAACTTCCTTGATGGTGTAAGGAACTTCAAAACTTGTAAGGCATCATAAGAGGATACCATCAAAGCCATGTTTATAAAGAATACCACCCATGATGACATAGAGAGACACTTTTGAGAAAGGCATCATTGTCCATTGCATGAGTAAGGTCTGGAGGTAGAATTGAAAGGGAAAGGTAGTCAACAAACTACTTATACCAAAGGTCACGTGGGTCAAGTTGAATGGTTCCGATGAGGTTGACATCTCAAAATAGATAGGAAGGTGATTGTAACCTTTGTATTGTGAAAAATATTTTGAGTTGAGAGAAGGTGAAGTGGGTATCTGAGAAGCAAGGTAGGCATGGTATCCACAAATTTTTAGTGGAACGTGGAGTGGTTTGAAGTTCATAATGGTCAAAGGTAGTCAAAAGTATGTCTACATGATGCTTATACTTTTGAAGTATTTCATTATGACAATTGGTATATACCATTGACTTGATTTATAACTAGTTGAGAGTCACCAAAGATATTAATTGATTTAATCTAAGGTGATGGTGGTTTGAAGGCCTAATATGAGTGCTTCATATTGGTGATATTGTTAGTACATTCAAAATCTAGTTTGAAAAGATAATGGACATAGGCTCACCATCGAGAGGAATGAGGATAACTCAACACCACCCCCCCATTTGACATTTGGAACCATCAAAGAATAAGGTCATTTGGTAAATGGTATCATCAATGAGAGAGGGTAGCGATGGATTCATCTGGGAAATCAAAGTTAGAGGATTGATCTCTGGAGAGAGGTGCATGTCTGTAAGTTGGTCAGTGATAGTTTGGCCTTTGATAGATTTTTGATGAGTGAATTTGAGGTCTAGGTCTGTAAGAAGCATGAGCCAATGTGCAACACATTGATGTTGGTAGGGCTTGGTGTACATGTAATGTAAGGGGCTGTATTGGTGACAAAAAGGTTTTGTGGTTAAGTAGGTAATGGAAAAGTTTAGTGGCAAAAAAAACTAAGGCTAAGAAGAGTTTTTTTGGCATGGGTGTATCGGGTTTCATAGTCCAAAAGCGTATGACTTATATAATAAACCACTTTCTCCTGTGTTTTCATCACGATGAGTGAGCATGGCCCAAGGAATGATCATAGTAGAAATGTAAAGGTAAAATGGTTGGTCATCCTTAGGAGGAATGAGTACAGGTGGTTGGAGGAGGTATTGTTTTAAGGCCTCAAAGGCTTTGTGGCATTCATCATCCCATTTGAAGGAGATGTCTTTTTGAGGAGATGATGAAATGGGTGGCAGTGGTCGAAATAGCTGTGAAATAAAATGATGAATAGATTGCAACTTTCCTTACAAACTACATAGTTGGTGAAGGTTAGTAGGTGGAGGCATTTGAGAATAGCCTTGATTTTAGTGGGATCGAACTTCTATGCCACACAAAGAAATGATAAAACCAAGGAGTTTTCTAAGAGAACAATGAAGACACACTTCTTAGGTTGAAGGTGAACACAATACTTGATGATGGTCAAAGATGACCTTAAGGACTATAAGGTGTTTGGCTCGATGTTTGGATTTGGAAAGAAGGTCATCTACATAATCTTCCAATATGTGATGCATGATGTCATGAAAGATATAAGTCATAGCCCGTTGATATGTAGCACCAATGTTTTTAAGGCCAAAGGGCATGACTCGATAGCAAAAGGTCCCCAAGGAGTGATGAAGGTGGTTTTGTGTTGATCTTAGGGGTGTAAGTAATATTTTTTATAACCGAGAAACCATCCATGAGTGATAACATCTCATGGCGGTGGTGAGATCAACTAGTTGGTCAATACTAGGTAGAGGAAAGTCATCTTTAGGGAAAGCTAAGTTTAAGGTCACATGGAAATCCATGCATATGTGGAGTCCCCTGTCACTTTTGTGACAGGAATGATGTTAGAGATCCATTGGGGATAATCAATGGGTAGGATGAAGGAAACCGAGAGAAGGTGTTGAAGTTCTTCTTTGACAAGAAGAAGGGAAATGTGAGGATGCATTTTCGTACTTTTGTTTTATGGGTTTGGCTTAGGAATAGTGATGATATTGTGGACCACAATGTTTGGGTCAATACTGGGCATATCAGCATAGGACCAAGAAAAAGCATTGCTATGATCTCGGAGGAATGAGGTAAAAGCTTCTTGTTAGTAACATCTAAAGATTGGCCTATCTTTAGAATGTGGGGTCATCTGAGTGTTAATATTGATTTGATGGTGATTCATTTAACATGGTTTGCATCTCAGAAGGAAATGATGATGAATATAAGAATCCTCCACACCAAGATAGGTGAGAATAGACTCATCATCCTGACATTGAATGACGTTAATAGAAGGTGTATCATCATCGATCATGTAGGATATAGGAAGGGAAGGGAAGAGGAGCCTCACCATCATGTTGATAAGTTAGAGGTCCCAGGAAATGGTGTTTATGAAAAAAATTTTTTTAGGAGGAATGGATTCTGGATCCATAGACTCGTGGGTGAAGGTGGTGAAGTTGGTAAATGGGGTGAAGAAGGTTTTTCATCCTCAATGAGTTTGATGTGGGATTTCTTGGAAGATGGTTTGGAAAAGCCAATACCACTATGGTCGTTGTGTTTACATGTGTGGTACATGGGATGATAGTATGGTGGCCTTGTTCATAGAACCCAAAGCCAAATCCCTTCCATGCACAATGGATGGAGGAAAGTGTGGGTGAAGTGGTGGTTGGTGAGAGATTGGAGGTCAAGAGGAAAATGGTCATGTTTGGGAAGGTGGCTTGGGTGAGTAGGTAGAAGTATCAAGTCCCCCATAGGTTAAGTTTGTATGAAGGTGGGGAGGACCATAAGGGAAAACCTCACCTATGTGGTGATCATAGATGAGGATGTTGGTGAAGGTTACCATACTCTTGAGGAGTAAGGAATGTGTTGATGTTGTATAGGTGGTACTCCCCAGAGTGAGACATTGAAAAACACCTTCTAAGGGATCGGTAGTTGGTATATGGGTAGGGAATAGATGAATCACTAGGTGATTGGGAAGAAGAAGCATTGGTTGGTTGAGAAGTAGATGGGTTAGTGGATGGGTTGCATACAGAGGCTATGGATGGTAGTGGGAATAGAGGAGGTAGGTGTGGAAAAGGTAGCAACAACATCGGTGGATGGGGTTGTGGGTGAAGGAGAAGTGGCGATAGTGGTAGATGCCTTAACTAGTATAAGGACATCATTAGGTTGGTACAACATGTTATAGGTTTTGAATGGTGAAGGGTCAAGTGGGGATGGTATAGTTATGTCCTTCATGTTCAAATTTTACACATGATGTAAGGTTGAAGGAACACAACCCATGACATGGATCAAGGTTGCCAAGCAACAGGTTGTACTATGAACTCCCCCTCTAAGACATAGAATAGTTTTGGAATGGTATATGGGGGGCCCACATGAATGTGGAGGATGATGGTGTTGAGAGTGGAAGTGATGGCATCATTGAATGAATGTAACATAACTAGGTTATTATGCATGTAATTTGAAGGGATGCACATTTGATTATATGTGTGGGAGGAGATGATGTTGATGTTGCACCATCGCCATCGATCATAATGCGTCGAACACATATATTATCAATATAAATGGAGATGAAAAGGGTGGGATCAGGATCATCTGATTGGAGAGGTATAATCATCATCGAGAGAAACTGAGGGTGGCTACTTGGTGAGTAGTGGTAGGTGTAGAGGAAGGGGATGAATTGGTGAGAGAAGCCACATGGTGAGGGGTGATAATGGAGGCCACAGTGTCGGGTCATTAGGTAAAACCTCGATGGATTGTAGAACCTCCATGAGGGCCTATCGATGGGATTCAGAAGTTTGGATGAGGTCATACAAAGACATTTTTAGAGGGGATTGGTGTAATTTTTTATCATTGTATGATGGGTGACCCCATCAAGAAATAGGATATGTGGGTCCCTGAATGGTGATTTTTGGTGTGGGTGTAGATGGTATGTTGGGCACAGATTGGTGGATGGGCTAGTTGCTTTCTCCTTTCCTTTGTCTTTTTGGGTGTGAGTGGAAACTTGGATCATGTTAATATGAGGAAGAGAGGTGGATGGAGAAGGTGTGTCAAGAAAAGTATAATGACATGATGGAAAAAACCTAGTGTGGGGTAAGAACCTTGTGAAATGAGTAGGGCACACTGGCATTTTGGTGGGGTTTTGGCTAGCTCTCTCTATATGGACCATATTGATCTCAAATTTTGGAGGTGGATAAAAGGGTTGTGGAGGTGGTGATGCAGGTCACATTGAATAGGTAGTGGGTGAGGATGTGTAGTGATAGGTGGAGGTGGAACTGGGTCCTCATCTAGAAGATCATCATCATCAAAGTTTTGTTTAGGAGGACAAAGTTGGAGAAGAATGGTTTTAGAGCCTTACAATTTTCTACATCATGTCCTGACACACGATGGTAGGCAAAATTTTAGTATCATCAAACCCTTTTGGTTTGGGCTTGAGTGGGTCGTAAGGTCTAAGGGGTGGTAATGTGATGATGAAGGTCTCTAAAAGGTTAGCTAGAATGTTGGCGTAAGACCCTGCCAATGGATCACAATGTGAGGTGAGTGTGGGTCTGGATTGAAGTGTAGGTGATTGTGATGTGTGAGGTACTACAGGAGGTGGAATTAGAGATGGGATAGGTTTGACCACCGGTTTGGTAGGTGGTATTATTTTAGGCTTGGGTTGTACCTTCTTGGGTAGAGGTGTAGTAGATGAACTAGTGATAGAAGGTGTTGTAGGCTTAACTACCTCTTTGGAGGGTAGTGGGTTTTTCAATTTAGGTTGCACCTTCTAGGTAAAGGTGAAGGAGGCATATGTGATGTAGAGGGAAAGTGGATGGTGGTGCAGAGGATGAGTTAGCCAAGGTGATAAAGGAGGCGTGGTGAAGGTTTTTGGTGGAGGCAAGGTAGAAGGTATGGGTTGAAGAGAAGGAAATATCATAGGTACTGATGATGTTAGTTATTGTAAGTGGTGGGGGTATAGGTGGTAAGAAAGATGTGGGTAATGATGAAGGTGTATGTTGTGTTGTAGGTTGGGTGTAATAAAGGATTGTGATGAAGAGGTGGGTTGTTGACACTTTTGATTTTCCTTGGATAGGTGGTTTCTTGGCCAAGGTTGATGGGTGAGGCCCTAGGATAGACGGAAGGGTGAAGGTGACAAAGGCGTAGTGGGTGAAATTGTGTGTGTGGCCTAAAGGTTGGGTCTTCCTTTTAGGTGGAGGATTGGTTTTTGTGAGTTTGGGAAGATGTGGCTAAATCCAACTTGATGGGTGGATGGACTAGGCTTGATGTCGGCATGACACCCAAGGTAGTGATGGGTCTAGATGTGGGGGGAAGGTGTGGATATCGAGTAGGTTCTTAGGCATAGGAACAGGTTTAGTTGTTGGTAAAGGTTTGGATGTAGGTGAGGGTGATGAAGAAGAGGTCATTTCAATAGGCATGGTCATGGTTGATTGGGTTCCTTGAAATACCTTTGGATAGATCGTGGTAGTATCTGTATGTGACATTTGCATTTGGGTTGAAAAGGGTAGCGAAGGTGTCCCCAAAGCATGGAATTATCAACGTAATCCAAGTGGTTGGCAGGCATGAAAATGAAACATTATTGTAAGAGAAGATGATGTTGGCTTAGTAGAAATCCCTGTAAAATATGTTTGTGAGATAGGGAACTGGTTGGCTTGGACTCTGTGGGTAAGAGAGCCGAGAGAAGATCAATGGGATCTGGAATGCTAATGGGGAATTGTCCCCAATAGGAAGTGGTGCATCTAAAGGATCCCCTATGGGTAGGGGAGATAACAGTTGGGATGAGGTAGTTTCCTTTTTGGTGGAGAAGAAAGTGAAAGATGACTCTCCCATGGGTAGGAGAGTTAATACCATAGGTTGTTCATTAGGTTGCGAGGTAAGTGGTGAAATGACATTGGTGAGAAGTTGTGGACTCCTCCATGGGTGAAGGGGAGATGAAGGGGACTCCTCTATGGGTGAAGGAGTAGAGGAAGTAGGCTCCTCATGGGTAGAGGAGCTCGTGCTAGAATCTCCTCGATAGAGGGGATAGGAGGAAATTGTGGAAGGGATGGTATGGTGTCAAACACAACATGGACCTCATGGACATTACTGTCATTAGTTGAAGGTTTTCCGGTTTGGTTTGATGATGGGGTATGGTTAGGGAATGATTCTTGAAGATATGAAAATTTTGATTGGTGGGTGTTTGGGTTGTCAGGATGAGATCTCCATTATCTAACATTTCTGGACAATGTTCTTGAAGGTTATACAATTACCATCACTATGGCCTTTTACGTGATGATAGTTACAATAGTCATGTTCCTTGTACCATGTAGGCATAGGATGAGTGGGGTCAAAACCTAGTATGTGGTTTTATGGGTGGAAGAGCAATGGCTCCGGCCTTAAGAAGTTTTTCTAATACTGAAGAATAAGGCTCCCCGATTGGAGTGTATTTTTCATTGCTCCCATTGAACTGAAAAGTTTGAATGGGAGAAAGGTTGGAGGTAGGTTTTGATTGATTAGAGGGGTGAGATGGGCCAACCTTTAAAACTACCATGTTGGCAGATCCTTTGGCTTTTGAATAATTATTTTGGGGTTTTGAAGAGGAAGAAGCATCATTTGATTTAAATGTGGCATTTTTGTTATGTAATTGAATTTTCTTCTCTTCAATGGCATGAATTTCCATTTTTTTGTGCCATGGTAAATGCTTCATCAAAGGTATGGAAGGTTTGTACTTGTAGAGTTGGTGAGATGTGCCTGACACAAGCTCTAGTGAACAACTCTATAAGCTCGGTTTGAGGCAACTAGAATGTTAGTTGGTTGAGGCTCTGCCAACGATGAAAAAAAAAATCGGATGATAGACTCGTCGTCGTATTTTGAGTTGAGTACAAGTCGGTCATAGTGACCTTCTTGATGATATTGATTGAAAAATGGTCCAAGAAGGCTTGAGCCACTTGATTAAATGAGTAAATGGAATGTCGAGGAAAACCACTATACTAGTCTAATGCGGGTCCCATTAAGGACATGGGGAATGTTTGTAGGAGTAAAGCATCATCATGGGTGATTAGATAACACCCATGTTTGAAAGACCACAAGTGTTGTTGTGGGTCTTCTTTACTATTGAACTGGTTAAATTTGGGCATTTCCCAATGCACAGGGTATGGGTGAATGGGAATAGATGGATGGATGGGCTCATTGCAGATTTCATCATAGGTTAAGGAGTTGCGAGAGCTAAAATTGATGCTTCAATGTTTACATCTTTTCCATCATCATTTTAATAAGGTCATTGGTGGGTTGTGATGATTGGGCACTTGCAGTATAAGGAGGTTGATGATGAATGTATGATGTGGATGACATCCCAGTATATGGTGGTATGAGTATGAGAAATGTGAAGGGGGAATAGATGTAGGTGGAAGGTATCCCGAATAGGTGATATAGATGAGATTGGGGGTTGTTGGTGATATGTATAAGTAGGTGGGGTAGTTGTAATGACTCTTGTGGTAATTGGGGGTAGGGACTGTGGGATGGAAAGGATGAGGTTTTGGAATGGGGTATGGGTTTCCGACACCATGGGTGGTTGCGATGCAATAGGTATATATGAGGTAAAGGGTGCTAGATGGGGCTATGCTCAAGGTGGATGATGAAGGAATAGTTGACACCATGGGTGTGACAGATGATCAAAAGTGTAGGTGTGTAGTTATAGAGGATGTGGGGTCTAGTTGAGACACCACAAGTGGTAAGGTGGATGAAGGTAATGCCGAGCTAGTGGTAGCTGATGATGCAGAAGTGGGGGTGAGGGAGGAGGGATAGACATGGGCATGCCATATACCAACTATCTGATGAGTCCCAAGTAGATGAGTGGGTGAGATAGTGTTGTAGGGCAGTGGGATTCTGGTCAAGGAGTCTTGTGAACTCCTCGTCACAGTACTAATGGTAATGGGATGAGTTGGATCCATAGGTGATAGGATGGAAGGTGGTGATGGGCTAGGTAGAAGTGGTTGAAGGCTAGCATGAAACACAAGGGCATTGGCTTGGACTATGAGTCAAAACCATGTGAGTTAGCATAAACTTGGTAATTGTTCTCTTGTAAATGACACATAAAAAATAAAAAAATGGAGAAAAATAGATTGGGAGGTGAAATTGGTCGTTGTTTTAATTAAAAATTAAAACAGGAAGGCAAGATGATGGTTAGGGTAAGATGATGATGGTGAGATGGTGATGATGATGGTTAGGGGTGACCGATACCGATTATTGTGGGAAATCAATTTTGCAAATGAGGCAAAAATTGATGAAAATGAAGTAAAAAGTTGTATTTGACTGTGATTTTAAAATTAGGGGGTATGATGATGTCTGAGAACTTAAAAAAGAATAGAAGATGTGATGAGTGTTGTTTTTGGTAAAATGACCAAAAATCTAGAAACCGACAATGGTTAGGTAAAAATGATGATGGTTAGATGTAAAAATGATGATGATCACTAGACTGATTTGGTCTTTGTGAAATTTGAAAAAATGAAGAAAAATTTGATTTTGTGAATTAAGTCAGATGGAATATCAACCCAGAAACTTGAGTATGATAGTAATGGACCTAACACACTCAGAAATAGTCAGAATACACCAACTATGATGGTGGAGTGTGAAAGGAAGAAGAAAATAAAGAACGTGACCTCACAACTCAAAACACAACTCAAGAAAAAGCTAAGAAAAACATGAAATCCTATAAGTGAATTTTATGTTTTAGCTTATGCTATTTAAGACTGACTTGTGAACAAAACAATTTTTTTGGTTGGAAAGGTGTCCTATGAAGAGGCAAGATCTAAGGGTGGTTTTAGGTTATGTTTTGGTGGGGGTGGTCCTTTCTCTGAGTTAATGACTAGACAGAGAAACCATTTAGGTGCCCATTGTCAATCCTCTGATTGTGTGATCATTGAAAACTTCTTCCTAGGTAAGGTGTTGTTTAAGAAGATGTGTAAATTTATATTTGTGTATTTTGGAAAAGAGAGAGAAGAAAGTGCTCTATGATTCAATTATGTCAACCATCAGTTGGGCATGACTTCAGCATATAGGTTGCCCTCAAGTTTTAATGTGAGCTAAAAATGCAAGCATAGAAGTATGAAATGCAAGTATTTTAGAACCCAAATCAAAATGTGATATTCGATGTAAACAAAGAGTGAATAGGAAAGAGAATGACTTTCACTAATGCAAATGCAAGAAGAAAAAGAATGATTCTTTTTAGTCCCGAAATACAAATGTCACTTAGACAATAGAAGAGAGAGAAGATTTCTAGGGAGATAATTTAATGTTAACTTCCTTTTGAAAAGAAACAAACATACAATAGTTCCCTAAGAATGAATAAATGAAAAGAGAACCCGAATGGGTCCCACAGGTGTGCCAAAATGTTTCTGGATTCTTAACAAATTAATGAAATAGATAAGGGTAGAAGGCCAAGGAGGAATACTTTTTGTGATGTCGGTTGAAGGTTGTGTGCACGTTCGATTTCTTGATCCAAGTTGATTGTGAGAGCTCCCTTTTGGCTAGGAGGAACTACCTGTAAATGCAAAACAATACCACTAGATAGAATTAAACAAAACAATGAGTGGAACTACCTAGCGGAAGCTAGATCGGGAAGCATGATGCTTCTTGAACAGGCTGTCAATCCACTTTTATATAACAATATTAATGCTATTTAAAATATACATGAAATAATGATCTTATTGGAATTGAAATGATTTAGGTATCTCATACAAAACAATAAGAAAGGTTAGGTAAAAGGTGATTGAGGTCAAAATGGGTATTGGTTGGTGTTAAGTTGTAGGTTTGGTACAAGCTCTGGGTAAGGTTTGGTAAAGATTAAAAATGATTCTGAGTTATTGGGAAATGGGTATGAGCTCGTTGGTCTGAGGTATATTATCGGACATAATAACCGATGATGTTGTAGATGAATGATGTTGGTTAGGCAAAATGACCGACGTTGTTTGGCTAACAGCGTTGGTAGGGAAATTAGTAAAAAGTACTTAAAACTTGTTTTTCAGACTCTGTGATTACACAAAGGTTGGAAATGGTGAAGGTGAGGTCGTAAAATGGCCTTCAGAGGTTGGAAATGGTGAGGTGAAGTTTGGTAGGTGTAGACACCAAAATTGGGTCATACTCCCCTTGGTCCTTTGTCAAATAACCAACTCAATCATACTCATCTAACCATGGCCCCTTCCACCCCACATCACCATTAATTTAATTAATATATATCCTCATAATATTTAATATCTAATTACCTAATTTCTACCCCACCACCTCACCTATCCACCTCACCTAGACACCTCATCCTAGCACCTCGCCCTAGACCTATTCTTGACATGTTTCCATAACTAAATAAGACCTAATCTTACTTGCCTTAATGAGATAATATTTGGTCCAACCCTAAAATCAATGCCTAAAATCTCCCTAACCACCTTCCCACTCATAAAAACGTAATGTCCGTTCCAAATCCGTGGATCAGGGAACAAACTTGAGATAAAAGAGGCAAGATCTACCAATTTTAGTAAACCTATGGAATCCCGCCTTAACCGATGCTTTGATCATCCTAAACCAATGCCAGTTAACCTGGAACCACCGTCGATTTACCTTTTATTCACCTAAACAACCTTATTTTTGGGTTGGCACATTCTGAGAGCAAGAAAGGAGATCAGAGCTGCATGCAAGCAAGAAACAAGCATCCTTTTACACATCTAGACATCCAAAACCATTACCAGGATCAATCATAGAGCCATTGCATTCATGGGAGCACTCCGGGAAATCACCACTACAGTACCATACACATATTCTCTGATCAACCACCTCCACCACTCAGCCATCAGATCCTTAACATAGTAAGTATGGCCCTAACTAGTATGGTTTATTTCAGTTAGTAATCTTTATTACTCCTGTTATTAATCTATTCTTTGCATGCTTATTGCTTCATCACCCACTTGCCTGTGAACTCAAATATCCCTTCACCCATATCACCAAATCACCTATCCTCACCTGTTGTATACTTCTGAGCATACCTAAGACCTCTACAGACCTTCCCATTCACTCTCCCAAACTTTATTTGACCTCAGATCACCCCTGCCATTTAATCTATTTGAGTTTATTTTATCTCAACCATATCGACCTGCCATTTCCCACAACCACCGTCGGTTTTCCTCAACCGAGCATCAATCACATTCAACCAATGTCGGTCTCTGTGTTTTACACCTTGACCAAGAACAAACCCAACAATCACCCTACCAATTGACCTAAATAACCTAGATCAGACCCTAATTAGTCCCAATACCTTGACAAACACCTCACCTCTCAGATCCAACTATAGCCTAGCTTGTTGTGATTAGATTTGCTTATTGTACTTGAATGAAATACCTAAATCATATCAAATACAGTAGGAATTTGTTTATTTCTCACATTAACTTGTTTTAAACAATGGATTGACAACCATCTAGGAAGTATCACACTTCCGGAACTAGCATATGCTAGGTAGTCCACTGTCATATATCATTTAACTATCTTTTTTTTGGTCTTGTTTTCTATTATAGGTAGTTCCTCCTAGCCAAAAGGAAGCTCTCACATTCAACTATGGATCAAGAATTTAGAATGCGCGCAACAACCATCAATCGACCAACATTTAATAGGTATTCCTCCTTGGCCTTTACCCTTATCTGTTTCGTCACTTTGAAAATGTAAAGAAAATGGTGAAACATTTTGGCATGCCGATGGGACCCATCAAGGGTTATTTTGCATTTATTCATTCCTAGGTGAAATTTGTGTGTTTTTTCCCTTCAAAAAGCTTCCACATTAATTTTCTTCTTTGGAATCATTCTCCTTCTTTCTATTGTCTAAAAACAATCATATTTTTGGTGCTTTAAAAAGAACACATCTTCCTTTCTTTTGCATTGCATTAGTGAAAGAGCATCCCTCTTCCTATTCATCACTTGCTACATCAAATATCACACTTCGATTTGGGTTTAAAACACTTGCATTGCATTCGATTTGTTGCATTATTAGCTCACATTAAAACTGAGGGCAACCTATATGCTGGAAGTCATGCCCAGCTGATGGTTGACACAAAGAATTGTAGAAAGCACATTTTCTCTCTCTGTGTCTTACCAAACTTGCACAAAATCAAAATATACACATCTTTCTTAAACAACATCTTACCAGGAACATTTTTCAGTGATCACATGATCCAGATTGGTAAGGTACTCCCAGCTCATTGCCTTTGTCGAGTCATCATCTCAGAGGACGGCCCACCCCCGCCATAACATACCTAAAACCTCTCCTTTTAGATATCCTCCTTCGTAGGAAGCCTTCCTCACTAGAAATTCCATTCAAAATACACACAGTAAGTCCTAAATAACATAAGCTAAACAAACATAACAAAATCATGGACACAAAATTGTTAGGATCATGCTTTTTCTTAGCATTCTTCTTGACTTGTGTTTTGAGGTGTGAGACTATGACTCTCCATTTTTCTTCTTCCTTGCACACTCCACCATCGTAGTTGATAATATTATGAATTTTTTTTGTGTGTTAGGGGCCCCATCTCCTCATTCTCGGGTTTTGAGTTTGATCCTTCACTTAATTTAATTCACAAAACCCATTTTCTTCATTTATTTCTAATTTCACAGTCACTGCAAGACGTCGGTTTGAGCCACATCGAAATCGTTCACACATCGGCACGTCATCGGTTACACCTAACGATGTCGATTTTGGCTTTTTTAGTTACTTTACCTAGAATAGCTTTCATCATTTTTATGTTCTATTTTTGGCCCTTAGGGCATCATCATATTTCTCCCCTATCGATACTTACTATCATACACAAGTTTTCATAGGTACACATCCAACATTCCTGTTTCATTCTTTGAGACTAACTTTTTCTTCCACATGTGAATGGTATCGGTTTAGAAACCATCATCGGTTTCCCATTATAACCATACCTTCACTAGTCATATTCAAATTGATTGTCATCGGTTTTTCCTCAACCATCACCGAATCAACATGACCATTATTGGTTGCTTGTGTTTATTTTCAAAATCTAGACATTGACTAGATTCACCTCTCGGACCCCATTATTCTCTGTTTCTACTATTTTTTGTGTCATCTACAAAATACAATCTTACCAAGTCAGCACTTGTTCACATGGTGTTGACTACCCATCAGACTAACGCCCTCATATTCCACACTAGTAAATTAACCAACTCCCACCTAGTCCCTCACCACCTTCCATCCTGTCACCCATGGATCCAACCTTACCTACCACCATTGCTGCAGGAAGTGAAGAGATTTGCATGACTCCTTGATCGAGAATCCTGCATCCTTATAGTTCTACCTTTCCCATTTTTCACCGAGACTCCTCAGTCGGTTGATATATGACATGCCTATGTCATCTCTCTTGCCCTTATTCCCACTTCTACATAGCCCCTAATAATGTGGCATTACCCTCACCTGCTTCACCCTCGGTAGTTTCGTAGCTAGGCCCCATACCTTCCATGACCATTTTTATGTCTCGGTTTCACTCGCGCTTTCGTGTCTGTTGTCCCCTTGTCGACCACCGGACCATAAGCCTCATCCGCATCCATTGTCTCATAAATACCCATTGCAACATAACCACCCATGGTGTCGGTAACCCATACTCCATTCCAGAATCTTATCCTCTCCATCCCAAAAACATTGCCCCCGATCACACTCACTACTAGAGTCATATGACGACCATCTCACCTATATACACCTCTTATCAACAACCCCTATCTAATTTCGTCACCCATTCTAGATATGTGCCTCCTATATTGGTTCCTTATTCTCAACCTCCCTATCAAGTTCAATATCCACCCCCTTATGCCACAGGAGGTGTCTCCCCATCATAACCTACCTACCTGACCTCATCAAGTTGATGATGGAAAAGATCTGGACACTTGGAAGCTTCGGTTTCTGGCTCACGCAATTCCCTCTCTATGACAAATTTGTAATGAGCCTATTCACTGTCCATTCCTATTCACCATACCCCATACATTGGGAAATTCCAAAGTTCAACTACTTGATAGTAAAGAGGATCCATAACAACATTTTTGGTCCTTTAAACATGGGTGTTACACGATTTCCCATGATGACACTTTACTTTTGAGAACTTTCCGATGTCCTACTATGACTAGACTGCATTAGATTGGTATAGTGGGCTATAAAGACATTCCATTTACTCATTCAATTAAGTAGCCCAAGCCTTCTTAGACCACTTCTCGATTAATATTGTCAAAGAAGGTTACCATGGATGATCTTTATTCCACACTCGTCGATGATATGATACGATGAGTCTATCATTGACTTTTTTCATCTTGCAGTTGCGACTCAACCTGCACAACCAATCAATCAACTCACATTTCAACTACCTCAAACTGAACTCATAGAGTTGTTTACTTGGGCTTGTGCTAGACACATCTCACCAACCCTGTCAGGTTCATAACCTTCCGTACTTTTGATGAGGCATTCACTATGGCATGGAAATTGGAAATTTGTGCTATCGAAGAAAGAAGATTCAACTTCGTAACAAGAACATCACGTTCAAATCAAATGATGATTCTTCATCTGTGAAACCCCAAAAAAACTATTCAAAACCCAAAGGGTCTTCCAATGCCGTAGTTCTCAAAGCTGGTCCCCTCATCAATCAAACCTAACCAAACCCCCTTCTAATCTCTCTCTTGTCCAAGCTTTCTAGTTTAGACAGAACAACGAAAATACACTTCCATAGGAGAATCTTATTCTTCTATATTGGAAAAGCTTGTGAAGGCTAGTGCCATTACCCTCCCACCTATAAAACCACATACTGGTTTTGACCCTGAGCGACCCATGCCCTCATGGTATAAGGAACATGAATTTTGCAACTATCATCATGTCAAAGGTCATAGCAACAATAACTGCATCACCTTCAAGAATATTGTCTAAGAAATGTTGGACAATGGAGATCTAGTCTTGGATAGCCCAAATGCACCCACTAACCAAAACCTACATATCTTCAAGAAACCATTCCCTAATCATGCCCCATCTTCCAACCAAGCTGGTGATACCTCAAACAATGATGGAAATGTCCGTGAGGTCCACACTATTTTCAATGACACACCATTTTCTTCCCAATTGCCTCATGTTCCTTCCATAGATGAAATCTTAGCTGCGCTCCCCTACCTACACTAGAATCTATTTCATCTACTCCTCTACCCATAGAGGAACCCCTTCCTATTCCCCTTCACCCATGGAAGAGCCTATAATTAGCATGCCACCTTTGACCCCTCAAAATTTTGAGCAGTTGTTAGTGGCACCTCTCCTACTCATAGAAGATGCAGGTCCACCACCTACACCAACACAAGGAGAGTCCACTTTAGCTGACCCATCCTCTCCTCTACCCATGGAGGATACTATAGAAGTACCACTACTTGTAGATGACCATTCACCATCAGACCTTCAGGATCCTGCTGATCTACTTTCAGCTCTCTTACCCATAGAGTCCGAGGCTAACCATTTCCTTGTATCTCAAACACATTTTATGGGGATTGCCACTCAATCCACGTCAACCCCGCATACGTTAGTGCCATTTCACACTTGGATGATGGAACTATGTCGATAGAGCCTTACTTTGGGGATGCCTTCTACTTCTGTTTCAACACAAATGTAGTTGTCCCCTGTTGACACCTCCACTATTTATCCAAAAGTGTTTCGGGCAACCAAACCAAACACAATCATGACTATTGCAATGTCTTCCATGACACCACCCCTGGCCCAACTCACACCTCTGCCCATAGCCCAATATACACCTACACCTAAACACCTACCCTCACCTATATTGTCACCCTCACCTAAACCTACACCTACCTTAGGGATCATACCAACAACTAACCTTACTCACCCACCCATCAAATTAGATTTAGCTACATCTTCCAAAACTAATACCAAACTTAAACTAGCCCCTAAAACGAGGATCCAATCCCCTAAATCTCATACCCCAACCTCGCCTACCATGCCCTTATCACCTTCACCCCTTCTGTCCATCCTAGGACCTCACCCCTCGACCCTGGCCAAGCAACCCCCATCCACCGGTAAACCAAGAATGCAGCAACCCATTTCCCCATCGCGGACCTCTAATATATCCAAGTGATCCACACAACCTCCGCCCTCACTGTAACCTTCTTACCACCCATACCTCCAATACTGTCAATAACTTCTTCACTACCCATGGCATTTCCTTCTCTTTCACTCACACCTCCTTCCCAACCCACACCACCTACCTCCACAGCACCGGTTACCCCGTGGTTAATCCACCCTCTTCCACCATCTACTTTTCCCTCCACATCTCGTACACCCATATCTCCTTTTCCCAAAAAGATGCAACCTAAAGCGAAAAAAATCTACTACCCTCAATAAGGTAGTTAAACCAAAAAACCTTCCATTTCTAGTTCATCTACCATGCCCCTACCCAAGAGAGATATGACCAACACCTAAGACCACACCACACACCAAATTAGTATCCCAACCTACTCCTATTGTAAAACCTCTTCCTCCACAATAATCCATACCTACACTTAAACCCACATTCACCTCCCATTGTGATCCACTATCGAGATCCTATGCTAAAATCTTAACCAATCTACTTGAAAATTCCATCATCACATTACCACCCCTTAGACCTTATGACCCACTCAAACCCAAACAAAAGGGGTTGATGAAACCAAAATTTGTGCCTACCATCGTGTGCTAGGACATGATGTAGAGAACTATAAGGCTTTAAAACCGTTCTTGTCCAATTGTGTCCTCCTGAAGAAAAATTTGATGATGATGATATTCTTGATGAGGACCCCATTTCACCTTCACCAATTTCCACAGATCCTCTCCCGTCACCTACTCAAAGAACCAAGATCTCCACCCCCACAACTCTTTGATCCATCCTCTCGAGATTCAAAATTAACATGGTTTGTATAAGAGAGTTGGCCAAATCACCACCTAAATGTCATTGTGCCTAGCTCACTTCACAAGGCTTTTCTCCCCGGTAGGTTTCTACCCATCATGCCGTTATACCACTCATCCTACACCTTCTCCATTTACCCCCTCCCCTCAGATTAACATGATCAACATTACCACCATGCTCGAGAAAGACAAAGGCAAAGAGAAAGCAAGTGGCCCATCAACCAACCCCGTACCTAATATACCATCCGTACCCACACTCAAAGTCATTATTCGAGGTCATGCATACCCCATTTCCGAAAGGGTCACACATTGCACAATGCTAAAATAACTACACCAATCCCCCCTCAAAATGTCTTTATATGACCTCGTCTAAACCTCAAAGACATTGTCAAGCCCTCATAGAGGTCCTTCAATCTATCAAAGTCTTACCAAATGACCCCACACCTATGGCCTCCATCATTACCCCTCACCACATAGCCTCTCTCACTAGGTCTTCACCTTCCTCTACACCTCCACCCACTCGCCACATGGCCGCCCTCAGCTTTTCTAATGAAGAGATCACTCCCTTCTAGTTTGATGACCTCGACCCCACTCTTTTCATCTCCGTATTTATCGATAATATACGCATACGACGTGTTATGATCGATGGTGGTGCTAGCATTAACATCATCTCCTCCCATGCGTATGACCAAATGCAAATACCTACCAATTGCATGCATGGTAACCCTATTATGTTACATTCCTTTAATGATGCCATGACCTCTACCCTAGGTACCATTGTTCTCCATGTCCGTGTAGGTCCCCACACCATTCCAAAACTTTTTATGTCCTAGAAGGGGAATTCTAGTACAACTTGCTACTTGTCCGACCTTGGATCCGTGCTATGGGTTGTGTTCCTTTGACGTTACATTGATGCCTCAAATTTGAACACGAGGGACATAATTACACCATCCTTTTGACCCCTCACCTTTCAAGACCTGTAACATGCTATATCGACCCAATGATGTGCTTATACCGGTCAAGGCATCCACCACCACAACCACTTCACCTTCACCCATGAGCCCATCCACCAAAATTGCCACTACTTCTATTACATCTAACCTTACTATCCCCACTACAGTTGTATCCTCTCATGATGATGGCACCCCTTCATCTAGCGAACCATCCATACCCACTACTCACATACCAACTATTGATCCCTTAGAAGGTGTTTTTCAACACCTCAATTTGGGGAATACCACCTATACAATATCAATACCTTCCTCACCCCACAAGAGTATGAGAATCTACGTCAACATCCTAGTTATGACATTCACATTGATGACATTTTCCCTTATGGCCCTCCCCACCTTTGCACCAACCTAATGTATGGGGGACTTGATATTGCCACCTATAAACCCAAACTTCCATCCCAAGCCCAACCATTTTCATCATCGATCTACAATCCCTCACTAATCGTCGCTTCACTCACACTTTCCTCCACCAAGGTGCGCACAAAAAGGATTTGGCTTCGGCTTTTATGAATAAGGCCACTATATTGTTATTTCCTATACCTCTCGTAAACATAATGACCATAGTGGCATTAGTTTTGATGCTCCAACCTCCAAGAAGGTTCACGTCGACCTTATCCGGATGAGAAAACTTCCCTCCCTCATTCACCCACATTACCATCTTCATCCATGGAGTCCATAGATCCTGAATCTATTCCTCCTAACTTTTTTTTCGTAAACACCATTTCCTGGGACCTGACCTATCAACACGATGGAAAGGCTCCCTCTTCTCTCCCATTCTGTATCCTGACATAATCGATGATGATACCTTTGATTAACATAGTTAAATGTTAAGATAATGAGTCTATCCTCACCTACCTTGGTGCGAGAAGACTCTTATATTCATCGATCGTTACCCTCTAAGACGTAAACCATGTTGAATGAATCGACCATCAAAATCAACATTAATACTCAGGACGACCCACACATTCTAAAGATTGGCCAATCCTTAGATGCTATTGAATAGGAAGCCTTCACCTCTTTCCTTTGGGACCATAGTAACACATTTGCTTGGTCCTATGCCGATATGCCCGGTATTGACCCAAAATCATGGTTCACAATATCATAACCATTCTTGATGCCAAACCCATCAAACAAAAGCTACAGAAAATGCATCCTCGCATTGCTCTTCTTGTCAAAGAAGAGCTTCAACACCTTCTCTTGGTTTCCTTTATCCTACCCATTGATTATCCCCAATGGATTTCTAACATCGTTCTTGTCACAAAGGTGACAGGGGGACTCTACATTTACATGATTTCGTGACCTCAACCTCGCTTGTCCCAAAGACAATTTCCCACTACCAGGCATTGACCAACTAGTTGATCTCACCATGGGCCATGAAATGTTATCGCTCATGGATGGTTTTATGGGCTACAATCGAATATTACTAGCCCCGGAGGATGAACACAAGATCGCCTTCATCACCCCTTGGGGTACTTTCTACTATCTAGTCATGCCTTTTGGCCTAAAAATGTTGGTGCTACATATATCGCCGAGCCATGAATTACATCTTCCATGACATCAAACATCACATATTAGAGGATTACTTAGATAATCTGATTTCCAAATCCAAGCATCGAACCGAGCACCTACCATTCTTAAAGCCATCTTTGATTTGCCTCATCAAATATTATGTTTGTCTTTAACCGAAAAAGTGCATCTTTGTAGTACTTTCGGAAAGCTCCTAGGTTTCATCGTTTCTTTATGTGGCATAGAAGTTGATCCTGCTAAAGTCAAGGCTATTCTTGAAATGCCGCCACCTATTAATATTTCATCAACTTTGTAGCCTACAAGGAAAGTTGCAATCAATTTGTTGTTTTATCTCGTAGCTTTTCCGACCATTGTCAACCATTCCATCATCTTCTCAAGAAAGAAGTTTCATTCAAATGGGATGAGGAATGCCATAAAGCCTTGAAGCCTTGAAACAATACCTACTTCAACCACCAGTGCTCATTCCTCCTAAGGATGACCAGCCCTTCTACCTATATATTTCCACCACTGACCATTCTCTAGGTGCCATGCTCGCTCATCGCGACAACCAACACCGAGAGCAAGCGGTTTATTACATAAGCCGTACCCTTCTTGACTATGAAACTAGATATACCCACGCCGAAAAACTTTTCCTAGCCTTAGTTTTCATCGCCACCAAACTCCACCATTACCTACTCAACCACAAAACCTTTGTCATTACTAATACTAACCCATTACACTACATGTATGCCAAACCTTATCAAAATCAACATGCCGCATGCTAGCTTATGCTTCTGGCTAACCTCGACCTTAAATTCATCCATCAAAAGTCCATCAAGGGCCAAACTATCACCGACCAATTGGCTGACGCACCTATTTCTAGGGATCAACCCTCTAACTTCGACTTTCCAGATGAGTCTATTGCTACCCTTTCCCTGGACAAACCCGCTTACCAAATGACACTCTTCTTCGATGGCTCCAAGTGTCAGCATGGGGGTGGGGCTAGTGTTATCCTCATTCCACTTGATGGTGAACCTATGCCTTTGTCTTTCAAACTTTATTTTGATTATACAAACAATATTGTTGAATATGAAGCACTTGTATTGGGTCTTTAGGTTGCTTATGCCTTAGATGTTAAGTCAATCAACATCTTTGGTGATTCTCAATTGGTCATAAACCAAGTCAATGGTATATACTAGTGTCATAATGAGATACTTCAAAAGTATAAGCATCATGTGGACATACTTTTAACCACCTTTGACCATTATACACTTCAAACCACCCCATGTTCTACCAATAAATTTGAGACACCATGGCCTACTTGGCATCTTAGATACACTTCGCCCTGACTCTAAAATCTTTGTCACCATACAAAGACTATAATCACCCTCTTATTCACCTCATGAAGTCTACTCTATCGGAACCGCCTCTTGACCCAAGTGACCTTTGGTATAAGCAATATACAAACTATCTTTCCCTTTCCATTTTACCCACCGATCTCACTCGTAATAGACAACGTGCCTTTCTTAAAAGTGTATCCCATTATTTCCTCATGGGTGGTCTTCTTTACGCTCGGCTTGATGAAATTCTATTATGATGCCTTACAAGCTTTGAAATCCCCTACACCATTAAGGAAGTCCACGATGGAATTTGTGGAGGTCACTTTAGTGGTTTAGCCATCGCAAAGCACATTCTTTGCCTAGGCTATTATTGGCCAACCCTAAATTATGTCAAACATTGCGTAAAATGCCAACAACATGCTAATCTTCATCACACACCTAGTCACGCCCTAGAAGTTGCACAAGACCTTTGGCCTTTCTCTCAATGGGGTTTGGATCTTATCGGTGAGATCAACCCCATTCTTCACAACGCCACTAATGGATCATAACCGCTTATAGAATATTACACTAAATGGGTAGAAGCCATTCCCTCATCTCCACCAAACAAAGAGAAAATATGTGAATTCATCAACCATCACATCATTTGTCGTTTTGGTATCCTCACCACATTATCATTGATAAAAGAAAACAATTCAAAAATAAAACCCTACGCAAACTATGTAAGGATTTTGGCATCAAACACATTTTCTCATCACCTTCTTACCCACAAACCAATGGTCAAGCCAAATCAAACAATAAAACCTTGAACAAAATTCTTATGAAGGTAGTCAACGATACTAGGAAGGATTGGCATATGCACATTCCTTTCACCTTATGGGCTTACCACACTAGTATTCACACTTCGACTGCCTTGCCACCCCCTTTCTCACGGTCTACGGTACCAAGGTTTGTCTTACCTCTCGAAGTCTAGATTCGTCTCTTCACATCTCACCTGCAAGACATGCTCAACGATGATGAATTTTGCTAGGATCGTTTGGTGTAACTGGAATTATTAGATGAGCATTGTCTCAATGCTCTTGACCATCTCCAAATCTACCAAAAACGTATCAAATGTGCCTATGAAAAATGTGTTCATGAATGAACCTTTCGGGTTGATGACCATTCTTGAAGGAAAATCAACATGTAACCAAAGAGGAGAAAAGTAAACGGGAAATTTTTCTCCTAATTAGCTTGGACCCTATATCATTACCCATGCCTATGGATCACGTGCTTATCGTTTGTCTTCACTCGAAGGTAAACCCGAACCGAGCACATATCAACCTATTCTGTTATTTCACCTAATCTTCCCTAGCTTATGGGAGAACTACATCGTCCGAGGTCCCTTTTCATTTAGGATTATGTAGGTAGCACTCTGAGAGCATGGGGCCCTTGGAGGTTAGCTCACCACTCTCTACCCTAACCAATTCCCTCTGCCCCTTTCCTATTCACATTCTACCCTATTTAGTTTCCTTTTATATCAATCATTGGAAATTAAACCACACAAACAACAATTGCTTAACATCTTTACCATCATCACTCATACATTCATTTCATCTTGTCTACCATTTCTTTACCATTATCATACATTTTCCTACAAAACATCTTAACACGATCCACATCATCATTAATTGCACAAATTAATGAATTAGAAACTCAATCATGCCTAAGTCAACCTGACTCCATCCATGCCTATGACCTGACTCCATCCATGATGAATTTCCGTATTCTAAACTTCTCGTCGGTTTGATCTTTGAGGTACATACTTGAGGAGTTTTGTAAACCGCTCTCAAGAGTATTGAGATTCGTTAGCTTCCCTTGAGCTAAGTTCGGAACTGTCATTTTTACGATCATAGAAAAGTTGTGGCAGCCAAGCGTTGCCTAAAATAGCCCTTAAATTGATCCCAAGTAACATTGGTCTCATCGATATTTAGCTCAGCCTTTTTACGGCTATCCCACCACGAAGATGCTTCATGGGAAGGCGATAGGCTCCCCAAATAGCTTTGGTTTCCTCGAGAAGTTTCTTATTGCAAAGTACTTCTCCATTTATTTGAGCTTCGTTCTCGGCTCCATCACCTAATGTGGTGCCATCATATTTAGGTGGGCTTATCCTTTTATATCATTAGTGAGTTCTTTTGATGCAACTTTGGTCTTTTTGTTTTACGGTTGGACAGTGCATTTCAAAGCATTAATATCAACACCCATATTGGGGTTGTCCTCGGGAGGTTTGATTGTTATTACCGACTTCATCATCCTCCTCATTTCCATCACCCTCTTCTAGTATAGCTAACGATCTCTTGTGTCAACAGGCAGCAAGGATCTCGTAAAGTTTTTGGGTTGTTGCTACCCCTCCATCGGGTGGAGCATTATTTGCAACATTCCCCCTTGTTCTAACCATTTTCTAACATAAGAAAATTCGGGTTTTTATCGGGAGTTATGGACATAATAGGTCCAAGATAGTGCAACCTTCACTACGATACCAAGATGTAACATCCTCATTTTTATACATTAGAGAACAAGTAATTTTTTTTGACAAATGCTTCTGGTTCTAAATAGATAATTTAGAACTCACAAATCAAAACAACCATTCTTATAACATGAGATAACCATATGCAATTGTAATGACTTGGAGTACCTCCGATCTATTCATTCCATGACTCTTAATCTACCGATCTATTCATGAGTATTAAGAGTTGGCATTTTTATTTAACACATCACACTTGCGGTTCTCTTCCTTATTCTGGGATTGAATGCTCATCAAGGAACCTATCGAATAATTGTTACCATTATTCATCGGCATCTCATCCTTAGACTAGGTGACTTAGGACAACGTAATCAACACTTACTTGCGATACTTTGGCCAAAGATTTGAAACATAATGCTTATGTCTCGTATTCCTTGATGGCATACTCGTCAATCTAGAATACGTCCTTCACCCCATTCCTATGTTATGTAGAATGTCTTATCTTGACACTGTCGGACTCTCTGTCCCCCAAGTTATTCACTTAGGAACGGATTAGTAAGATGACAACGTTATAGGGATGCTCCTGAGGACTAGGGATACGCTGACATACTGGATCAACCCTAGTTAATCCAGTGTGTCAAGATACCCCGAGTCTCCTAGGGCAGCCTTATAACGTGACCACGTTCCTAATCAGTCCCAGAGTAACTTGTTCGAGTTAAGGTGTAAATCTTAACGATCAATGCAAAGGGTGTCACCATAAGTCACCTGCATTGTTGTATCTTCGAGAAGATCCTAATCTTCTCGAAGGTACAACCCTGCAGTTGACTTGTGCCATCAACCTTTAAATCCGCCTCGATAAGATCTACTAAATTTTAAGGTGTTTCTTACGTTGAGTTAAAATTATACTATCAGGCGCTCCCTTAAGGGTAGTCTTTCTCAATCCTTGGGTTCCTCACCTTAGAACTACCTTTCATAGTAAAACCCATTACACAAGAGAAGTTATTAAGACTAGAGGTCCCTTCAAGGAGTTCATAGAAAAACATAAATCTAAATCAACGAAACTGGACAATAACCCTTAATCTTCACATGAGATTGCTAACCAAACCTTTTTTTTTGGTTTATATCAAATCTCATAACTGAAATTATATCTTACTTTTAGTATCGAGATATAGTGATTAAGAATCCAATTAAACGTTGTCTTGCCTTAGATCAAGACTAGGAAGTAATAATTTATTCAGCTCGTTTAGCTTCCTGCTCAGGTTTATTTTAACCCTAGCTTCCCGAAAGACAATGATCTAAGTTCCAATTTAGCTATAAATAGAACATAATAGAACTACTAAATAATCATAAGTATTCAGTCACATAACCTTGCAAGCTTACTTAGATATTCACAAAAGTCTCAAAGTTATACAATAATAACAATGCTCTCAAGATCATTCGAACCGAAGAAGATCAAACCATCAAGATACGAATACAAACACATAAGTAACAAATATCTCTTTTCATTCCTTTCAAAGCTAATCAAATACATTTTATGCATTCAGCATATCCGATACAATACTCAACAGCAAAAGAACATCTTTCTTCAAGTAGTACATTCAGAGAATCAAGTTGGATTTCATCATAAAACCAAATTAAACAATCTGAACATCATATCAGATCTGCGTGCCTTTACCACTTACGGCAATCATCTGCAAAAATTGTCAACATGGGTCAGTTCGGTGAACTGAGCATGATAAGCACTAAATCTTAAAACAATTGCAATCCACCAATTGTTTTCATTAAACAACCTGTTTAAATGAAATTAATTCACCAAACATGTAAACATATTTCAGACTATGCTCTTTTGTAATTCAAACATGACTATAACACGTAACTCGTATTATAGTTACTAAATAGTCCTAGATACTTTTCATATATTTCTTCATAAATGTTAGTGACCAAGAAGAACAAATGCATCTAAAACAACTATCCATCTGAATCCCAAGGACAACAAACATCCGACAGGCCATTATATTCAACAAAATGAATATCCTAACAATTCATGAATCCATCAGTATGTTTTACAAATCCAACAATTAAATATAAATTTATCAACATATACTTTACAGCAGAAGAGAAAGAAACCGAGACATTCAGATTTCCCTTCCAATCATGCTCATGACTGTACCGTCTCCTCAAGAGTAAAGCATTCACATTATACGCATGCGACTAAGTCAGACGAGACCACAAGAAGAACCACAGTTTTGTCAAAATTTAAATATAAAAATTTCCTGTAGCTTACTAAGCAAGATAAGTAGCTCTCGCGACAAGCAACAGTAAGTAATCCAAACTTAACAGATTCAACAATTCCTTTTCATAACATTCAACAATATGAATATACCCATCGCCATTGTTTGACAGAGCACAACTTCATTCAACTAGGCAAATCCCAATAAATTTTTCCTCAAGGTTTCATTTGAAGTTGAGTTACTACAACATATAACAGGGTATCAACAAAATTGAGTTGATAAAGAAACCCTGACCTTTAATTCATCCGAATCGAATCGAACATAACACAACGATGATAAGAAAGAGTCAAAAGCGATATGCATGCTCAGCTGGGGACTAAAATCAAGAATCGAGTCAACTCACCATATCATGGACTCTACAGCAATTGCCAAATCCAACCAATACTTATATTAAAGGTTTAAATTGAAGTTGAATTCATATGACAACAATCAAGAATCCTAAAAGTACTCACAAAAAAACTTCTCTGAGGTTACAACATAAATTACCTTTCGGTGAATCCATCAAAGTCGATATCATTTAGTATTCATAATAAAATAACAACATTCATAACCAAGCTTGACAGAAGTTTAAAATACTAGATACATTTTAAGGACTCTCACTGAGTCAATATCGACCGTAATCACAACTGGGCTTACACAGAAGTAGAAACACCAGTTACATATCAAGGACTCCAACTGAGTCCATAACAACAGTATTCACAACTGAGATTATTCAGAAGAGAAAACATAATATACGCTTCCAGGATTAAAAAGGAGTCTTACCCATGTAGTATTCTTCAAATAAACTTCTACAGAAGTAGAAAGATACAAGATACATATTAAATTCAAGAATTCCAACCAAAACAATAACATACCGTATTCACAACTGAACTCCTACAGAAGTAGAAACGTATGGCATTCATGACTAACTTCTACAGAAGCCAAAATACAAGATATATATATTAAGGATTCCAACAGAGCCAATAATAATAAGTATTCACAACCAGGCTTATACAGAAGCAGAAACACTGGTTTCATAACAAGGACTCCAACTGAGTCCATAACAACAATATTCGCTCTAAGCTTATACAGAAGAGGAAAACATAATATACGCTTCAAGAGTTCAAAAGGAGTCGAACCCAAGTAATATTCTCAATCTAAAACTCCTACAGAAGTCAAAAATACTATCTACTCAAGGATTCCAACGGAATTCAATAACATAATGTATTCACGGCTGTACTTCTTCAGAAGCCAAGACATAATTTCATTTCAAGAAGTCCAACAACAACAATGACATATATTACTCACGACATAACTTATACAGAAGTCGGAATATACTGTACATTCAAGAATTCCAACAGTATCCTTTTCAACAAGTGAAACAACAAGGTATCGACGGAAGTCTGAATCAAACAAGAAAACAATTCATGGACTCCCACAAAGCCGAATGCGTATATTAGCCTTGCAAGCATTTCTACGAAATCTAACCAAAATGCAAAACACAGCAAGATAATTCAACAGTATGAAACAAAATGCACACCCATCAAGGGTTCATTTGAAAAATCGAGCCAGTAAGAAGATACAACAACTAATTCTTACAAAGCTACCTTAAAAACCAACTGAACCCAAAAATCATCTGAACAGAGTTGTTCTAATGAAATCATTTGAAAGAAAGCAAGATTTTTAAAAGTTAGGGCCTAACATGCCTGGTAATGTTGCTTAAAAATCCGAAGAAGACCTCTGAAAGAGCTCGAGCCTTCTCCTCTTTTTCCACGTTAGATTCAACAACAATAATTTGTTATTTCCATGCCTTATAAACTTTCCTCTCTGACAGAGAAAAGAGCTAGTTATTCTCATAGTTGCCATGCAACACCAAGTAGACTGGTGCGAAGAACCAGTGATCAAACAAAGAGAAACCCGGAGCGCATGGAAAACCAAACAAACAACCAGTTTTCCTTTTTGCATGTCTTCCCGAGAAATCTGAGCTCGGAGACCGAGTTCATTAATTGCATTAACTCCAAAATTCCCGCTCAATCTCCATTGCCACCGACCGCCATAGTTGGCGATGGACAAATGCAAATCAAAGACCATTTCTAAATTTGGTGACTCTGCCACGTCGGCCTCGATGGCCATTTGAAACCTCCACTAATTCCTTGTCCTTCATGCTTATCTCCTTCATTTAATGCCATAGAAACTACCGCCCATGGCTCGCACCCCTTCATAGGTCCCCTTCCTCCACTAACATTAGTTAGGTTAGAAACATAGGTTAGATCATAAGGTGATACTTAGTCTAACTTCCTTAGTGCTAGGTTGCTAACTTTAGGAACTTTTAGCTTATAGCTTAGGGCTAGGTTAGATTAACACTAATCCAACCCATAGGTTATTAACCTTAATAAATCCAGTTTAGGTCTAACATTTAGAATGTTCAGAATAAGAACCAACAGATATACATTCCCGTAATGGATTCAATCCAGCACTGATAATAAGCTAGTAGTATAAATGTATCTGAATTTATTACCTGGCCCACGATCAAGACCTTCCTGATATTACGATATCGGGAACCAATTCATTTAACACGATCAGCCTGAGTTAGACTCCGGAATAGCTTATTCAATGCATTCGAGACCTTTGACCTACGTAAGGTCTATAATTTTTGTTCATCTGAATAAAATTAAAGCATCTCTTGGATCAATGCCAGCGATCCAAAGTGAGTCTTATAGATGGATAAATCCACAATTCATTACGAGATCAGATTAAACTGGTGTAAAATGAAAGAAATAAAAGAGTCCAATCATATTCCGACTCAGTCAAAGATCTTCAATTGCGAAAAGAAGATACAGTCCATATCAAGCTTGACTTCACAATCAAAGGAACACATCCTTTTACGAAGAAATCATATATCAACACTTGAATGCTTAGGAGGAAGTAACAACGATTGAGTGTTACAATTATCCCTAGTGTCCACCTTCCTCTTCATCACATCCACCTTTTATCAAACCACTAAGCGATTCTATCTTCTACCACATCCTAGTTTGAGGGGGATCACCCTCACCCACACATAGGGCAACCACATATTATTTTTTGTCAAGATCGCTACCAATACAAGCTACACGACAAAAAGGGGAAAAATGTAGACACCAAAATTGGGTCACATGATCCCTCTTGGTCCTTTGTCAAATAACTACTCAATCATACTCATCTAACCATGGCCCTTTCCACCCCACATCACAATTAATTTAATTAATATATATCCTCACAATATTTAATATCTAATTACCCTAATTTCTACCCCACCACCTCACCTAGCCACCTCACCTAGACACCTCATCCAGCCACCTCACCCTAGACCTATTCTTGGCATGTTTCCATAACTAACTAAGACCTAATATTACTTTCCTTAATGAGCTAAGATTTGGTCCAACCCTAAAATCAATGCCTAAAATCTCCCTAACCACCTTCCCGCTCATAAAAACGTAACGTCTGTTCCAAATTTGCGGATCAAGGAACGAACTTGAGATAAAAGAGGTAAGATCTACCAATTTTAGTAAACCTAGGGAATCCCACCTTAACCGATGCTGGTCACCCTAAACCGATGCCGGTCAACCCGGAACCGCCGTCAGTTACCATTTATTCACCTAAACAACCTTGTTTTTGGGTTGGCACATTCTAAGAGAAAGAAAGGAGATCAGAGTTGCATGCAAGTGAAACAAGCATCCTTTTACACATCCAAACATCTAGAACCATTACTAGGATCAATCATAGAGCCATTACATTCATGGGAGCACTTTGGGAAATCACCACCTTAGTACCATACACGTATTCTCCGATTAACCACCTCCACCACTTAGCCATCGATCTTACTTACACGGTAAGTATGCCTCTAGCAAGTAGATTTTATTTTAGTTAGTAATCTTTATTACTCTTGTTATTAATCTATTCTTTGCATGCTTATTGCTTCATCACCCACTTGCCTGTGAACTCAAATATCCCTTCACCCATATCACCAAATCACCTATCCTCACCTGTTGTATACTTCTTAGCATACCTAAGACCTCTACAGACCTTCCCATTCACCCTTCCAAACTTTATTTGACCTCAGATCACCCCTGCCATTTAATCTATTTGAGTTTCTTTTATCTCGACCATATCGACGCTACCACCCACAACTACCGTCAATTTTCCTCAACCGACATCGGTCACATTCAATCGACGCTGTCTCTCGTGTTTTATACCTTGACCAAGAACAGACCCAACAATCACCCTACTAGTTGATGTAAAAACCTAGAATCGACACGATCGGTCCCAATACCTTGCAGACACCTCACCTCTCAGATCCAACTATAGCCTAGCATGTTGTGATTGGATTTGCTTATTTTACTTGAATGAAATACCTAAATCATATCAACTATAGTATGAATTTGTTTATTTCTCACATTAACTTGTTTTAAATAGTGGATTGACAACCATCTAGGAAGTATCACACTTCTCGGAACTAGCATACGCTAGGTAGTCCAATGTCATATATCATTTAACTATATTTTTGTGGTCTTGTTTTCTATTATAGGTAGTTCCTCCTAGCCAAAAGGAATATCTCACATTCAACTGTGGATCAAGAAGTCAGAATGCACGTAAAAACCATTAACCGACCAACATTTAATGTATTCCTCATTGGCCTTTTACCTTTATCTAATTCACTTGAAAACCTAAAGAAAATAGTGAAACATTGGGAGAAGGGGAGTGTACGGATGTAGAGAAAGATAAATTACTAAGATGAATAATAAATATTACTAGAATAAAATAGAAATAAATGAAGAGATGTCGGTACTTACTAAAGAGTAGTTTTGAGAATGTAGGTGATGAATATGGTGAAGAAAAAGATCTAGAGAGGAGATACATTGTGTTTGTGCGATGTCATTTCAAACCTCCGTGCTTCTCTGTGTGAACTTGTGATCATGAAGAATATGATGAATGTAAATGGTCATTGGTAGTTCTCCCATATGTTTTCCTTTACCCGAGTGCTTTAGAAATTTTGAGTGCTCCAAGTCTCTATTTGTATAAGATCCTAAATTGAATGACCAACCTAGGAAAAGCTTTTGAAATGTATTCAACCTAAATGAAGCTGGTTAGTAGACCAACGTCGGTTGAGATATAAATGATGCCGTTTAAGGTGGTAATATCTAGCTTGGCCAAAAATAGCCTAATTGTTGCTTTTTTGTGCGGTCTCCAATCTTTGTCCGAGTCTTGAGTGATAAATCACATAAATATGAGTAAGAGTCCTTTTAGGTTTGTTAATAGGAGTTAAGTCTAGGTTTAGACTAAGTCCTAGTTGGTTAGGATAGGCTTAGAATTAGTCTTAGGTCATTAATGAGGTTTGAGTGGGTCATTTGAGTGAGGTGGCTAGGTGAGTTGGCTAGGGTGAGGTGGTTAAGTGAGGATATTAATTAATTTAATTAAGATAATTAATTCAATTAACATGTGTACTAGGGGATATAAATGGGTAGGATATGGTTAATTTAATTAACGAGGTTTTAATGGAAGTATGACCCAATTTTGGTGTCTACCTTGATATTATTGATTCTTCGCATCACTATTTTTGCTCTACAATATCTCCTAGTTCATTACCATAGGAAATGTTTTACTTCTACCATGGACAATACTAAATCATTCTACTTCCACCAAGGAAAATGACCTAAATGACCTAAATGCAAACACTAAAATTTAAACATTTGAAATTTCAATTTATGAGGTACGAAATACAATAGGTAGTCACTCCATACTTTGGAAAGCCTCAAAAAAAAATCATGAATAAGTTATGAGGGTGTTTTAATTCATCCCATGTGAGAGTCAATAGAGAGTTGGTGGACAATGTGTGGATAACTCATGCATGCTAGTCTTTAAAGCAACTAACCTTCCTTTTCATAGTCAGATTATTACTATCTATACAAGCCTTGAATGACAGTAAATTAATATACAATGTATTTTTCCTTTCCATTCATATTCTATAAAGCATGTTGAAAGTATGCCTAGCGAATGCTAAGCTATAAATATCCATTCGTATTGACTTTTACTCTATGAAAATAATGATATCAAGATATAACATCTCCTTATTATTACACTATTGAAATTTTTTATCCTTTCCAATTACTTATGAATTATTAATTTGTTTAATTCCTTTTTAAGGAATATGTCTTCCTTCGTCGCACCCTGCTCATGTAAATTACTTTGATTGAAGGAGAAGAGGATATGAAAAAGAGAGATGATGAATGGTTTGTAGAAATACATTCCCTAGAAAATTATCACGGTGATATGTGGTTATTTTTTGTTGATGAAGACATTTTCAATGAAGTCGGTATGGTACTAACTTCAAAAGTTATTGATAAACAAACATTGCATATTCAGGTTGAACGATTGACATTGAAATGAATAAGTTCCTTATTCTTGACATGGAGTTGGAAGTTTCATTATTCAAGAAACTGGAAATGAAGGCTTCTAGAGAAAGTAGGACGTGTTCTTGTTCTAAATATGGTTGGAATTTAGGGATGTTCATACACTCAGAAAAACAAGATGTGAAAATGCCCTTGAAATTCATAATAACATGAATTTGGTATTCAAAAAAATTATATAGAATCGATAATACCTCTTTTATTTGTCATTATTTGAATAGAAAAATTTGATTTCTCCACCGAAACATGTAAAGCTATTTACAATGCTAAGTTGCGATCTTATTTGTCTAAATTAGAGATAAATCCCTCTAAGTCAAAGTTGTAAGGGCTTAAAAAGAATAAAAATCCCTTTGTATTGTTGAAGAAAGTGACCAATATATTTGAGAAAGCAGAATCTTTATGCTAAAAAAATCAATTTTTTTACTTCTATACAATTGGATATTTGCGGTCGCTAAGCTAATCAAAGAATGTCAAGCCAACCATAGTTCAGAAGTAATGGGTTAGCCAAGCGGTCACTAATATACATCAATATCTATGTAATATTGTCCATCAAAGGTTTTTTCATTGAATAAAAGCAAGTTATATCATGAATTTAATTACGTCGACATGGTATTTATTTTCAATTGATTAATGTTTTTAATTGGTTAACAATAAATTGTCGAGAATGAAAAAACTAATACTTCTATGCAGTTGTCCATTAGCGGTCGCTAAGCCCATCAAATATTGTCAACCCAAACATAGTCCAAACATTAATGGCTTAAGCCTAGTGGTCGCTAATATACAACTACATCTATGCAATATTGTCCAACAAAGAGTAGAACATTTTATAAAAGCAAGTTGTATCACGTATTTTTTTACTTCGACTTAAAATTTATTTTGAATTGATTACTATTTTTTAAAATAGAATGTGCATCACAAGAACCTGTAGAGGGGAGTGTGAGGGAATCCAATCTAGAATCTCAATTAGTAAGTGTTAACCTACTGAAATTTTGATTATTTGAATTGGTTAATATCAAATTGTGGACAATTGAGAAAAAATTACTTTGTGTAGTTGGCCAAAAGGATTATTTAATTATTTTAGATTTGGAGGGTTTGCTCTATGAGAAAAACCAATCCCATAAGGATTTGGAAATCAAGTTCGGTAAGGAGACTATCAACTTGTGAGGTGGGCTCAAGGAATTTTTAAAGCTACTATCAACAAAATGTGAAGTGGGATTTTGGTCTAGCTATCTCTCTTCCACCGAAGTTGAAAAGTTGATTAAGGCTTTGAAAAAAATAGTGGTTGAATTGAAACCAATTTTTTTGGGTAAAGAACATTGTTGTGTAGAAGACGAAATTGCAGTAAAATATCTCCAAAATATTTGGAGTAGAGAGGATATTGTTTTGGACCTACAGACACATTGTGTATTACAATAGGCCCAAAGGGAAACCCTCCAAAATTTTATGGTGGGGAGGAAATCCAATGAAGAAAATTGTTTCAAAGATATGTGGTTGATGACCAATTTGTACACAAACATATCATATATACTATCTCAGGGTTTGAGTGTTGTAGAGGGCATCAAAAAATTGTAGAAACAAAAATTATATAACTATTAATTATTTCAAAATGTTTTTACAATGATATTCATTTATACATTCATATGGTCACTCTTTATTTTATATGTTGAGATTACAAATTTAAAAGTTGGCAGTATTTATATCTTCACTTGTGATTAAGTTGATATTATAGTTTTATAAGTTGTTTGTGTGAATTACCCAAATAAAATATTATCACAATAATATGTTGACCTATTTTTAATCACTTTTGGAAGCTTACATTAATTATGAGTTGTTTTTATAGATCTAATTGGGAAGCCTTAGAAATTACTAGTTTTGGGAGTTGAAGGTTTGTTGTTTGGAATTTTTGGTATTGGCGACAAAATACCTCGTAATATGGTTTGATTTTAGATCGGGAATATTGAATACTTTGAATGAGTATTTAGTGCTGAATTGATAAGTACTACATCAAAATATTTTGACATTTCCTTATGGTCTTCATTTATGGATTCAACAATGGTGAAGTACATGTTCATCAAAAAATTTAGTTGGTCTGCGAGATACCCACTTTAGGTTCATTTGGGGATGCCACCAATGTAAGCTCAAAAAAAATACCAGTCAATAGATAGTAGACATTTTTGGTAATGTCTATGGTGAAAAAATATACTTTTGATCGATGACACGAGATTCTTATCGCACGAAGTCAAATAATAAATTACTCTCAAAACCCCAACATATTGGAGATTTGATGGAAACTATAAGATTGATTCAAAAATTTACACTGAATTATGTACATGGTTGAAACATGTAGGAGAACACAAGAACATGTGTAGATCATTGAAAAATTTCAAATGCACCATTGGAATTTGAATTATATACTTTGCTTCCAAATCCAACAATGTATTGTGCATTTATATGGAATAAAATAACTACCTTAAGGTTCTTAAAGATTCACAGTGCACAATCATTTTTTCTATTCTTTTTTGGCAAGAATTTTTTTCTAAGGGTGAAGAGACAATCATGGATCATGGACCAATAAAAGAACAAGTTTTCCTAGATCTACATAGTTTAAACTTAAACACATTTTAAAACTAGTAAGAACCTTATTCCAAATCAAAATTAAGCCTAGCAATATTCAAAGACATAAAAACAAAAACATATAATGTTTATTGTTTTGCAGATCGATGTTGGCTTCCCTGAAATCAATTTTTTTCTTATTTATGCATGGTTTAATCTTAAAGACATTTTGAAAATGATAAGAACCTTATTCCAAAGCCAAAAATAATCCTAGCAGCCGATGGACTATATAAAATAATCCAGAATCCCAACATATTTCTCAAAAATCTTAGCATCGTTTAGAGAAAGTGTAATGCATATTACAATTGTAAAAATACACCTATTGAAGGATGAATTGTGGCCTATAATGCATATTACAATTCTACTTGATAGATGAATTGTGGCATATATTGCAACTATTGAAGGATGTGGAAGACAATGTGGAGACGTCCATAATGTCATTAAATCAATAACCCAATTATAATTATGTAATGTGTGTAGACACCAAAATTGGGTCACACTCCCCTTGGTCCCCTTTCAAATAACCAACTTAAACACATTCACCTAACCATGATCCTTATACCCTACATTAACATTAATTTAATTATTTATAATTAAATTAATACCCATCCTCACTCCATTATTAATTTAATTACTTTAATTAAATGAATGGACACCTCACCTAGACACCTCACCATAGACCTATTCATAACATGTTTCCATAAATGAATAAGACTTGGTCCAACCCTAAAAATCAAGGCCTATTATTTCTCTAATTACCTTCCCACTCATAAAAACATAACGTCCATTCGATCCTAAATAAAAGGAACAAGCTCGACCCAAATGATGTGAGATCTATTATTTTTAGTAAACCTAGGAAGTCCCACCTTAACCGACGCTGGTCACTCGAAACCAACACCATCAACTCAAAACCATCATTGGTTATTATTTATTCACCTTATGACCTTGTTTTTGGCTTGACACATTCTAAGATAAAGGAGACGAGAAGAGAGTTGCATACGCAAGCAAAACTAGAGTCTTTTCATACACCCAGACATCCACAACCAAAGCACAGACAGATCCGAAGCATTACACTCACGGAAGCATTCCAGGAAGCACTACTGTGGCACTAAACACCATTCTTCTGATTAACTACTGTCACCATTCAACCATCAAAACTATATCATAGTAAGTGTATCTTCTACCAACATAGTCTATTTCAATATAATAGCCTTTGTTACTTATTATCAGTTTATACTTTGCATGTTCATTTCCCATCTCCTACCTGCTTGTAGACTCATCCATTCCTCTACCCACACCACTAACTATCCCATTCTCACATGTTATAAACCTCTCCGAGTATACCCGAGATCTTTACAAACCTCCCCATCCACCCTTACATCTCTCTGTTTAGCCTTAGTTCAAACCACATTAACAAATCTTATTGAATCTTATCATCCCGACTACACCGACACTTTGGTTACCCATAAATGTCGTCGTTTGCTCCACCTAATCATGGTCGGTGTCATACTTGACTAATGTCGATATCTGTGTTTGCCAACACCATGTGCAAACCAATAACCACCCACCTACCAAAACAACCCAAACACCTTATCTAATCATGTTAAGACCTTTCTATGACTCGCAGACCACCCGAACAACCCGTAACCCGACCTGAAAGACCTTGACCTACATAGTTTTTAGTATTTAATTGGATCGACATTGATAGTGATATGAGGTACCCAAATAAAAATACTAGCATTATATTTTTTATGCATGTATTTCAGTTATTTCATACTTGTTTTATAAAATAGTGGATTGAAAATAGAACTTCTGGTTTGAAGAACCCAAAATCTTCATGCAGAGAAAAAATCGCCAAGCGCAAATGACCAAACAACCTCTCCAAAATCCACTTGCATTCCTTCCTAGGTGGTTTCTTCACCATGACCAAGGTTCATTAATGCAAGGAAAACCAACTCTCCCACCTATTTCTCCACACCACCGCCATCCAAAAATGGTGAATTCCAAAACAAACTTTACATGCATTCTATCTTTAGCGATGATGCCAGCTAGGCATCCCCTTACTCCCCATGCCTCTACCAAAATTGGCTGATTAGAGTTTAGTAAATTCAAAATCAAATAACATTAATGCCTTATAAATGGACGCCACCGACTCACCATTTGCCATGCAACCCTTATGTACCCCCTTAGCTTAATATTATCTTAGGTTAGATTGACATTAGATTAGGATCCAACCTTAGTCTAGGTAAATAGTATTTACCTCAAGGTTATTCTAACACTTTAGCATAATTAAATCATGCCAACATAGGTTAAGACACAAACCTTAGTAATAGGTATTAGGTAGACCTAAATTACCTTAGATTAGAATCCACATAGGATATGACATCAGAACTATGGTTAAGGTATTCACCATTAATAGTCCCGTAATAGGACCTTAATCTACTTACGCTTTTCAACGTCTCATAAAAAAATTAACAAGAAGGTCTAAGTTCATCATTTACAACATGATGCAAAGTAAGGACACTAGAGCTAGGTCTCTTAATTTTATAACAAAACAAGACTCAACCACACTACCTTTTTTCTTGAGAATTTGGAGTTACCAAGATGATCAGTTAAGAAGAACTGAAACATACCTTGGATCAATGGAATTGATCCAAGGTTTTTCTTTGTTAACATATGATAAGTATGAAAATAACGTTACGGAGTTCACAACCCTTTTAAAACACGGGGAAGAATGAATTCAAATTCAAGTAAACATATTCACAAAGAAAATGAATCCTGTACAGTAATAATTTATTCATTGCAAACATGATTTCCAACAGTCAAAAGAATACACCTTCCTAAGACAAATCACATGTCAACATTTGTAATGTCAAGAGGAAATGGAATCAAAGTAACAATTTTTCAAAGATGTTACATACTTCCCTCCTAAAAAGAATCATCGTCTCGATGATTAACTTAGTCAAACAATTTGCATCAAGGACAAATCAAATTATTATACTTCCATTCATATGTTCAAAACAAAACTAGATTTTAAAATTCCATAATCAACATTAAAGTAGCTATCCATTTTAAATAATGTAATGTCTTCCCAAGATTGGCAGATTTATTGACATATCAAGAATAAAATATTAAAATTTATCAGTCAACAAAATCAATTTTGTTCAAACAAATATGGAAAAGCAGTTTTCATATCTTCAAGATTTTCCTAGGTTGCACTCTCTTCGTTAAACTGATCCCACTGGACCTTACATTGGCTTATTTCATGATGTTGTAGCTACTGCAAATAGTGAGTTTCTAGCACTCAAAATGGTTTAACCATGATTATTCCTGGTTCTTGGACTCGTAAGGAATTCTAATTTAACACATGTGATAAATCTAAAACGTATTTCTTAAGCAGAGAAATATGAAAAACATCATCATTCATGATAAAGTAGGAGGTAAAGCTAAATGATAAGCTACATGGTTTATTACTTCAACAATTTATAAGGGTCCACATAATGAGGTGATAACTTGACAGCCTCGCCAAAAGTTATAGAACTCTTTTCGGTTTAAACCGCAAAATACCTTCTCACCAAGTTAAATTTTTTATCAACTGCTTTAATTCAACATAACTCTTTTACCTATCTCGTAACTTCTTTCAAGTATTCATGAATCATTTTTGCTAAAACAGGTGAATCATCCTTAAGATTACCAACAATAAAATGAGCTACCTTTGTTAGTTTATCAACAACCACAAGAATAACATCATGTTTATTTCTTGACATAGGCAACCCTTGTACAAAATCCATGCTTATCACTTGCCATTTATACTGCGGTATGCTATGAGGGTACAATAAACCAACTAGATGCATATGCTCACTTTAACACGTTGACATTCTAAATAGTGTGTCACAAACTCAATCACATCCTTTTTCATCCCTTTCCAGAAATATTGCTATTTTATATCAAAGAAACATCTTTGTAATGCCAGGTGTCCAGAAAAAGGTGAATTATGAAATTCAGCTAATAATTTCTTAAATCATTTAGAAAGGTATGTATACCCTATTTTCAAACCACAAGATTCCTTCATTGTCAAAGTGAAAACCTTTATATCTCACATCATTTGGATCTGCAACAAGTGTTGTCTTTACTTGCTGAAAATAAGAATCAGATTCCATAACACTTTTTACCTCATCTTTAAACTGAGTTCTCAACGTTATAAGAGCATAAATGTGCTTCCTACGACTTAGAGCATCTGCTACTCTATTTTCCTTGCCTTTAATGTAACTTATGTCAAAATCATATTGAGATAGAAATTCTAACCATCTTCGTTGTCTTGTATTAAGATTTGGTGAGTAAAAAAAAATTCGACCCAAGATGATCAATTTTAGTTCAAAAGGTTTACCAAGAAGATAATGTCTCCATACTTGAAGTGCATGAACAATGAAAGCAAGCTCTAGATCATGTGGAGCATAATTCAGCTCATGTAACTTGAGTTTTCTACTTTTATAAGCTATGACATGATCCTTTTGTAATAGAATACCTCCAAGACCTTCCCGGATGCATCCGTTACAACAATAAAGTCTCCATTAGGGTCAAGGTACAACCAAAATAGGTGCTAAAGTTAACTGATCCTTAGAGTCTTAAATGTAGATTCACATTTTTCATTCCATACAAATTTCTTATCCTTTTTCTGTAATGAAGTTATTGGTGCAACAACTTTGGAGAAGTCTTTAACAAACTTCCTATAGTAACCAACAAGACCCATGAAGCTTCTAACTTCATGTACATTCTTTGGTGTAGGCCACTCAGTTATAGCTACAATCTTAGAGGGATCTACAACTATTCCATTCTTGCTTATAACATGACCCAAATAGTGCACTTCCATGTCATAGAAAGAACATTTAGACAACTTACCAAACAACCATCTCTTCCTCAAGATTTCCAAAACTATCTTCAAATGCTCATGGTGTTCTTCAATGCTTTTAGAGTATATGAGAATATTGTCCAAGAATACAAGCACAAATTTGTCCAAGTATTCTTGAAAAATATTATTCATTAAATTCATAAAAGCTACAGGTGCATTTGTTAATCCAAATGGTAAGACTATGAATTCATAATGTCCATACCTTGTTCTAAAATATGTTTTATGAATGTCTTCATCTTTTATTCTTAATTGATGATATCCAAATCAAAGATCTATTTTAGAATACACTAATGCACCATGCATTTGATCAAATAGATCATCAATTATAGGAAGTGGATATTTGTTCTTAATTGTTGCTTTGTTTAACATCCTATAATCAATGCACAATCTAAGTGTCCCATCTTTATTTTTCACAAAGATTACCATGCTCCCCAAGGTGAGACACTCGGTCTAATCAAACCTTTAGAAAAAATTTCTTATAATTGTGCCTTAAGCTCTATCAACTCAATAGTAGTCATCCTATATGGTGCCTTGGAAATAGGCTCGGTTCCCGGTTTGATCTCAATAGTGAAGTCAAACTCCCGTTTGGGTGGAAGACCTAGTAACTCTTTCGGAAACACAACACATCACTGAAGTTTCGTAATAATGAATATATTTCCATGAAGTCACTACTTTCTTCAGTAGTTTCAGAAATTTTTACTACATATAAGGTGCAACCTTTGTTTTTGGCCTTTTTAAGTTGCATAGATGACAATTTCCTAACTGAAATCTCACGTTTTACACCCTGAATGTTTATTTTTTCTCTGAGTCATCCAAACAACTAATATGTTTTTCAAAATAGTCAACCTTTGCCTTATGCTTAGCTAGCCAATTAACACCTATGATTACATCATAAGACCCTAAAGGAGCAACATAAAGGTCAACCTCAGTGGAAAAACTAGGCAAGTCAAGGACTGCTCCAAAAAGACACATACTAACTATGTGAACAACATTATTTCCATAATGTATAACCCATGATTTATCCATTTTTCATGCCTTTCTTTTTAATTTCGATGCTAATTTAGTAGAAATAAAACATTCAGTAGCTCCAGTATCAAAAAGAATAGTTACAGGTATGCCAAATAACTTACCTGGAACCTCTATGGGTGTGACTTACTTTTCAGCTTGTTTATCAGCTACTACAGTGTGTATCTTGTGCTACTGATTACGGTCATCCTTTTTCAAAGGAAATTGATTTGTGTAATGATCCTTGCCATAATTGTAACAACCTCCTACAGGTCCCTTTTTAGGCTCAAATTTATTTCCATCCTTAAAGTTATCATTCTGACCTCCATAGGACTTTTCTGTCCATTATTATTGTTCTTGACAAAGTTATTTCACACATTAGCAGCATGTTTATTCACTTGATGTTTTCTTGTTGTTATCCGTTACAAACTTATTTTTCATACCAAACTTCTTCCATGGTCCCTTTTTAGGTGCAAGAGACGATGAAGAGTTTGGAATTTTCTTTCTAATTTCCTCCTTATGGGAAAAGATTGCTTTCAATTTTTGTTCTGCCTTATGGATTTTTCAACAACCCCTTCCATAGTGGTTGGGTTGTGAACATCCACCTCTCCACCTATAATGGGATTTAACCCCATGATAAATTTTTGTATCCGAACTTCTCATCAATTTGATACTGAGGTACATACTTAAGGAGTTTAGTAAACTACTCCCAATACTCTATTATAGTTAATTTTCCTTGAGATAAGTTCTGAAATTCAGTCATTTTTTGATCATAATAAAGTTGTGGCAGCCATCGTTGCCTAAAATAACTTTTAAATTGATCCCAAGTAATATTTGTTTCATCAATGTTTAACTTAGCCTTACGGTTATCCCACCATGAAGATGCTTCATGGGAAAGTTGATATGCTCCCCATATTGCCTTAGTTTCCTCTGAGAAGTTCCTTATTGCAAAGTACTTCTCCATTTCACTGAGCCAATTCTCAGCTCCATCTCCTAATGTGGTGCCATCAAACTTAGGTGGACTTATCCTTTTTATATCATTAGTGAGTTTAGCTGCCAGCCTTGCCTTTTATTTTAGGATGATTAGGTATGTTTGCATTATTATTATCAACACCTAAATTTCCCACATTAGCATTGTCCACAGGAGGTGGCTGATTGTTATTACTAGCATCTTCTTCCTCCTCTTCATTTCCCATTACTTTGTTCAAGTACAACCAAATGATCTCTTGTGTCCAACAGGGCAGCAAGGATCTCATTGAGTTTTTGGGTAGTAGTTACTTCTCCACTAGGTGGTGGGTTGTTTGCAACATTTCCTCTTGTTCTAACCATTTTTTGTTAACAAGAAAATTTAAGTTTTATCAGATTATGGACACAATAGGTCTAAGAGCTACAACCTTCAACTCTGATACCAAGATGTAACATTCCCATTTTAAGACTTTAGAAACAAGGAGATTTTTTTTTAATGTTCTCTGTTCTAAATAATCATAATTTAGAACACACATTCCATGCCAATCAATCTCATAATAGATAACCATATGTAACTATAAATGACTCGGTGAACTACCGATCTCTCATTTCATGACTCGGTTTCTAACCGATCTCTCATGTTAACTCAAAGTATTGTATACTAAGTATATACTAAGTATACTTGGTTCTCTTACCTATTCGGGTATTGAGTGTTCTATTTAAGAGACCTATTTGAATATTTGTTACCAATATTCATCTGAAATCCCATTTCTTAAACTAGGTGACATAGACAATCAACCAACAGCTTGCGATACTTTGGCCAAAGATTTCCAACATACTATTCATGTTACTATTCCTAGATGACATACTCATCAAATAAAATACATCCTTCACCCCACTCATTTGTATCTAGAATGGTCTTCATTGACTCCTGTCAGTCCACTTGTTCAAGGTTTGACCCTAACCTAGGTTAGCAACATAGTTTAGTATAGGGAACCACTCATGGTGACTAAGGGTACATAGACATACTCAATGACCTAAGTCGATTGGATGTGTCTAGTTACCCTAAGTCATCATGAGTTACCCCTATACTAAATCATGTTCCTAACCTGACCTAGAGTATAACTAAGATCAAGTCCAAGTTTATGTAGATCTAGATGATCTAATTCCAAAGGGTGTTGCAACATGTCAACTGCAACTTTGTATCCTCATGAAGACCCAAGTCTTCATGAAGGTATGCAATTCTGCAGTTGGCATGTGCCAACATCTGATGGAATTACCCATCTTGATGTACATACCCAAGCAAGAAGTTAATTACCCCTTATTTTTCTTAATTAAGGTTTAATTACAGCAACCCTGCTTGAACCCTAATTTCATTAGCCCTTAAGGTTGACATCCATAATTGAGTTGTTAATGTATTGCAGAAACTTCATGATTGATTTTTATTCATTAACTTCCTACTTTAGAATTTAGTTAATTAAAATAGAAACAACAACATCAATAATATTTACTTATTATACCTCAACCATTCTTAGCCTGTTTAAGTTCCAAAATAGGTTCCATTATAATAGACTTCATTAAGATGAAGTCTAATTGATAAATGTTTATATTTACCTTCCATTTGTTTAAACCTATCAAGGTATTGGTCAAGAGGAAGTACACCTTCCTCTTTCTTGTTATGAGTTAGGGTTCATTGTACCCTTTTTCATTATACAAGTCATCATAATTAATTTGCACTTTCATTAACATCTTTTTAATAAACCATAGAGACTTAGATAAAAGAACATCTATGCATGCCAACTTAATAAGCTGCATTTCAATAAAGGGATAGTGTATCTAATTTCCTTCCATCTAACTTATTTAATGTTAAATTAAAAAGGATCCCATTCAGATAAGAATATGAAAAATAAAGATAAGATTACAAATTCCCTTCACAGAATGCACAAGTAGAATGACACACCAAGTACAAGTAACTCTCAATCTTTTTCAATTCATCAAGGTGAAATACACATTTTACAAGACCATGCATTTCAGACATCTTTCATGTCAAACAACATCAAGCTCAATTAAGAAATACAACTTTTCCTCTTTCAATACATTTCAATAATGAATCATATTTCTTCATAAAAGATCTAGTCTTTAAGTAACAAATAACATCATAAAATTTATTGTCTTCCTTTATCACTTACGAAGTCCATCTACAAAAATTGCTAGCATGGGTCAATTCATTGAACTGAGCATGATAAGCACTAAGCATTAAAATGATGTGCTTTCAACTAATTATTTCATAAAAAGAACTCTACTTTTATGAAACAGTAACACATTACAGATAGATACATCATAAAGAATAACAATCATAAAAGAAAGTACAAGGTGATCAACCACATTAATATTTAGTAAAGATCATGATATAATCAACACTCATCAGCCATTGGTTTCATAAGAAATTATATCAGATAAGTAATATTTCATCCTAATTACTTATCTCATTCTAACTATAGGAATTTATAGTTTATTTCTTACTTCATTCAATCTAATTCCAAAGAAAGACACTAATTCTAATATTTCCCAAAATTAGAGTTATTTTAAGAAGAAAAGATCCAACATACTCAACATTAACATGTTCCATCATAAAACATCTACAACCAAGCTAATTCAAACTTCATGAAAGATTTTAGGATGAGCCATCAACATCTTAAGGTAAGAGATTCCTATTTCAGATGCTACACCCAAATTTAAAGCCCAAGATATAGCCTAAGTCTTAAGTTAGGCCACAACATGGGTTAGAAATAGGAAGTGTATTTATTTGATTACTTGCACTAGACATTAGTCACACATTACCAAATATAGTTTCCAATCAACACAAGTCAAGGAGAATAAGTAAAGGATTATCTCCCAACTACTCACTTGGAAATCCTATTAAGTAGTACAACTGAACCGGTTAGCTCCTTCAACAAGAATAAACAGGTGAGGAAAAGGATGAAGAGAGAGAGAGAAACAACTCATAACTTCCCTCAGAGTTCAAGGAGAACCATGTTGAAAACCTTATCTCAGAAAAGTGAGGAAGGATGTCACCAATCAAGGATGGGAGAAGATCTCATTCCCCTTTTCTAAAAAGAAATATATATCTGAATAAAGAACTGAGATAGATATGACTAAGGGATCCTTCAACTCTATCCGCATTGAAAGCATAGAACTACTTAGCAAAGAGTTAGATACATGACGACAACATGCAAGTCGAGACCAAGGATAAGGTTCTCTCATAAACAAACTAGAATTGTTATAGATAGTGTAAAAACTACTACTAATGAAGAGTGTTACAAATGATCTCAGTTAGCAACAATTCACAACAACAACAAAACAATGTAATTTATCCCACGTTAACAACTTTAGTCCCTATACTTCTTCATTTTCCCAAGCAAGAGAGAGAGAAGATAATTTTATTCTCATACAACCACGATTTCCTTTCAGGTGTCTTTGCACCTGACACCTATTCAACCTTTGATGGTTTAAAAGAAGACTTGAATTCAAGATTTTAACAGTTGCTTACCCATAGTCAAGCCAACCCATAATTCAAGCTTCAAAGAATCAAAGGTTCAAGATACAGGTCAAGAAAAATAGAACCCAACCTAGGTTCGTCCACAAGGGAAACAACAAACCACATGACTCCAAATCAAGAATTCAAAGATGAGTTCAGAAGAGAAGAAACAAACTGTAACATATCACCCCAATTCCTTAAAACAATCAAGACTAAACCAATCCATAGTTTGACATAAATACTCCTTTCCTATGATCTCATCTAAACATCAAACTTGATTGCAAAGAGAAGTAACTCGACAAGATAACTGACAAGGTAACTCCTGAAGCACTAAGTCTTTCCTTAGAAATGATACATAAATCAATCAGTAAGTCTTTCCATAATCATGATAACAGGTTCCTATTCTTTTAAATCAGATATATTTTAACAAGGAGATTCGTTCAGGCCCAGAATCAAGCCATTGACAAGTCATCTCCCAAATTACAAGTGCAAGCGACAAAATCAACTTCATTGTGGGTTCAAGCAGATACTAACAAAATGAAATTTCAACAAGGAAGAACAAAAACTCAACATCTTCCTGCATAGTAGTTACTCAACTTCAGAATAGTCTAACAAAGAATTCTCAAATCCAAAACGTATTAAACTCAGAAGAAGTAACTTTCTTACTGTTATTTTAAACAAGTTAGAATCCACTAATACATTGAATCGAACAACCAATTCAGCATAACTCAACAGAAGTAACTAGATTCAAAGCAACTCAAGATGCAACTGAAAATACTACTTTTCTTACCTTCTTAGATCGAATCTTATAGCAAACAATGTTTTCCCATAATCCATTTTGCATACAGACAACAAGATTCACACAAATTTGACATCATTCCAGTCCCAACAAAGTTGAAGCATGATTCACCACTATATTCAATAGAGAACAAACTCACATTCCATTTTATCTAATAGAGACTCTTCATCAGAAAAATGCAAAGAAAAATTCAAGCATGAATGCAAAATAACCATCACAAAATAAAAACCCATTTGTTTCCAAGAGCAGAGTTGTTTTAATGAAGACATTTAGTAAAAATAGAACAACTTAATGGGTAGAGCCTATCATGCCTGATAGAGCTTTTATTGATTTGCAGAAGATTTCAGTTGAGCCTCCATAATCTTTTCCTTTTTCCAAGTGATGTCAACAATTCCAAACTTCCTAATGCCTCTTATACCTCCACTGGATCAAAAATAGCTCAGAGGTGCCAAAAATAGCAAAGGATTGAAAATAGAACTGCTGGTTCGAAGAACCCAAAATCTTCATGTAGAGCAAAAAATCACCAAGCACAAATGACCAAACAACCTCTCCAAAATCCACTTGCATTCCTTCCTAGGTGGTTTCTTTGCCATGACCGAGGTTCATTAATGCAAGGACAACCAACTCTCCCACCTATTTCTCCATGCCACCGCCATCCAAAATGGCGAATTCCAAAACAAACTTTACATGCATTCTATCTTTAGCGATGATGTCAGCTAGGCATCCCCCTTACTCCCCATGCCTCTGCCAAAACTAGTTGATCAGAGTTCAATAAATTCAAAATCAAATCACATTAATGCCTTAGAAACTAATGCCACCGACTCACCATTTTCCATGCAACCCTTAGGTACCCCCTTAGCTTAGTATTATCTTAGGTTAGATTGACATTAGATTAGGATCCAACCTTAGTCTAGGTAAATAGTATTTACCTTAGGTTATTCTAACACTTTTCCATAATTAAAACATGCCAACATAGGTTAAGACATAAACCTTAGTAATAGGTATTAGGTAGACCTGAATTACCTTAGATTAGAATCCACATAGGATATGACATTGTAACTAAGGTTAAGGTATTCACCTTAATAGTCCCGTAATAGGCCCTTAATCCACTTACGCTTTTCAACATCTCATAAAAATATTTAACAAGAAGGTCCAAGTTCATCATTTACAACATGATGCAAAGCAAGGACACCTGGAGTTGGGTCTCTTAATTTTATAACAAAACAAGACTCAGTCACACTACTTTTTTTTTTAGAATGTTAGGTTACCAAGATGATCAGTTAAGAAGAAATGAAGCATACCTTGGATCAATGGAATTGATCCAAGGTTTTGCTATTAACATATGATAAGTATGAAAACAACGATACAAGTTCACAACCCTTTCAGAACACAGAGAAGAATGAATTCAATTTCAAGTAAACAAATTCACGAAAAATGAATCCCTGTATAATAATAATTTATTCATTGCAAACATGATTTCCAATAGTCAAAAGAATACACCTTCCTAAGACAAATCACATGTCAACGTTTGCAATGTCAAGAGGAAATGGAATCAAAGTAACAGTTTGTCAAAGATGTTACAAATATCCTATATAATTCTTCCAACTAGTTTATTCTGCACAAAGAACATGAAGGATTGGAGGAATGAATGGTTAGCATGCTTTTGATTTCATATCCATGCTTTGGCTAGAGGTGTGCATCTTTGTTACATGTGGGTTGGAAGTGTTGGTGAAGAATCGGGGGTGGTGCTTCCGGTGATCGCCAAGGTAAAAATGTTTGAATGTTGTGTGGAGCCTTCTTCTTCTTCTACACAAAAGTAGGAAAATTCAGATGTGGAAAGTATTCTTTGAGATGCTTTGTTGGGTGGGAGAATGGAATAGTTGGAGAACTATGTGTCTTGTCTCGAAAATATCTGCAAGTTTTTGAGCTTGGTTACGTAAGGTTTGAAACTACTTTTAGTATATGGCATATAATGCTTTGGAGAATTTATATTTTGTATTTATGAAATATAATAGGTATGTGGATGTCAAAATGCTTACAAATATTCCCCCATGAATTTTTTTATGTAATATCATGATGATATATATAAACACTAAATATATATGGAATGGTTTTGTAGTTAATTTGATATCTATATTTAAATATGAAATTATATATGGATTAATTTACATTTAATTATATTCTCATAGTCTGGATTGTCGCCCTTTGCTAGTTTCTTTAGAATATCTTTAGTAATTCTCTAGTTACGCTGAGGTTCAATCACATCATAGTAAATGAACTTGGAAGTGTCTCACATCTCTTGAAAATTTAGTAGTGTAGCAGCCATTAGCCCTTATAAAAGAAACATGATTGATTTATTGTTTTATAAACCAATGTTGGCTTCCATGAAATAATTACTATTTAAAACTAATAAGAACCCTATTCTAAAGCGAAGTTAAAGCCTAGCGGCAGCTAGCCCTTATAAAACAAAAACATGTTATGTTTATTATTTTGTAGATCAATGTTGGATTCTCTGAAATCATTAAAATATCTTCCCAAGATCTGCATAGTTTAATCTTAAGGACATTTTAAAATTGATAAGAAACTTATTCCCAAACAAAAATTAAGCCTAGTGGTCACTAGCCCGTATAAAAAGGAAACATGATCGGTTTATTGTTTTGTAGACCAATGTCACTTCCATGAAATCATTAAAATATTTTCCCAAGATTTGCATAGTTTAATGTTAATGACATTTTAAAACTGATAAAACCTTATTCCAAAGAAAAATTAAAGCCTAGCGGCTACTAGCCCATATAAAATAGAAACATGTTATATTTATGGTTTTATAGATCAATGTTGGATTCCCTGAAATCATTAAACAATTTTTTCCAACAACTGCATAGTTTAAATTTTAAAACTGATAAGAACCTTTATTCAAAAGGAAAAATTAATCTGGTGGCACTAGCCCATACATAATAGAAACATTTTCTGTTTATTATTTTTATGAGATCAATGTCGGATTCCAATATTTTGATTTTTGGATTCCAATATATGTGATTTTGGAGTATAATAAATTCCAATATATGTGATTTTGGATTCCAATATATGGAAATTTGGATTCCAATATAGGTGATTCTGGATTCCAATATATGCAATTTTGGATTCCAATATGTGAGATTTTGGAGTCCAAAATTCCAATATTTAACATTTTGGAATCCAAAACTAGTAATTTTAGATTCTAATATTGGCTATATTTTTAGCTTCTTAGACTGGAATAAGTCCAGATTTAGTGAAATAAACATTTTATACATTTTCCTCCTCTTCTTGATTTGTCCCTTTTCTATTCTCATGAATGAATAAATCTAATTCAATTTCTTCTCTCTTTTAACAATTCCAATTCCTATTCCTACCCGAAAAATATGGAGTCTTGGAGTTCTCTCCTCCTTTTAATGTGGGTGCTCCTCCTAAAACATATAATTTAATAAATTCCTTAACTATCTCTTCCAACTAACTTGAGTGGAGTTGGAAATTTTCTTAAGATTATTTGGACATATTAAAAAACATAACCATTCTTCCTTAAAGCTTGGTCATCCTTTTTAATATTTCTCTTGTGCATGGTGTTACACATTATTTATTTTATTTAAAACCATTAATTATTTTATTATTAACTACTATATATTTATACTTGTCTCTTAATATTTTTAAGAACTTAATTACTATCCCTCACGTGATTTATTTATTTAATATGACAATAATTTTATTAAAAGGTGCCTTCAATAATAATTCAGTGTTATTAATATTTATGCATGAACCAAATCCATATATATACTACCTATATAGACCGATAACTACATCATAGACCTATTTTCCATTAAGACTTAAAAAGGTTCTTACCTACTCTTGCGGCCATGCGAGTTTACAGAAAAAGGATTTATACTTCCCTAAAGTGGACACAACCTAGTCACATGGTTTACATCCCTTTTCCACATTGTTTTCCATCATCTATCCACCTCTTCCCGATGATACTCTCCCTCCTTCTAAGGGTAATTTTTCTTATGCACACCACCACTCAACATAGCACTCACACATTTGTTAGCATTAGGAAATAAATGTTAAGAAATAAATTATCTTATAAACTCATAATAATAATTAATACTTTTGTGAGGCATAAATAAGGAAACTTGATCATTTCCTATCTAACCATGGTCATATAATTTTTTTATTGATCAACATGCATAAATCATCTCAAAGCATCTAACTACATTCAAAATTCAATATAGTTTGATAATGTATCCATAATTAAATAAAATTCCATAATATTCAGGTTGTGACATCCCTCCCTACCAGAAAAGACATCATCTCGATGTTAATCAAATAAAAAAGCATCACATGTTTGATCAACTAAAATGATAAGTGTCTAAAACATAACATGTCTAATCAAATAAAAGTATCAAGTGTCTATCAAATGACCATAATTTCTAATCAAATAAAAGTATCAAGTGTCTATCAAATGACCATAATGTATAATCAAATAGATGTGGGAAGTTCGAATAAATTCATCCATGTCCTCCCATATAACTTTGTTCTCAGAGTATTGGTCCCATTGGACCTTACACTAAGAAATCTCTTTGTTTTGTAAATAAAGTTTCGAGTATCAACTATTCAGGGGTTCTACTAGAACCACTCCCGGATCCTCCACCTATAAATATTTCCAATCAATAACATGAGATACATCTGGATGATATTTCTTAAGTAAAGAGACATGAAAAACATCATGGAGTTGAGCTAAAGTGGGTGGTAGAGAAAGCTTATATGCCATTGGATTGATCACTTCCAAAACTTGAAAGGTCCCACGTATTGTGGAGCAAGTTTGGAATCCTTCCCAAACTTGATTGAAATTTTATTTGGTTTGACTCTAAGGAAAACCTTGTCCCCTTTCTCAAAAGTCTGTGGAGTTATTTTTCTATCTGCATAGCTCTTCTTTCTATTTTACTTCAACCAATATTTTATTAATATGTACTATCTACTCTTCCATCTCCTGAAGTATTTAAAGTCCTATCAAGATTCTATCTTCCTTCTTATCCTAGCTAATGGGAGTGTGACACTTATGACCATACAAAGCCTCAAAAGGATCTATTCCCAAAGTAGAGTGAGTGGAGTTATTGTATGAAAACTCAACTAATGGAAAATATCCTCCCATCTATATTTATGATCCATAGTACATACAAGTCATGTCTTCCAAAACTTGATTAAACTCTCTCTGTTTTTTTCATCATCTCAGGATGGTATGCAATGCTGAAATTGATCTTTGTACCAAGGGATGCATGCAAGGTTTTCCAAAACCTAGAATTCATCCTAGTATCATGATATGAAATTATATTCTCTGGAAATCCATGAAGTCTAAATATCTCTTGCACAAATCTACGTGTTAGAGTGGGTGCATCATCATCAAGTTTCCTAGAATGAAATGTGCCACTTTGGTGAGTTTTCAATCACCACTAAAAAAACATCATGTCTATTCTTAGACATTAGGAGTCCTTGGAAAAAGTCCATACTGATAACTTTCCATTTCCATTCTAGAACATTATGTGGGTATAACAACCTGTAGGATGCACATGCTCATCTTTGACACATTTGACATTCTAAACATTTAAAAACAAAATTTGTAATATCTCTTTTCAAACCTGGCCATACATATAACTATTTAACATCTGCTACCATCTTAGTCACCCTAGGATGACTTGAATAGGGAGCACCATGTGCTTCCTCCAAAACTATGGTTCAAAACCACCATGATCTCTAGAACATATATTCTTCCATTAAACCTCAAGAGTCCATATCTCTCTATCTGATAGCCCTCATACCTATGATCTCAACTATCAACCTCAAGAGAAGCCTTGACTTACTTGTAAAATTTATCAGATGGTAGCTTCTCTAGGATATGTTTTCTAAAATTAGTCCAAACTACGGCCATGGTGGCTATGTGTCTTTTTGACTTAGTGCATCTACGACCCTATTTTCCTTTCCTTTAATGTACTCAATATCAAAGTCATACTCACTCGAAACTCTAACCAACATCTCTAGTGGGCGTTTAGGTTAGGTTGAGTAAAAATATATTTGAGACCCAAAGTGATCAGTCTTGAGTTCAAATGGTTTCCCTAAAAGGAAGTGCCTCCAAGTTCACAAGGCATGAACAATAATTCTAACTCCAAATCATGTGGAGCATAATTTAGTTCTCCTTTCCTGATTTTCCTTGACTCATATGCAAAAACGTGGTTATCTTGTAGTAAAAATCCCCAAAACCATCTCTGATGCATCTGTGACCACTGTGAAGTCCCCATTAGGATCGGAACCATCAAGATAGGATTTGTCAACTTTTCTTTCAACAACTTGAAGGCATTCTCACAATTTTAGTCCAAACGAACCTTTTCCCTTTCTTTTGTAGTGAAGTAATTAGACTCGTAACCTTGGAAAATCCTTCCAAAAACCTCCTATAATACCCAACTAAGCCCATAAAGCTTCACACTTCATGCACGTTCTTAGGAGCAGGCCAATCCATAATTTCTTGGATCTTAGATGGATCAACCACTATGCCTTCTTTTGATATAATGTGACCAAGATATTGCACTTGAGGTTGGAAAAAGGTGCATTTAGATAGCTTTCTGTATAATTTGTGTTTTCTCAACCTTTCCAAAACCAACCTTAGGTGCTCATGATGTTCTTCTTCCATCCTAGAGTATATTAAAATATCATCTAGGAAGATGAAAACAATTTTTTCCAAATAGTCTCTAAAGACATTGTTCATCATGTTCATAAAAGTTGTGGGAGCGTTTGTAAGTCCAAAAGGCAGTACGATGAACTTGTAATGACCATAACAAGTTCAAAAATTTTTGTGTAAGTCCCATCTCTTATTCTCAACGATGGTATTATAACCTTAAGTCGATCTTAGAAAATACCGTAGCTCCTCACATTTGATAAAAAAGATCATCAATATGGGGTAAGGGGTACTTGTTCTTTATAGTTACTTTATTCAACATCCTGTAGTCAATGCAAAGCCTTAAAGTTCCATCCTTCTTTTCAAAAATATCACAGGAGCACCCTAAGGAGAAATACTTGGTTGAATCAAACCCTTAGCCAAAAATTCTTGTAATTGAGATTTAATTCAAACAATTCAGTTGTAGTCATACGATATGGGGCTTTGGATTGGGTTCAGTTCCAGGCATGAGATCTATTGAGAAGTCAAACTCTCTCGAGGTGGAAGTCCTAGAAGTTCCTCGGGAAAGACATCCTTATAATCATATAGGAAAGGATAGTCTTCAATGGTTGGTTCCTTTTCACTCTCCATGTCATGGATGTGTACTACATACATGACACACCCTTTTCTCTTCACCTTCTTTAGTTACATCATAGAAATTTTCCTAAGACTAATCTCTCTCTTAGTTCCTTAGATGCTTACTTCTCTTCCATTATCATCTAAACACACTACAATCTTAGCAAAATAATCAACCTTAGCCTAATGTTTCCACAACCAATTCACTCCCAAAATCACATCATATGATCCCAATGGTGTAAAATATAAATTTATTGAGGTTGCTAGTTCGGAAGTTGTAAATCAGCCTCAAATAAGCATTTCTCTACTTTTCACTCAACTCGGTTTCCATATTGCACTACCCAAGTATGTTCCATATAACCAACTTTCTAGATATTTTAATTAAAATTTTAGGAGCTACAAAACATTTAGTTTCCCTATGTCTATCAAAATAGTGACTAGATGACCAAAAAGAGTACTTGATGCTTCTATAGGTGTGGTTTGATGGTCGGGCTGACAGTTATCAACCACGTTGCATGAATGCGTTGCTTTGAAAGGTTTCTATTGGTTTGATGTTTGTACCATATTGGATCCTCTATTGTTTGATGGAAAATGACTAGCATAGTGATCTCCCCTACATATGAAACACCCATCTTTTGGTCCTTTGGTGAAAGTCCCATGGTTTCATGTGTTTCCATTATTGTTCAGTTCAATTTCCATTGCCATTATTTCTATTCTGTTACCATTACTATTGTTTCCATTCCTATTTCCATTACCATTTCCATTTTTTTACCATTCCCATTCCTATTTCTATGAAAATTTCCTCTAGATTTGAATTTTTTTCCTTGTCTAGAGGGGTTGAACCTATTAGTTTTCTAGTTCTTCTTTTGAAAAGATGCGTAGATTGAGAGTTGTTCCCTTTTCTTTAAAATCCTTCCTAGATTCATAGATAGCCTTCAATTTTTTTTCTTATTTCAATGCTTTTTCAAAGACTTGGTCCATGGTCAAAGGTCCATGAACATCAACCTCAGATCCTATTTGGGGTTTCAATCCCAAGATGAATTTTCTGATACGAAACTACTCATCCTTATGATATTATGACACATACTTGAGAAGTCAGGTGAACTTCTCCTAGTATTATGTTACTGACATTCCTTCCTACTGAAGGTTTTGAAACTATGTCAACTTCTGTCAAAATATAATTGTGGTAACCATCTTTTCTAAAAATAGTGATGAACAATTCCCAAGTAGTATTTTTGGGGTGAGGTTTCTTTCGGCCTTAATGTTATTCCACCAAGCCGATGCCTCTCTAGTGAGTTGATAGGCTCCCCATATGAATTTTGTCTTACGAAAGTTAAGGAGCTCAAAGTCTTTCTCCATCTCAATAATCCATGACTCAGCTCCATCTCCTAGGGCATCTCCTTTGAACTTAGGAGGTAGGACCCTCTTGAGATCCTTGGCCAATTCAACCTCTATTTGAGGTCATTTTGGTGGCTCATACTTTTGATCATTGGTTTTATCTATCTCCTCTCCCTAATCATTTGTTCCTCCTCATGTTCTTCCTCTTCTTCCTCCATTTCTTCTTCAACCCTCTATTTTAGAAGGTGTACCTTATCCCTAGTTTCAGTTAACATTGCCATAATTTGGTCTAATTTGTCTTGTTGCTCTTGACCCTCAACATTAGTTTCCCCACTATTGGATCCATTGCTGGTTTAGGCCATTGTTTACTTGAATAGTTTGAAAGAATTTTTAAAAGGTTTTGTAATGAGCTCCATTAGGCCAAGTGTTGAACCTACGGATCTCGATACCAAGATGTAACAACCCATTCTCACTTAACCAAATTAAAGTGGAAAATGAATTTAAGAAAAGATGTCATATATATATATATTATATAACAATAAGTATATGTGCTACTTACATCATCATACATATCTAAAATTCCTTACTTAACCACTAAATCATTTAACATTCATTAACAATAAAGAGGAAGGTAAGATTTATTCCATTAATTTTCCATTTCTTATCATGAAATTTAAAGTTGACCTTTCCATATACAAAATTTGCAAAAATATATATACATTTTAACATTTACATTCTCTACAAATTTCATTATTTATACTTTGACCCATGATCATAACATATAAGTTCAATACATTTCATATAGTCGTGTTCACTTTTTTTTTTCTTTCTCGCTATTTGATATGGAAGTCTTTAATTGTATCCTTGCAACCATGCTTGGGAGAGGGAGAATATCATTAGAACACTTTTCTTCTAACCACATAATTGACAATATCTACACACCTCCTTTACGGAGTGGCCCTACCCTTCAATGAAGCACATAGATCATGGACTATGTGGTAAGAGGATGTATCATGTGAAATGAGGTTGTCGTTCTACCTTCGAGAACCTACCTTGGGCATCTCATGACACCTAGTGAGCTAGGAATGGAATAATTTATACTCCTATGTCTAATTAAGTATACCATAATTTGACATGCTTGTGGCCACAAGACTATAGGGAAGACAAGAACCCACCAAGTCTCCGAGCTCCTCAACTAGGTTTATCAAACCTTGAATAATAAATTAAGTTCTTGAGGAGTTAATGTGAATGACACCACCTAGTGTGTCACATCCTAGTCTCACAAATTCCCAAGGGTTAAAAATACGTTATCTATTCATTCTAGAATGCACAAATTAAGAGAGGGAATGCCAACATCATGCTTAATAAAGACATTTAAATTAAGTAGAAAATCCATTCATTTATTACATAAAGTTTATACTAATACCAAGGTGTAGAAACTAGAATGTTGTTCTATATTGTTTTATTAAGAGATCACACATTGAATAATTCAATATTTATTATTATCTCATTAATTTGTATTGGATAAATTTTCCCGATGTACTTATATGGAATCCAAAACTAAAGAATCGACAAGTTATTTTGATATCATAGTAATATTTAATGAAAATCCCACATTAGTTATCTATCTCATTAATTTTCATCCATATGCGTATACGGATATTAAATTTAGTTGCATGTTGAGCTTGGGTTATTTAGCATTTACGGTAATTTAACAAGGAAATTCACTATTTAGTTTTATTTAATTTGAATAAATCAGCTTTATGATATCTTCTCATGCAGGAAAGGAGAGCTCGAAAGATATAATCTTTAAATTACTTTTATGATGAAATAAAACAATTTTTGTTAACGAAACTACCATAATGGTCTATGCATGTTTTAGAATGTGTTAATCTATTATCCTATCTTAGCAATCAAATAAATAAATAAATATGAATCCTTCCAAATCAACATCGTGAGACTCCACATTGAGTCATCTAGGAAGATGACTCAATGTGGAGTCTATGTCTGATTTGGAAGGATTCGTATTTATTTATTTATTTGATTGGCTAAATAGGATAATAGATTAACACATAAAAGATAATAATATAATTGAAATCAACATTCAACTAAGACCGATTGGATTTAGTGGGAAGGACAATTTCTAGAATTACTTTGATGAGAGTAAATTTGATTAGCTTCTAATCATCAAAGCTAACTAAAACCAGCTCATATGAGGAGGTTAAAAATACATTAATTAGAAAGGAAAACTAAAATTTTAATCTACAATAGACATCTCCAAAGTGAAGCTAGGGGCAAAAACAACAAACCATAAAAATAGATAGTTGGAATGAACTACATAATTTATTTTATTTGTCAAACATTTTAGATAAGAATTTATTGGAAACACAGGTTTGTAATAGCTGGTTGCGCATCACTTCCTACAACCAACCCTCTCTACCTAATGTTGTGAGATTGCAATTGAGATCGGCAGTGGATTGCATTGGCATTGGTTTAGCATGGTTTTAATTGAAAAGTTTAAAAAAATGCATTGTTATGAAATCTACTTCTACCAAAATGATAAGGAATCCTCCCTTTTTGTCATTGATGTTGCTACAAATCCTTCCTTAATGACATAAAATTAAAAAGAATGTATAAGCGGTTAAATTTGATTGAAAATCCGGTGGAGGAGATGGAATACAAAGTAGATTATCAGTTGGGAGTTTTTATTTATCCCAAAACCCAAACTCAGAACATATATAATTAATTCATGTTATTTTTGGAAAAGATTCATACTAGTAAGAATCCTACGATATGGTGACCAAGGTGGTCACAAAGGAGAATTTGAAGTTGTGTTCAACTTTGATTAGACTTCATGGTTGATAATGAAGGGTTGAGAAATTTTCAGTAGTAGGAACAATCTCCAAGTGGGAGATTGTTGGGGTGTGGAGCCTATTTTTGGTCTTCTCAAATTAGTATTAAAGTGTGGAGTTCAAATTGGGAAGATGAAAGGTCATGACCATTTCTTTTCCAGCCGTGGGAAGATGAAAGGTCATGATAGTTTCTTTTCTAGCCATGGGAAGATGAAAGGTCATGACTTTCAAACTTCTAGGGTCGGCTTTTGGACTTCTTAAAGGATTGTAATCCTATAAATAGAGGTGTTAGGGTATCTTGAAGATATCTTGTGTGTTCAAGAGGTCTTGAGTCTTAGTGATCTAGAGGTGATCAAGAGGTGATCAAGAGTGATCAAGGTTAAATAATTGTGTGTTAATTGTGGTTTAGATGTGGTTTAATTTCTTTGGAATTCTGTTGTGAGTTCATAAATGAGAGAAGATTGTGAGATTTTTTTACTCTTGTTGATAATAAAATCTAAGGAAGTTCTTAGTGGGCGTAGTCCACATTAGGTGAACCATGTTAAATCTTGTCTTGTCTTCTTTTGTGAATTATTTATTTATGCTATTATATTTCGCATGTATAATTTTGCTATATAGTTTCCTACTACCGTGGTTTGAGGAATTGTTTCAGATATTTTTTCTTGTCTCACATTTACATGATATTATAAGTTAGCTAGAAAACTAAGGATCTTGTCTCACATGGAGGAGAAAGTTCTTTCTTATAAAGTCCAACTAATTTTCATGGTTCATGAATTAATGTATGATTGCACCCTAATGTTGTATAGTTGCACGTCACTTCTTACAAAACTATATGTAAGATAATTTACATGAATTCATCTAGATGGTTTTTCCTACCATGAGAAAAATATAACCTAAGTTGGGTACCCTCAATGTTTCATGGATGAGTTATTTACAAAGTTTATTTTCATCCCATAAACCTCTATCTTCACCCCCTAATATTTTTTAAAAGTTGAACAACCGGTCTTTAGTGTAGAAAGTGGTTATAGTGTAAAATATTTTCATACCCACATATTTTTCTTTCACTTTTTTTTAATATACCAATTGCTATTAATCTCATATTTAAATCTAACAATTATTTATGTTCTAAGAGGTGTGTCTAATTTTAAGGTCTCATAGATAGCCCTTATTTTCCTTGATGGTTCTAGTAATTTTATCCCCTTATTATTACCACAATCATTTTCTTCACCATTTCTAGGAGCTTGAGAGAATATGTATGCATATTTTCCTATTAATTAATTCTACAAAGGTTACTTTGAGGTGGAAAGTAGATTATCTAATAGAAAGAATAAAACCCTAATTCCCCGAGCCTCATCCTCCTTTATTTAATTTAATTAGGGTGTATTATTTAATATACAAATTTCTTTATCTTCTATCACTAATAGAGTCAAGAATATCCCATAAACAATTAAAAGGTTTCATATGGATTTTTTTTTGAGAATTAAATATTTCATTAATTTTTAATTTTAAATGTTTTCAATTAACATACATAAAAAATATAAATATTGTTATACGTGCATATTCGATTTAATTAACTTCCAACATTAATTTCACAAATCATAATAACATTTTTCAAAGTGACTATTGATCTAGAAACTATCAAAACAAAAGGGAAAGAGTGAACTTAGTTGATTCTATGTGGATCTAGAAACATTTGGGTGGTATGAGTGTAGGAATAGGCATATTTGTAACTAGAAATGCTTCGTTGCTAAAACTATAACCTAAAACCGATCCTATTCAAAACCATACAACTCAATCCAAAGTGTCCATATGGTCTTGATCCTATTTTATGGTCTTGTACCTACTTGGAATCTTGGTCTAAAACTTCCTAAGTGTCTCACATTTCTAGAAATTTTTTTCGTTTGTGTTTTTTTATTAGGGGTAAATAGTTTTGAAGGGACTATACCTTGTTACAAAAAAATCTCACAAGCCAAATATAGCATCAAAAGCAGTCCATAGTTTTGAAGGGACTATACCCCATCACAAGAAGGCTCAAAAGATAAATAGCAAAATAAAAGCATCAAAAAGGATCAAAATATAGGATATACATGAGGACAACTATATTTTAAGCGAAAAATATACAAAGGGAACTGTAAAAAGTATCAAATATGCAACAAAGCAACATAAAAGCAACATCCTTTCAAAATCAAAATAGAAATATGGAAGCAGGAACAATCCTCTTTAGTTGACTGCTTTATCAATCTTTATTTTTATCTTCTACAAAGAGGTGAATAATGTTAGGGAAGTGACATGTGAGGGATCCTTTTTATCCAATTGTGAGAGAACTAAGTCCCTTGTTGAATCTGACTCCCAGATGACAACATGAATGTTCTTGAGTATACAAATTTTTTGACATGTTACACCATGGAGTTTTAATTTTCCTTGAGCATAGAAATGGTACAATCATGCCTACCTTTTGCATTACCCAGTCTATTGTCCATAGAATTAAGCTTCTTGTAGATTTGTAAAATCTGCTCATTGTCCTTGTCAAGGTCATTATGCATCTTCCTCTTTCCTTCTCTCTTACAAATTTGTTTGAGATCTTCTTTCAGGTCTCTAACTTCCTTCTCCAACTTAACAATTTTGTTGAGAAGCCCTTCCTCCCTTTCCTTGGCATAAGTATCCGTAGGATTGCTAATATGTAGAAGATTTTTGATAATTCAATTTCTTTCTTTCTTCTACGAAGTAACCTCTCGGGGGAAGGGTTGATTTATGGGGTAAAGAGGATTTTTAGTTCTGATTTTTCTACACTCAAAAGAGATTGTGGTGGTAATGGAGTCGAGTGATGGGGGCAGGCGGGGGTAAGCGAGATTGAGTGATGTTGGGAAAGATAATGGCGGCAAGTAACAAGATGAGACCTTAGTG
>CM031237.1:12720999-12797162 GCA_018340775.1 Taxus wallichiana var. yunnanensis
TTCCTCTTGGTCTTACAAACCCCACATCCTATTCTAGTCTTCTATTTATTTATCTTTATTAAATCTAAACACTAGCGCCCTTCAACCAAGACGTTAAGCACTTTGAAATCCTCATCCTCCTCTCGTACCCCCAACCACTTTGTATCTTACTTGCTCCTTTTGGGCCTCTTTTATCTTTGGGAATCTTGTTTTCTTATGGGCCAGCATTTTAGTTTTCAATTACGAAATTACAACAAGGGGATCATAAAAATACAAAGATATGTGATCATAATAAGGTGCCAAGATCTAAGCATATACTATCACTACCTAAGGTCGTATCTAAAGGAATTATAATACCATCAAAACATCCATTTATATATCATTAAAGGGACAAGGGACTCGTATTTTCTACATACACTTCATAGGAGGGGAAATTTATTTTTCCATACAAAATCGACTTTACATTGCTACATCTAGATATTGCTTGTTATCATGTGGATCTTCGCACAAGATCCTCCTAGGGAACGATTCTACACACACACACACATACAAAACTACATGGATTTTGAGATGTATTAAAGTTATCGGTCAGTAAGTTCACTCTATTAGGTGGTTATCTGGGCTCGGCCTGACTCCCCATTTGTATATTTTTATTTTTAGGATTTGATGTGTTTTTGAGATTTTGTAAGAGATCATTTATTTTTTTAGGTTATGGATAATTCTATGACATAGTGCAACACATAAAGTGATCAATAATCAAGGTTAGCAATATTGGTTCAACACAAGAAAAATCATATTCCAACCATTTTCACAAGTCACATGCACCTAGAGAAGACTTTATCCCTAGGTGCCCCTAACTAGTCCAGAACCCTAATGGCCTAGCATATCCAACATTTACAAAATTTATCGTATGGTGTAAAAGTTTCCTCCTCTTTTCATCGGCCTTCAATTCTAGCATACTTCGTGATCAATTGCAAAATATACAAAATCTTCTATTCCCTCTCTTACACCTAGGGTTTTATATTTCTTTAACTTATTACTTAGGTCAAATTTGTACTTTAGTGTTTTATTTATCACATGTGACTATGCAGTTATAGTACTAGGATTTCACAAAATTCAATATTTTTAAAATCATTTGGTGAACTCCACTCATGATCGGGTCCTTCACATCCTTTTTCGCATACCATATTTTCTATTATGGCTTAAAAGGTTCATTAAATATATTTTTCTAAATTACTTCAAATGCATTCACCTTACAGAGTGGTTATTCAAAAATCCCTAGACACCATATTTCTCCCTAAAGATACACCACCCACTCAAGTAAGCACAATTTTTATCATCTCTTCGATGACCCTAGCCTTCATGATCCTCCATCCAATCAACCCATCTTAGATTCAATTCAAGCCTTGCATTATTTATTTCAAGACAAATTTAAGCTATGGAATCAATGATTATATCTCTTAAATATGAAATTCAACATCTCAAGGATGCTTCTCAAGCCCATGCTACTTCTTCTACTTTTATGTCTCCTACATGTGCTCATATCAATGAACCTCAAGTCTTACCATTTTACACCTCTCAAGTTTTAGCTCAATGCTAAGCAACATGACATACTTATTAAGATCCTTAGTCATAAATTGGTCAGTCTTCCACCTATTCATTGTTTACCTCCTCCTTATCGGCTTGATAACTATCAAGGTATCCCATTTTATAATTATCATCACATCAATAGACATCATGAAAATAATTTATATACTTTACAATGAAGAATCAAACATCTTGAGAATCAAGTATTTATCTAATTTGTTAGACAACATTTTGTTGCATGCTCATCCACACATGCTACATCCAAATGGGCTACTAAATCTACTCCCTCTATGTCTAAGTGATCATCATGCCACCACTTCTAATGTTTCACCTTTGTCACTACCAGCGCCACCTATTCAGCCCTAATTAAAACTAATTATCCTCCTCTAAAGATCAATATAGCACCTCCTCCTCTCAATTCTTCTACTACATTACGAATCCCAAAAAGAAACCAATAGCTAAGAAAGACAAAAAAAAACTCTAGTTGGCCTCTTTTCAACTTCCTCCATTCAAGGTCCCTCTCCACCACTCTACTTCAACAATCGATCATTTTTGTTAAGGAAACTACCGCCACATTGATTCCTTTAGCAACATCGACTAGATATACACTTCTTATACAATTTGGGGCATTGTGATTACTTCTCTCCCCCTTTTTAACATGGGTTGCAGTGTCAAGACCAATTCTATTGCTACGCTTTGTGCTTCATATTTCATCTTTCTAAGCATCATTACACAACTTGTATCATCATTACCCTATGACGCAATCTAGTTCCATGGTTCATACCTAATCCGAATCGCTAAGGGTCTAAATATGAATCAACCTCACACCATTCCACATTCAATACTTTACACTTCATGATTGAATCTTTATAAGATACACATCTTTTAAACCATTACCCTATGTCGCTTTAGGGACACGTTGTGATACTTGGTTAATGATTGACTATGAGGGCATATTACATACACGAACCTCACACACTACACATTTCTACACTCGCATTATTCATGAAACATATTTCTAGCATCACATACTCACATAACACACTACCCTATTGTGAGGCTCTAGTTCCATGATTCATACTCGAATGTTGAGGGTCTAAATCTGAAATGAACTCGACCTCATCTCATACTCTTCACACTCTATGCTTCATTATATATCTTTCCAGTACGCACGTGTTCAAACCATTTTTGATGACACACTCTTGTTTTATCGTTCATTCTTGATTGTTGAGGGTATTTCTAAAGGAACCTAATTTCACTCATACATGCACATTCGTTTCAAAGTATGCCGCTCTATCACATTCATCTTTCATTCCATTCTATTCCATTTCACTCAATCAAAACATACCGCATATCTCGGTTATATTTACTCTTGCTTACTTATGCTTACATGTACACATTGTTGTTACTTATGTTAGTTAGATATTTTGTATGTCATTATCTTTCCTATATACAAATGCACCTTCACTTTTTCTTAAGTTGTGAATGTAGACTTCCTACATATATTTACATGTAACATTGATGCTTGGCATTATAACCTACTAAGGTCCCACCGAGGCTCCTATAGGGCATCTACATTTGTACACATCACTAAGCTGGTGTTATTATTCTATTACATATTACTCTTCACTTTTACTAGCACACTACTCTATCAAAGTATATATATAGGTCTTGACATAATTTTTATCTTTCTAAAGATGCTAACTGTGCTTCATGTGTAACATTTGCTTTGCAGAACTATTTTCCACCATGGTTTCGATGCTTTGTTTGCTTATTATACATTATTATTTTCAAGATTTTCCCTATGTCTTGTTTGATCACTATTTGTATACTTTTAGCCGCTTCATCCCTCATTGTCTTGAAACACTATGAGAAAATGACCATGATCGCAACTCACTTCTTGTGGTTTGTATTGTCTTCTTGGTTTCTAGTTCACACATTATCTTCTATATGTATATTCATCTTGTTTTAATTAACATATGTTTTCAAAGCCACTTTTTTGCATGTGTCATGGTTTCTACCATGCACATTCCCTCCCCCCGCAAGATATCCATTTCAGATCAATGTTTGGTCCTCTCCCCGGGGCTACATCCTCCTAAAGCGACATTCGTGCATGCACCTAAAATGAGGGGGATCATACATTGGGTGAATCAATCACCCCATTCAACATTACACATTCATAATTTAGACCTTCACAAAGATACAAGGAACATATTAGCCTCTAGTTACAAAAATGTCCCATAACTGACTCCTCAACATAAAACATAAACCACCGCCCGTATATAGACATGATTTCTGGGTGCTCCTCGACCTTCCTAGGCACCTCATGACCGGGGGAAGTTACACGATTTTTCTCATATCAAACATAGTTTTTAGCGGTTTATAGAGCATTTTGTGTAGTATAGGAACAATCCTCTAGTAATCATAATGCATTCTATCTACTTTGTCTTATTTTTCTACTGGATCGAATAGGAGCAAAGAAATATCACATCATCTCAGAATGGTGTATAAATTTTAGGAAAAGTTAGGGATGGAGAATAACACTAGACCTTTCTCCCTAACACTTCTTTTATCATGGCATGAGATCAAACAAAACCTCGCACTTGGCGTGAGATCCCTTGAAATCATATCTCTTTTATAAAGCAGTTCATGACACTTTCTATCTATTTCAATCATCACATTTCAGTGCACATGTTTCATTTTTACTACTTTTTCATGTTTTTACACACTTTTACATATTTGGATCAAATTTTTCATATACACATATTTGAATACTCTTTTATCTTCCTTTGGCAGAGGTTCATTCTTATGAGAAGCATAGAACACATCAAGCAATAGGACAATGACAACAAGTACAACCACGACACAACACATACACTTCACCCCTAGGGTCATATATTCTTATTTAGCTCCAAACTTCATTTATCACTCCACACTTTTTCTTGTATCCTTTGCACACTTTCACCACAAATCTACATGGTTATCGTGTACACATCTCTTATCTAGTTCATGTTATTGAAAATTCACTCAACAACATAAAGTGGGGAAAATATAGACACTAAATCATGCACTTAGGTACATTTCTAGGTACTAATCACATACTACTATTCCTATGATTCCTAAAGAGAGAAATAGTAATCGACATCTATCTTTGGCCTCTTTTCTATCTTTTCCGGTTTCCTCCTTGGTCTTACATTGATCCATAGGGATCCAAAATGACTCTAATTTATCAAATCAGCCAACACGAAGAAGAAAAAATATACACGGAGGTTCTGTTTGTTTAGTGATAGACCGCCACCCTCATGTGACAGATCACAGTCCTAGGACCGTCGGCTTGACTGGGTAGCGGTCTTGGCTCTTCCAGACAGAAAATAAAATATGACATGAACAGTCCCAAAATTCCAAAGGGTGTCCATGTCTCTTCTTCTGCATGACTTTTCCCATTCTCAAGTGCAGGAGAACATGAGAAAGACTATAAATGCATGTTATGGAAGAGAACAAAGGCATCGAAGCATGAAGCAAGTGAGTAAGAAGCTCTTAGTGTTGAATTGTGATTTGTAGCTAAAAGGAGTGATTGAGTCGGATGAGTAAGCAAGCTGGGAGGAAGTGTGAGATATTATCTACTTCTCTTTCATACTTATTGTAATTTTGTTTATTATTGAATTGGCCAATAAAAGTGGGAAGAAAGAGCAATTTCCATTTCGATCGGGGTTTTCCTCCTATGGAGGTTTTCCAGGATAAAATTGTTGGTGTATGAGTCTATAATCTTTCCCTTTCGTTAGCATAATTTAAAGATAGGCATATTTATCGTGCATTTTATTGCATTGTCTTTTATTTAATAATGTGCAACATGTGCACTCTAGTCTAGTGAGTTGCATTCAATATTGTTATGTTCGATAACATTCAATATTGGTATTAGTAAGTAATTGCATGTGCATGTGAGATGGGTCTTATCATCTCGTAGTTGGTGCCACGATAGGGTGTCATGTCTATCCATATGAGGGTTGTCTAATATCTATAAATATTACAACTCTTGCATTGTTATGTAATCCGATTTCATGATCAATAATATTTGTGAGGCTTTTGTCCCTTTTTGGTCATTGCAATCTTATTCTATTCTATCATTTTGGTATCTAAGCTATACCATTATTATCATTTGGTATCGTGAGGAGGTTCTATCCAAGCAAGGTCAAGAGGAGCACTATTGGAGAGGATCCATTGGAGAAGAAGATCTCGCATCAAAGGAGAGCCATGAAGCATCCCGTAGTCTCCATTCCTTCCAAGTATCCTCAACAAAAATTTGACCTATCCACTTATTCGAAGGTAATTTTTTTATTAGTCATCGACATAGCCAATCGATCCAACATATGGTGGAATATTTTAGATTGGAGATCTTAAACAAAAAAAAAAGGAGAAAGATCTTGAAAAAATTGCAGATCTAAAAAAGAAAAGATTTGTGAAAAAAAATGAGAGAGATCTTGAAAAAAATTAGAGATCTAAAAAAAATCAGATCTCGAAAGTGGAGGTGTGAAGAATTCGGGAGCAAAGGTGAAACAGTGGCCAACAAAATTCCAACAGATAGCTCTTAGAAAAAGGACATGAATTTTTCATACAAAGGTCGATCGATGTTCCGTTTTTTTTTTCTAGAAATATAAGAAGGATGCGCATAACTTTGCAATTTACATTATCTTCGATTCGGCCTCTACATGTGAGAAAAAGTCTCATAAGTCGGATCATTTTTTCTTCAAAAAATCAGATCTTAGTAAATTGGTAAGATCTCAAAAAAATATGATTCCAATTATTCTAAAATTTTGTGGGTTTCAAGAAAACTATTGTATGATGCTGCTGTAAATTTTTTAGAAAAACCTAGATCACGGCTTGTGAGAAAAGGTGAAATCAATATTCAGATTGTTTGTTTGAATCTTGGGAACAAACAAGTCGGCCGGTTCAATTCCTACTCTCTCCATATTTTTTATTAAATTTTTTTTTTTTTGGAAAATTAGGAGAAATTACTAAATTTTGGGAAATCTCCAAATTTAGAAGCTCACCAAACACATTTAGAACCACCGCTAAATTTAGTGGAAAACCTATTGGGGGTAAAAATATTTTTGGCCTAAATTGTATTTTGTGATTCTAGACCCTTTTTCTAAAATGGGGGACACAAAACTTCATTTTGATGTAATTTTAGAGCATGTTGTACTAATATTGGTGCATAAAGTGAAAAAAAGAAAAAGAAAAGTGTAAACTTTTTATTTTAAGTTTGGTTCTATCACACGAGATCTTTGATCTCATGCCAGCTGCTCGGGTCATATATGGTGCCTCCGGGAAGCACTTACGGGTGATGCCATCGTGACTACTACCGCACTTAACGCCAACACATCTTCCTAAACATTATTTGGGCATCAACCCTATAAAATCGACTTGGGAGTAATAAGGACACAATACACACACATTTGAGCCCTCCCATCCGCTTGTGCTTGCACAAACCCCTCTCCGTCAGACTGCCTAAGTACCATGTACTAAATTCTTTCACGCACGCGTTAACACCTCTTTCCATACCGATGGGTATATTGAAAGGGTGATCTTCTTTCACGCATCGATGGGTATATCGAAGGAGCGTATATAAAAAGGTTTGGTATATCGGCTTGAAAGATATTGAGAGGAGACCATAAACCTAGAGTGATAAGAGCCTTACCCTTTGTTAGAAATTCAAAGTTTCAGAAATTCAGATTGTAAAAATGGGTGCACAAGCACCAAAGTTCTTCTTGCCGCATTCACAACTGCTAGAGGAGACAACTATGTTGCATGGAAACCGAAGATCAAGATGTTACTTGAGTTTGAAGACCTATGGACAGTTATAGATGGAAAAAACAAGATCACTTGATGATGGAAGACAACAAGTTCAATTTGGACAGGCTAATCAAAAGGTGAAGTTGATCATCTTGTTTAAAGCATAATAGATGATGTGAAACCCCACATTAGAGATGCCACATCGCCAAGGATGCATGGGATAAGTTGAGCACAAATCTATAAGGCAAAGAACAAGAATGCCATCCTCAACCTACTATCACAACCAGCATACTCTCAAGTTCAAGCACAATGAGAAGGTTGAAGTTTTTTTGAGACGAGTCGCTACTTTGAGGGAATCTCTATTGGCATTGGGAAAAGAGATAAGTGATGAAGACCTTTGGCATTACTAATGTGGTTGCAGCACTTCCTCCTTCCTACTGTAATCTTTGTGACAACTATCAATATGAGTGAACACACAATACCTTTGAGAAGTTGGTCAATCTACTTCAACAAGAAGATGCAATGAACAACAAAGATCATGAAGATGAGCAAACACTATCTTCCAATCATAAAGGAAAGGGGAAATTTCAATCCAATCACAAGAAGTCCCAACAAAATCAAAGTCAACAAAGGTACCAAAGTCAACGAGACAACACCAAGAAGTGTCCCATTTGCAATAGAGGGGGACATGACATCAAAGATTTGGTACAATTCCTACAAAAAGGGTTCATCAAGTAATTCAAAACCCAATAACCAACATGGTAACAATAATTCAAATCAAGGGAAGTCCAACAATAACAACAATCAAGGGGTAAAATGGTAATTGCAAAGAAAACCCAAACAACTAGGGTACATTTCAAACATGAGGATGATTCAAATGAAGGACACACATGTATTCTCGCTTCAATTTGATGAAGAAACCAAGTCCACACAAGATATCTCGTATGTTGACTTTGGTGCAACTCGACACATGACTCGGATGCAAGGATTGGTTCTACACATATATGACTCACCTAACAAGAACCGTGTGTCATTAGGTGATGACTCATCATACAATGTCAAGGGATTGGAAACATTTCACTACCTCTTGGAAAACATGACTACAAAATCATAGATGTATCAGTAGTCACTGGTTGACCAAGAATTTGCTATCGCTAGTCAACTCCTTGATCACAACTTGAAGTTGGAAATTGTGTGAATAATGGAGAAAAAGTGTGCTGCTTGATAAGAGATAAGTCAAGAGGTTCCAAGATTGTAGCAAGAGCCTCCAATGTGGGACACATGTTCCAACTTGATTTTGTCCATAAGGATGATCAAGCTTTAGTGGCCAAAGACACACAATCTGCAAAACTATGGCATCACAGATATGGTCACATCAGTTTTGGCTATCTCCAAACACTTCAAAAGGGCAACATGGTGAAAGGATTACCTACACTCAAGCACAACACTGACAAGTGTCACAATTTCCTAGCTGGAAAGCAACATAGAGTACCCTTCCAGAAGAACACATATATAGCTAAGGGAAATCTTGATTTGGTGCACACCGATCTTTGGGCCCATGCAACCAAGTCATTCTAGATGTCAAAACTTCATGCTTTGTGTTCATGAATACTCAAGAAAGATGTGGATATATTGTCTAAGAAACAAGAGTCAAGCCTTTGAGACATTTAAGAAGTTCAAAGCACTTGTTGAGAATGAAGTTGGTCGCAAGATCAAAACTCTCCGCTCAGATCGAGGGGGGGAATTCACAAGCAATGAGTTCAAGACTTACCTAAAAGCTCATGGGATTCGTCGAAAAATGCCTCCTACTCACACACCACTGAAAGAAATGGTATAGTTGAGAGAAGGAATCGTCTTATCATGGAAATGGTGCGATGTATGATTGATGACTCAAAGTTTAACAAAAATACATTTTAGGTAGTAAGCTTGCAAGAAGCTGCAGTCTATTTTTTTGAACAGAGTGCCCACAAGAGCTCTTGAAGGAGTGACACCTCAAGAAGAATGGTCAAATCGTAAACCATCAATTTCACACCTAAGAGTATTTGGGTGTAAAGCTAAGCATGAACATACCCAAGAAGAACAGAACAAGTTGGATATGAAAGCCGAGAAATTGATATTCATTGGATACCATGTGAAGAAGCACTTGGGTGCATTATGGATCCGAAAGCAAAGAAAGTATACACAAGTAGGGATGTTGAGTTCTTTGAGAAGAAACAAGCAGATGCTCCACTCAACGACTCAACAAACATACAGCAATACACCTCTTGTGAAGACAAAATTTGATGTTTCCACTGAAGATGATAGTGATGAATTGGATGATGGTGAAAAATTAGATCCACCACAAGCCAATGGAACAGCTAAGAAGTTACCTAAATGGTATACTCAATTAATAAGAGATGCAAATTTGGATGAAGCACCTAGTATATCATCCAATCCTGGACGTAGAACTCGCAGTCAAGCTCGTGAAGAGGTCAATTATGCCCTAATGAGCAGACTTGTTGAAATAGTTGAGCCATCTACAGTTCAGGAAGCCCTACAATCAAAATCTTGGAAAGATGCCATAGATTCAGAGTATCAGTCAGTGATGAAGAACAACACATGGCAACTTGTCGACCTTCCACCAGGGAAGAAACCCATTGGATGCAGATGGATATTCAAGACTAAGTACAAATCAGATGGGACTATTGACAAGTATAAAGCAAGGCTTCAGAAAGCAAAGGGGTATGCACAACAAGAAGGCATTGATTATGAGGAGACATTTGCTCCACAACCAAGATCAAGACAATCGTGGTGATCTTTGCTTTACTGCACAATTTGGTTGGAAAGTCCACCAAATGGATGTGAAAAGTGCCTTTCTTAATGGAGATTTGCAAGAAGAAGTCTATATGACTCAGGTAGAGGGTTATGTAATACTAGGAAAAGAGATGATGGTATGTAGACTCGTAAAATCTCTATATGGCCTAAAACAGCATCCCGAGCATGGTACATCAAAATTGATGAGCATCTCATGAGTCATGGATTCAAAAGGAATCCTTATGACCCCAATCTCTACCTCAAAAGCAAGGGGGAGATTGTCATTGTGGTTGTTTATGTCGATGATCTAGTCATTAGAGGTGTAGTTCTATGAAGATGATCGACGCAACAAAGAAGGATTTTAATCGATCGTTTGACATGATAGATCTTGGGATCATACACTATTGTCTTGGGTTGGAAGTATGGCAAAGAGAATCATATCTTTGTGTCACAAGTTTGAAATACACAAAGACAACGCTTGAGAAATCGTGGATGATGGTGCACTCCTATTGTTACACCTATGGAAGTGAGACTTGATCTATCTCGCTCGATCCATCACCATCAATGAATGCAACTCTCTATCGGCACCGATCGAGAGTCTAATTTACCCGACATATACTAGACCGGATATCAGTCATCGGGCACATCACTATTTATCACGCTTCATGAAAGAACCGAAAATATGTCTTTGGAAAGCAACAAAGAGAATACTTGAGATATCTAAAGGGTACAATTGACCTTAGTCTAGAGTACAAGAAGAACGAAAACTTCTTCTCGACAGATATTCGATTCGATCATGCAGAAACATGGATGATAGGAAGTCAACATCGATTCGTCTTCTTTATGGGATCTCGGGTCCGATATCATGGGAAGCAAGAAACATAAATTTTTTTCTCACTCTTCTATAGAAGTAGAGTATCGAAAGTGCAGTGAAGTGTTTTTGCAGAAGCAATATGGCTACGCCGAATACCGGAAGGAATTGGTCTACCACAATAGAAATCTACTCGGTATATATGTTGATAATGAAGGAGTTCTGAAGCTTGTTCGCAATCTAGTATTTCATGAGAGAACCAAGCATATTTAAGTACAGGTTCATTTCATACGCGAGCATGTCTTGAAGCACAACATACAGCTCCAGTTCTGTCCTACAGTTGAATAGAAGGTAGATGTTTTCACTAAGTCACTTGCACATGACAAATTCACACTGTTCAGAGAGTTCCTCTCCACTTCATTGGAAACTATGCAAAATTAAGGGGGGAAATGTTAGCATAATTTAGCATAGGAATATTTATTGCATTTTATTGCATTGTCTTTTATTTAATAATGTGCAACATGTGCACTCTAGTCTAGTGACTTGCATTCAATATTGTTATGTTGGATAACATTCAATATTGGTATTAGTAGTAATTACATGTGCATGTGAGATGGGTCTTATCATCTCGTAGTTGGTGCCTGATAGGGTGTCATGTCTATCCATATGAGGATGTCTAATATCTATAAATATTACAGCTCTTACATTGTTATGTAATCTGATTTCATGATCAATAATATTTGTGAGGCTTCCGTCCTCTTTGGTCATTGCAATCTTATTCTATTCTATCATTTGCTATCTAAGCTATACCATTATTATCATTTGGTATCGTAGCTATACCATTATTATCACTTTCAGCAAATTGTTGATTCTAAGCACAAGTATAATTCATTCACTAGCTATCTCTGTTATTTTCTAATAAAAAGTATAACCGCATAAATTAATTGTGATTTCGTGGATAATTCCAAAGTTGAAGAGTTTACAGATCATTTTGGTATCGAGCTAACAATTATCTAAGATTGTGATATTCGTTCTTGGATTTTATGACGATGTGAGATATAAAGGTGAAGAGGATTTACCTTACGATCCAAAAATTTCTACAAAGAAGTGGAAACAAAGAATTAGGGGGAAAATGGAGGTAGAGAACTTGGTCTATAGAATCAAGATGCTAGTGACCATGATGGATATGATGTTTAGAAGGAAAGAAGAGCTTTACGATTTACTAAAGATAACTTCTATCAAACAAGACTCAATGGACTCGGTGGTTTGGAGCTTAGCTGAAAATTTTGGCATATAAAGCAGCCACCATGAGGAAAGTTATGGGGAAGAACATGAAAAGATACTTATAACATAAGAGAAAAGGTAAAATCCAATCATACTCCTTTTAAATTTGAAACGAAAGTTGAGATTAAAAGCTTTGAAGGACAAGTAGATGCAGAGTTGCCTAATAAATGGTTAAAATAGTTAGAAGTCTACTTTAGCATCCATAATGTCACCGAGGCATAGAGGATCACCTTTGCATGTCTCTAAATGGAGGGACATGCTCGGTTTGGTGGGAAACCATCTAGCCACTTGTGAAAAGAAAAAGTGTCCTATTGTGAAATCTTGGCAAGAATTTAAATAAATACTTAGAGCTAACTTCTATCCTATTGGCCATAAGACTCACCAAATGATTAAATGGCAATATTTAGACAAGGCAAGTGGTTAAAGTGTGTGGACTATACTACGGTGTTTCGAGGCAAGCCATGTCGCTTAACATGGAATTGGAGGATGAGGATATTCGACCAAGTACTTGGGAGGACTTCACACTCACCTCAAGAAAATTCATCTCCACAAAACCCAAATATCTCAATGAAGCATGTGAATAGGCATACTACATAGATGATGAAAAGAAGCAAGGAGAAGCAGAGCCAAGGGTAAAGCAATCAAAAGAAAAGAAAGAGTTTGGGCAAACAAGTAACAAGGGTAAGTGGAAAGGGAAAGCTAAAAAAGTTTCCAAGACTTTGAATACTTATAAAGATCCCAAGAATTTTTGCAAGAACTATGATATCAATGGTCATACTGACGCTACATGTTGGAAGTTACATCTCGAGTTGCATCCGAAGAACCAAACCAAGGAATCAAAGAAGTCCATGACAGTGATTGAAAATGTAAGGGGAGGTGGAAATCGAAGATGAATCTAATGTAGACGAGAGGCTTGGATGCATGGCCACCAACATGGACAACTAGGAAGAGGAGATGAGTAAACTATTTCAGATCAAAATAGATCAAGAGAACTAAGGTAAATGCTTTGGTTGATACGGTTCTCGCCTAACTTGATTTATGAAGCAATTGTAAAGAAGCTTGGTATTGAGACTTACGAGCATCCACACCCTTATCCTTTGGGTCAGTGAAGAAGGGAGTTGAAATTCAGGTAACAAGAATATGTAAGGTCAATTTTGGGGTAAATTCCTAATATATTGATGTTTTTGAAGATGACGTTATACCACTTGATGCTTTTGATGTTTTATTTGAGAGTCCTTACTTGTATGTTAGGGAGGAAATATTTATGAGGAGGGAAAACCTAGCATGATGGTTCAAGGATGGGATCAGCTACAACATCCGAGCACACCAGTGTAAGAAACAAGTTACTATGGTAAGTGCTAACCAAGCAAAATGACTTATTTAGGCAAATCATAATCAGTTTTGTTTACTTTTATTGAAGGATAAACAAGATGGGGTAGAAGTTGTAGAGATTTCTAACTAGGGAAAACATGATTTGGATAGTATTATTCAATATTTTTAGGAAGTATTTCAGGATCCTAGTGGGTTACCACAAAAATGGGAAGTAGAGCATGAGATTTAGCTATTACCAAAGTCTCCTCTACTGAACATTGGGTTGTATAGGCAATCCTTGCTTGAGAGTATCAAGCAAAGAAACAACTCTAGGAATTACTAGACTAAGGGGTGTGTTGTCCCCTCAAAAATTTACTCGCTTTTGAGAAGTTCAAAATTGAAATTTTTGAGTTTATCACTTTTCTATCATTCTCGGTATTGAGAAAAGTAAAAAAGTTGAGAAGAATCTGCGTTTATGGGTCATTTTGTGTGATTTGTGGGTCTCATCGAACATTTTTGTCCTGTGTGTCCCAAGTTCATTCGGGCTCCTATTCACCGATTAGTCGTTTTACCCAAGTCTGTTTCTTTTGGGCCCATCGTAAATTTTGTCCCAAATGTCCCAAGTTCTCTCGGGCATAATGTTCACTTTTCACTCGTTTGGCCAAATCACGTGCCTCGCGAACTTTCGTCCCTCATGTCCCAAAAGCATTCGTGCATCTTTTTCCCACATCACACACACATCGGCTGAATCGTGCTTTCACGTCCCAAAGCGTGTCCCAAATGAACCAAAAGCAATCCCCGCTAATTTTTCCTGCTCTTCCCAAATATCTTGCTTTTCAAGTTGGTAGATGTGTATTTAATGTGCATTTATTACCTTTCTCTCTCCTAAACGGCTATTTAATAAGCTTCCCCTTACGCATTTTTGCACACTGCTTTCTTACTATCTATTGCTCATACCCTCGCGATCAAAATTTCTGCGCACGCACCCATTCCCCCTGCAATTTCATCGAGAGTCCATACTGTGACCTTGTTTCTCGAGTTGTTATCAACATGAAGATCAAATTTCAAGGTCAGGAGAAAGTTTCACCTCTCGAGTCTGCCATTCCCGATATCGGGGACAGTGAAGTTCGCCACCTTGACTTTAGGGATTTCGGACGAGGATGAGTGACTCAAACCCCTCTCATATGGCACAAATGATTCACGATAGTGGCTTGGCATTCGCCGTTGGTTTCCCAATCTCGGTGTAATGTACAGACATAAAGACTCACCGTGGTGCTCATTTCAATCCCGACTCAAGTGAGCTAACAAATGTGCATGGGGAGCTCATTACCAAGGTCGATGTTGCTGCCATTGGCATTGCCCTAAGGATCCCTGACATGGACAATTCAATAGTAATCTCTCAAAACCGTGCACAATGTGCCCTCTTTGACAAGCGACAGTGAGAAATACAAGGTGAGGGTGGCGAAGTCTTGGCTTAAAAACCCTAAAAAGGGGGTGTCTCGTCTATCCAAGGTTCTGTTTCGTGCCGATTTCAATGAGGAGTTATCAGATTTTATAATTCTACTAATTCGGGTCATGGGATTACCTCTAGCAATGAGTTCCATTTCTGGATGTACCCCTTATAAAAATGGTGTGCGAAGGAACTCGAATATCAACCGGGCAAAAATCAGCAAAGATGAACCTAGCAGAGTAGGCCTATGCAATGTACAACAAACCAAGAAGTTCTACATGACTTCATACCTGATGTATACCCTAGCAGCATCAAGGCAATGGTTTGGATTCACATACATTGATGCTCATAAGGGTGACCCTGTATATGCCTACTGCCCTCAATTCACCTTAGACACTAGCAATCGCAACTTCAGGAGGGTGAATGATGCTTTCACCATGTACATTGTCAGGCTTCTAGAGAGTGACACGGCGAGGAGATTTTCTGATGAAGCTATGAACCTAATATCGCACTACGGTGCCTACTTCATCCAGTTTAGAAAATTCTCCTATATAAGGCTTGCAGGCTATGAGAGCACTCCTCTCAAGCTTCCTATGTTCTACAATGATAAAATGGCCTTGATCGAGATATGTAGGCAACTGGAAAAGTTACACAGAACCTGCAGGGATAAGAAAATTACTAGCCTGCACTTCCCCATATCTTTGGGAAACTACACCTGCAAGACGGCTCTAGATGCACGTAACATGAAAGAGACCTAGCTCCCATCACCTGTCCATTTCTTCAAGTGAGAACTTGTTTTGAATTGAATAAATTCATTGAACAGAACATCAAAATCAATTACTATCATAAATGGCACATAGAAGACTATTGGGCTGATTGTGCTGATGATTTTGAGGCAAGAAGGAGACATTACGACAGGTTTTCTCTTCAACTGATTCAGGAGCTTAATTTATATCAAGTTCCGGAAGGGCTTCAGGATGATAATTCTGATCTGTTTTCATATGAGTATGACACCTTGATCAAACACACTCCCTTGGAGGATTTGGATTGGTTCAAAAGGAGAAAGATGATTTGGCTGAAATTTTAGCCCCCTGTCTTAGTAAGAACCAAGATCTGGCCTGACAAGAAAATCCGTGAGCTTAAAAGGCATTCAGGTGATTCCTCCTCCAAGGATACTTCAACACCAAGGAAGGAAGCATTGATGCCAGTTTAGAAGCACCTGTGCAGACTCCTCCTGCCTCCTCAACTAAAGGTCCTACATCCTCCACTCCTTCCTCATCCACTCAAGTATATCAGAAGAAAGTCAAGGAGGTCAAGAAGGAGCCTGTTGAAGAAGATCCCATGATGAAGCATTCAGAATTGCCCTCAGGTCCAGAGAACATTATTTTTCTCAGTGAAAGTGAAGAGAGTGAGGTACCACCCCCATAAGTGCTCCAAAAGCCCCAATAGATAAAGATAAAGAAGTCCAGAGCACTGAACTTCCAAGCACCATTGACTCCGTCATACCAGAAGCCCCGAGTGATCCACTCATATCTCAACTGGAGGAAAAATCAATGCACACTTTGGGTGCCATGAGTTCCCTTTTTCTCATCCCTCTCACCTCACCTTCCTCTTCCTCCTCCTCTTTTGCATGGGTGCATCCTTTTGTTGATAGTAGGAAGAGGAAGTCTTCCTCCCAAATCTCGCGACCCAATTTTGATGTTGTGGTGGCCTTATTAGGCACTACTCCTCCTACTCCCGCCAAGAAGGCGGGACTACCTCTAGAATAGTATTTGATGCTCGGGGCCAACAATTCCTAGAGATAGCCAAACCAAAAGTAGACAAGCCAGAGCATGATTTACAAGCATCTGATCTTGAGCTCTCGAGGATCCCTATGGGAGAGTCTACCCCTGAAGGTGAGATTCACAATCTCCAAGAAATAGTCACCAGGGTCATTGGGAGAGTGGAGAAAGGGAAAAAAACCATAGAACAGTTGGAGGAGCAGGCTAAGTTCTTATAGGTTTCATCAAGTCACCTCATTTATCCAAGGATAAAGTTTTAGATCCTACCCTGACTACTCTTCCACCACATGTGATTCTCACCAAGATGAAGTGTAGAGTGTCAAAGATATACACAAGTATTCCATCTATGGAAGGGCTATGGAGGCCATGGTGGATGATATGCTCATTGCAGGGTTGAATTTCATTAGTGAAGCCTTCAAACTCAATGAGAAGGTAAATGATCTCGTAAAAGAAAGCTGTCCTCCACTATATGAAATATAGATAAAGAGCTCAAACTCGGAGCAATCAGTGTATAAGAGACCTTCACCTTATGGGATAGGCTGATGATAATATTTTAATGGCAAGAAAATTCTTCAATGATGAAAAAGATAACTTGTCAAAATCATGGGTATACAGCGTGGAATGGAAAACCAAGGTGCTGGAAGAAGCTTTGGGAGAATTGAGAAATAGCTGGTAGAAGGGTGAGGCCTTCAAGACTTTGGTTATATTTGCCTTCAAGGATATACATTACCATCTCCAAGATGAGACCTCTGGTGCACCCCACTCTTTACAAGAAATCAAATCTCAGTTCAAAGTTTTTGTCAAAGATAACTTGTTCAAAGAGGATTCTGTTTCCAAAGAAAAGATGAAGGAAATATGCTTTCTATGCTACAATCTGCTATCAAGAATCAAATAAAGAGTATCATACACACGTCGAGTTCGAAAAGAGATGGAGAAGTGCCTCGGATTTTAGACCCAGTCCACTACCAACACATCGTTCCCACGTGGCAGTGGGAAGTAGTAGAGGTGTTAAAAAGGTTTAGACAACGGATCCTCAAATCGGTGGGCCCTCCTCAGTCATGAACACTTGTCTTTTCCTCCCGATTATTCTCCTTTCTTCCTTTCTTCATCTCGGACTTATCAGAATTAGTTGGGGTATTGTGGTTAGTAGCCCTTTAACTAAACATTAATTAAAAGAAGTGGTTACGAGGAGTAACTGATTTGTAAACTATATAATAGCCTCTCCTCGCCATTTTCTCGGGAGAACTTGGCTTGTTTTCGAAAGTGTAAGAAATAATACGACAATCAATACAAAAGGATTCTCTTTCTTTGTTCATATGATTCCTTTATTTCACAACTATCGTTAACTATTATGAGATCATTTGTCTACATAATACCAAGAAGCTTTGTATTCTTGTAAATGTTATTTGTGGAATCGTGTCCCTCCAAATTACATCTTAGTAATTTAGATACAAATGGTCTAATTCCAGTTCATTGTATTCTCGGCATGCATAAGGAATTATTTTGTAACTATAATTCGGAGAATGCTTTTTGATCATTTCCTTTTCTTCATTCTTCTATGCTTTTGTGATTGATAACTGCTTCATTTCGCAAAGCTTTCATGATATCCAAGTTCCACATCAAAGTAATGCATTGTACATTTGTAAATAATTTTTGATTTTAAATGAGGGAACCTCTCCCATCAAAGAGGAGGGACTTCTTGTCCCCGACTATCGCTCTCATTAGGTCTTCTTTGACGCACCAACGTTTTTTGGCAACTCCGTTAGGGAAGCGTCTCTTGGCGTATTCCAGTTCCATAAATATTTATTAATCATCCTTTGATCTGGCGACTCCACGTTTTACTCGTGGGAGAAGGGCCCGTGGTATTGAAGATTCTCAGTTTCAGCTTTTGGAGCAACAAAGTTTTCCCTTCCCTTCAACAAGAGGAAATAGAAGAGCTCGTTCAACAAGCATTCCTCCTGTCAAAAGTAGAAACCTCGTGGGAGGTTTTTCTTCAGAACAACTCGGTCCTAATCTCCATGCTCTAATTCTCACTGGTGTTTCAGTTCCCCTTCAAGCCATTTTTCCAAGAATGGTGGTACCATTACCTGGGGCCGCCATGTTGGGCCTCTCACCCTTCCTCGCCTTTCGCATGAGTTACCTAGAGGTAATCTGGAAGAACTTTCCCAAATCTAGAGGTGATGGAAAGGTACATCTAGATGACCATATTGCTGCCTTTATAAGTTGCATATGGAGTTTTGGGGTTGAACATGAAGATGTCTCGGTGAGGCTTTTCATTGAAACTTTATAGGATAATGTGGCTGATTGGTTCTATCACCTTCCGTGCGGAACTATCACTAGTCGGACACAATGATAAAGCAAGGTTTGAGAATCATTTCAAACCGCGGAAGATGTGCATGCTTGCTAAATTAGCCCAAATTTCTCAAATAAAGAAGGAATCACAAGAACCCATGAGAGAATTTGTGGCTCGATTTAACAAATTGATCAACAAAATTCCACCTGGCACTCAACCTGTAGATCAAATTCAAAAATGTTTTTCCCTGAATGCCCAATTGCTCAAGTTAGTTATGCATTGAGAAGAGCTAATATTGCAACATTGGCCGAGGATCAAACTATTGTTGTTAGTTTCAAGATGATTTAATCATGTTGGGAAAGTTGAGGAGAGACCCTTCTAGATCCAAGTCTTTTTCTTCCTCCTCTTCCACTCCCGATCTATTAGTACAAAAACTTGCAAATGATCTCATCGCCATTAAGAAATAATTGGCTCAAGACGCCCCTATGTAGACATTCCAAGGAGGAATTTTCAGCCCAGAAATTGTTTACCTACTTCTCAAACAAGGCTAGCACTTGAAGGACCTCCTATTAAAGTCCCTGTTAATGCAACCTGTGAAGTTGAAGAGCCGGAGGATGAAGAAGTTAGTGAAGATTGTGAAGAATTTATGAAGAGGTTGATGAAGAAACAGAAGAACTTGAGGGATCTCGAGTTAATTTCTTCACTACTGAAGGCATCGATGAAGAAGATGATTATGATGAGGTAGTGGCAGACATGAATAGTGAATCATACGCTGTCATGACTCGAGAGCAGACAAACAAAAAGGAGAAAGTGATGTAGCCACCAAAAGATCCAAGGAACATCCAATGACTATCCCCGTAATTACAAAAAGAGGATTTCCTATCCCCATTACATCCACACCCAAGGTGAGTCCTATCAATTCTGCTACTACTAAAGTTACTTATTTTTCAACTCCTAAGACCGATAAGCCTAGGGTTCCAAGCGAGGATAGCTCGTCCACTTCTGGGTCTTTCGATATCATTGATCACATGAAAAAGACCAAGGTTCAAATCTCAGAAGCTGAGTACTATCAAACCCACCCCAAGGCTTTTGCCAAAATGATCCACTTTTTCAATTCCCATTCCAAGACTACCTCTAAAGGCCTCCTACCCACTCCATCTTCTACACCACAACCCAATTTGGTAGCCTCTGTCACCTCACCTAATGACAAGATCAAACCATTCTATGTAACCCTCCTTATAGCTAGACATAGACTCAACAACTGCGTCATAGACTCAGGGGCATTAGACAATGTAATGCCTGCCAAAGTAGCCCATGCCTTAGGCCTAACTCTCACATGCACTTACGGGTCTTGTTATTCTATGGAAAGTAAGGAAGTACCGCTAGTCTAAGGATTAAGGATGCACAAGTCACTTTTGTTGCTTTGCCCGAGAATAAGGTTTTGGCTACTATCCTAGTAGCAGACATTCCTCCTTCATATGGGATGCTGCTAAGTAGGAACTTCTGTAAGGATGTGGGTGGAGAAATTCAAATGGATTGGTCACATGCCCTCATACCTGTTAATGGGCAAATGAAGAAATTATCGCCCTGAGAAGCAACTCAGAGTATATTGTAGACAAAAATAAATGATCCCAAAGCACAAATAATTTATGAGGATATGGGTCATGGAAACTATGTGATTATATCTCTTGAGGAGATCCAACTTCCCAAAAAATCACTTAAGGATCCCAATGGTGTTTGGCTATTAGAGTTTGATGGAAGTTGTTCCTCAGCTGGTTCTGGAGCTGGTGTAGTATTAGTGTCTCCCGAGGGAACCATCTGTCCTTTCTCATTCAAGTTACAATTTGAAACTCTCATTCTTGGGCTTCATGTGGCAAAAGAAAAGGGTGTGAAGAATCTTCTAGCTCGTGGAGATGCGGAGCTAATTGTCAAGCAAGTTAGAAACCTTTTCCAGGTAAAAAATAGAAGATTGAAACATTATAGGAATTAGGTTTGGGACTCTATTGAATTTCTTGATGCCTTCTCCATCAAGCAAGATCTAGGAGAAGAACACAGGATGATTCACTAGTAGTCTCGGGGTCATTATTGATACCTCATCCTAACTTCTCTCAAGATAAGTTTACCATTGAGATGATTCATAGGCCTAGTGTACCTGATAATGCAAGTAACTGGCAAGTTTTCAATGATGATCAACATCTGCTTTCTTTCTTAGAACTCAAGGATAACTTCGAATAGTTGTTCTTTGAAGGAAGCAACAATTTGCCTCGTGAAAGTGTGCCCTTCAATGAAGAAACCATCAAAGAAGAAGAGGCAGATCAAGATGGATGTATCAAACTCAAAGGGAACAAGATTCCAAAGGGATTGGTGAGTTTAGAAGAATTGTTTGACAAACATGACAGGTATGTGAGGTTTAAAGCTTCTACTAGACCTCAACAATCAGCTGAATATGATAAAATTAATATTGGGAGTTCTACTGACCCTAAACTCGTGAACATTGGAAAATGTTGCACACCAGAAGAAAAGAGGAAAGTAATTAATCTTTTAAGGAGGTATAGAGATGTTCTTGCTTATTCCTATGAGGATTTAAAAGCTTTTCAACCAAAGGAGATGCAACATTACATCCCTCTCAAACCTGGGATTAAGCCTTTCGTATTTAAACATAGGTAAGTATAATCCTAAGATAGCTGACACCATCTTTCAGGAAATACAGAAGTTATTAAAAGCCAAAATCATTTTTCCTATCCACCATTCAACATGGATTGCCAATATTGTGCCTGTTAGAAAGAAAAATGGTGAGATTTGTATCTATGTCGACTTTAGGAATCTGAATCAAGCTTCTTTAAAGGACAACTATCCTTTGCCCATGATGGATCAAGTCTTGCAAGCTGTGATGGGATCTGAAATGTTGTCTATGCTTGATGGCTTCTCAAGGTATAATGAGGTAGATGTTAATACCACAGATCAACACAAGATGACCTTCACTACCCCTTGGGGTACCTTTGCCTACAAAAGGATGCCTTTTGGGCTCATTAATGTCGGTGCCACTTTTCAAAGAGCTATGGACTTGGCCTTTGGAAGTTTGAAAGGGAAGTGTATTGTCGTATACCTTGATGACTTGACTGTATTTTCAAAAACAAGGGTAGATCATTTTTAGCATCTAGAAATAGTTCTTTTGAAATGTAGAGAACATGGGATCTCTTTAAATCCTAAGAAATCTGTCTTTTGTGTCACAGAGGGAAAATTATTGGGGCATGTTGTTTCCAAAGATGGTATAAAAATTGATCCTGATCGAGTTCAAGCTATCCAGCAAATTCCCCTTCCAACCAGCAAGAAGGGAGTGCACTCTTTCTTTGGTAAGATTAACTTTCTGAGAAGATTCATCCCTGATTTCACAGAGCTAACTTTGAATATCTCCCAAATGATGAATGGAAAAAATATGTTTGGTTGGTCTCCTGAAGGGAAAAAAGCCTTTGAAGGTATTAAAAGGGCTATTGCTAAAACTCCTGTTTTAGCATGTCCAAATTTCGGTAAAGAATTTATTATCTATTGTTATGCCACAGATAACACCCTGGCTGTTGTTTTAACTTAAGAAGATTCTAATGATCATGAGCTCCCAATTGCATTTATGAGCTACATTCTAAAAAATCATGAGTTAAAATATACCATAATGGAGAAACGTGCTTTCGCAGTGGTTAAAGCTATCAAGCAGTTTCATTTTTACATTCTTAACTCTCACTCCACAGTATTTGTAATAGATACAACCATCAAGTCCATTCTCACATAGCAGGAGTTCGGATATAAGAGAGGAAACTAGGTGGCCAAGGTTTAAGAATATGATGTTGACATCAGGCCAACCAAGCTCATTCTTGGAAAAGGCCTATGTGAACTCATCATTGAGGGAGCTAAGCACAATTTACCAGAGGATAAAGTTGATCTCCCTACCGTTATGTTTCTTGGCTCAATTGATGAATGGTATGCAAATATAGCACACTTTCTCACTTATGGAGAATGTCCTTCTCATTTGACTGCCAAGGAGAAGAGAGCTATTAAGCTAAGATCAACCCAATATGTGTTGTGGGAAAATGCCTTGTTTAAGCGTGGATTGGATGGAAGATTTCTGAAATGTGTGGACAAGGAACAACGAAGGAAACTGTTCTCAGCTTTTCATAATCAAGCATGTGGAGGGCACTACTCATCAACTGTCACTACTCATAATATTCTTTGTGCAGGATATTATTGGCCTACCTTGTTTAGAGATGCATCAAAGTGGGTTGATAAATGTGAAGCTTGTCAGACCTTCGTGGGTAGACCCAAGTTGGCTTCTTTGCCCCTTAAACCAGTTGTGATCGAAGAGCCTTTTCAACAATGGGGTTTAGATTTCATTGGAACACTTAATCCCTCTTCTAGTGCTGGTCATACCCATGTATTAACTGCCACAGATTATTTTACTAAGTGGGTAGAAGCCATTCCAGTAAAGAGTACCACTTCAGAAGTAGTATGTAATTTTATCAAAGAAAACATCTTGGTGAGGTATGGTGTGCCAAACAAGATTGTGACGGATAATGCTTCAAATTTTTCTTCAACTGAGATGATGGATTTTTGTTATGGATATGGAATCTCCCTGGCTCACTCCTCGGATTATTATCCTCGGTGGTAATGGACAAGCACTGAATTGCGAAAAAAAAAAAATCTAGTGGCTATTATAAGGAAATTAGTTAATGAATCTTAGAGAAACTGGCACAAGAAACTCTATGATGCTCTTTGGGTAGATAGGATCACACCTAAGAGAGCCATTGGAATGTATCCTTTTAGGTAGTATATGGAGTGGAAGCTCAATTCACAGAATAAAGTGGAGCTACCATTTGCAGCATTTAATGAAGGCCATCAAGACACCGGTTTTAATGATTCTTTGGATAAAAGGATCATGTACCTTTACTGATTGAATGAAGACATGTTAAAAGTTGTTGATAGAATATCTTCTCACCAACAGAAAGTAAAGGTCTTGTTTGATAAAAAGGCTAGGTCCAGGGATTTCAAAGTTGGAGACATTGTTTTGTTGTGGGATAAAAGGCATGAACCTCGTGGCAGTCATGGCAAGTTTGATTCTCTTTGGCTCGGACCTTTCAAGATCAGGCGCTTTGCTGGTGAGAATTATTTTTACCTTGATTATATGGATGGTTCTTCTCTCCCACTTCCTTATAGTGGGAAGTACCTGAAATTGTTTAAGTCATAGGTGATTAGGAAGTCCTTTGTATATTTTGTACAGCGTTTGTCTTCCCCTTCCTTTTCCTTGTTTTGGTGTGTTGTCTTTTGTATTGATTTGCTTTTGACTCTGTGGCCCAATGGATAAGGCACTGATCTGCTTTCCCTAGATTTTTTGTGAGTTCTTGCCTTGTCTTATTTCTTTAGACTTTAGCCAAGTCATCCCCAAAAGGAGCCAGCTGTTGTCCCCTCAAAAAATTTCCCTGCTTTTGAGAAGTTCAAAATTGAAATTTTTGAGTTTATCACTTTTTCTGTCATTCTGGTATTGAGAAAAGTCAAAACGTTGAGAAGAATATATGTTTTATGGGTCATTTTGTGTGATTTGTGGGTCTATCGGACATTTTTGTCCCAAGTGTCCCAAGTTCATTCGGGCTCCCTGTTCACCGATCGTCCATTTTACCTGAAGTCCGTTCCTTTCGGGCCCATCGGACATTTTTGTCCCAAATGTCCCAAGTTCGCTCAGGATTAATGTTCACTTTTCACCCGTTTCGGCTGAATCGCGTGCCTTGCAAACTTTCATCCCTCATGTCCCGAAAGCATTTGTGCATCTTTTTCCCTCATCGCCCACATTGTCCGAACGCGTGCTTCGCGTGGCCCCGCGTGTCCCAAATGAACCAAAGGCCATCTAGGATAATTTTTCCCACTCTTCCCAAATATCTTGCTTTTCAAGTTGGTAGATGTGTATTTAATGCACATTTATTACCTTTCTCTCTCCTAAATGGCTATTTAATAAGCTTCCCCCTTACGCATTTTTACACACTACTTTCTTGCTATCTATTGCTCATACCCTTGCGATCAAATTTTGCACGCACCCATTCCCCTACAATTTCATCGAGAGTCCATCTGTGACCTTGTTTCTCGAGTTGCTATCAACATGAAGATCAAATTTCAAGGTGGGAGCAAGTTTCTTTTGCTCGAGTGCTGCGTTCCGATATCAGGGGGACAGTGAAGCTCACCACCTTGACTTTGGGGATTTCTAGACAAGGATGACAGACTCAAACCCCTCTCCTATAGCACAAATTATTCACGATAGTGACTTGGCATTCGCCGTTGGTTTCCTAATCTTAGTGTAATGTGCGAGATACACATGTACTCACCTACGGTGCTCATTTCAATCCCGACTCGAGTGAGCTAACGAATGTGCATGGGGAGCTCATTGACAAGGTTGATCTTTGCCACCATTGGCACTACCCTAAGGATCCCTGAGATGGACAATTCAATAGTAATCTCTCAAAACTAGGCACATGCACTGTTATCCAAATCCACCCCCAGGGTTGATTTGATAACATACATCATAATTCTCGAGTCCCAGGAAAATGGATGGAATCGGGAAAAAATCATGTTTCTAGGGTCCCCTCAGAAAATTTTCTAACTCTCCTATCCAGGTTGAAAAGAGCAAGCTCTGAGAAAATGTGAAAAAGTTGCAGAAAATAAGCTTATGCCAGGAAAAATTGTGAAAATCGGCTAAGTCCTTGTCCTAGAAACAGTTGGGACATTTGGGACACCAAGGTGCGGTTCGGCCGAAATGCCTCCAGGCAGCCCGCGAAGCACTGGGACAAGTGGAACAAATGTACGCGGAGGGCGTAAACCAGCCGGTTCGGCCGAAAAGGAAAATTTTAAAGCACAGGACAATTGGGCGTCGGGACGCGAGGACGCCGGAAAGCCGGTTTGGCCGAAGGAGAAGAAAATGGCTAACTGCTCGGGACATTTGGGCCTTGAGGACACAAACCACCCAGATCGGCTGAAATGGAGAACTTTCGTACTAAGCAGTTGGGACATCTGGGCCGCGAGGACGCGAAGGATGCGAAAAGGTGAAGCGGCCGAGAGCAAAGGAAGCCATTTTGGGCGGTTCGAAGAGTTTGTCCCGAGGGCATAAAGACCTTTGGGACATTTGGGACAAATGGACGTGAAGGATGCGAACTGGCTGGTTCGGCTGAAATGGGAAACTTCAGCACAAGGACAAGTGGGACAAAGGGACGCGTGGGACGCGGATAGCCGAAGGAGCCGAAAGCCAATCAGATCACGCCACGTGTCACCGGTAGAAAAGGGACGAGGAAGCCCATTTCGGGTGGATCAGAGGATTCTATCCCATGAAGCACTGGGACATCTAGGACAAAAAGACGCGGTGGACGCGAAAGAGCCGGCAGACCCGCAGACCAACCAGATCATGACACGTGTCACAAGGAGAAAGGTCCAAAGGTCAAAGGGCGATTTTTGAAGGAAAATCCTGAGCCAATAAAAAGAGGACATGTGTCCAATGAAGTAGAGAAGGAGAGAGAATTATTTGGCTTTTGGAGAGTGACACGGCGAGGAGATTTTTCGATGAAGCTATGAACCTAATATCGCACTACAAAGTGCCTACTTCAACCAGTTTAGGAAATTCTCCTATATAAGGCTTACATGGGTTATGAGAGCACTCCTCTCAAGCTTCCTATGTTCTACAATGATAAAATGGCCTTGATCAAGATATGTAGGCAAGCTGGAAAAGTTACACGTAACTGCAGGACAAGAAAATTACTAGCTGCACTTCCCCATATCTTTGGGAAACTACACTGCAAAGACGGCTCTAGATGCATGTAACATAGAAAGAGACCTAGCTCCCATCACTGTCCATTTCTTCAAGCTGAGAACTTGTTTTGAATTGAATAAATTCATTGAATAGAACATCAAAATCAATTACTATCATAGGAAGCAGGACATAGAAGACTATTGGGCTGATTGTGCTGATGATTTTGAGGCAAGAAGGAGACATTACGCATGTGTTTTCTCTTCAACCGATTCAGAGCTTAATTTATATCAAGTTCCTAAGGGCTTCGAGGATGATAATTCTGATCTGTTTTCATATGAGTATGACACCGTGATCAAACACACTCCCTTGGAGGATTTGGATTGGTTCGAAAAAAGGAGAAAGATGATTTGGCTGAAATTTTAGCCCTGTCTTAGTAAGAACCAAGATCTGGTTTGACAAGAAAATCCGTGAGCTTAAAAGGCATTCAGTGATTCCTCCTCCAAGGATACTTCAACACCAAGGAAGGAAGCATTGATGCCCGGTTTAGAAGCACTGTGCAGACTCCTCCGCCTCCTCAACTAAAGGTCCTACATCCTCCACTCCTTCCTCATCCACTCAAGTATATCAAGAAAGTCAAGGAGGTCAAGAAGGAGCTGTTGAAGAAGATCCCATGATGAAGCATTGAATTGCTCTCGAGTCAGAGAGAACATCATTTTTCTCGGTGAAAGTGAAGAGAGTGAGGTACCATCCCCATAAGTGCTCCAAAAGTCCCAATGGATAAAGATAAAGAAGTCAGAAGCACTTTGAACTTCCAAGCACCATTGACTCCGTCATACTGAAGCCCCGAGTGATCCACTCATATCTCAACTCGGAGAAAAATCAATGCACACTTTGGGTGCATGAGTTCCCTTTTTCTCATCCCTCTCACCTCACCTTCCTCTTCCTCCTCCTCTTTGCATGGGTGCAGCCTTTTGTTGATAGTAGGAAGAGGAAGTCTTCCTCCCAAATCTCGGGACCCAATTTTGATGTTGTGGTGGCCTTATTAGGCACTACTCCTCCTACTCCCGCCAAGAAGGCCAGGACTACCTCTAGAATAGTATCTGATGCTCAGGGCCAACAATTCCTAGAGATAGCCAAGCCCAAAGTAGACAAGCCAGAGCATGATTTGCAAGCATATGATCTTGAGCTCTCGAGGATCCCTATGGGAGAGTCTACCCCTAAAGGTGAGATTCACAATCTCCAAGAAATAGTCACTAGGGTCATTGGGAGAGTGGAGAAAGGGAAAAAAACCATAGAACAGCTGGAGGAGCAGGCCCAGGTTCTTATAGGTTTCATCAAGTCACTGCTATCCAAGGATAAAGTTTTAGATCCTACCCCACTGACTACTCTTCCACCACATGTGATTCTCAGCCAAGATGAAGTGTAGAGTATCAAAGATATACACAAGTATTCCATCTATGGAAGGGCTATGGAGGCCATGGTGGATGATATGCTCATTGCAGGGTTGAATTTCATTAGTGAAGCCTTCAAACTCAATGAGAAGGTAAATGATCTGTAAAAGAAACTGTCCTCCACTATATGAAATATAGATAAAGAGCTCAAACTCTGGAGCAACTGTATAGTAGACCTTCACCTTATGGGATAGGTTGATGATAATATTTTAATGGCAAGAAAATTCTTCAATGATGAAAAAGATAACTTGTCAAAATCATGGGTATACAAAGGTGGAATGGAAAACCAAGGTCTTTGGAAGAAGCTTTGGGAGAATTGAGAAAAGGTGGTAGAAGGGTGAGGCCTTCAAGACTTTGGTTATATTTGCCTTCAAGGATATACATTACCATCTCCAAGATGAGACCTCCAGTGCACCCCACTCTTTACAAGAAATCAAATCTCGGTTCAAAGTTTTTGTCAAAGATAACTTGTTCAAAGAGGATTCTGCATTTCCAAAGAAAAGATGAAGGAAATATGCTTTACTGATCGCTATCAAGAATCAAATAAAGAGTATCATACACACGTCGAGTTCAAAAAGAGATGGAGAAGTGCCTCGGATTTTAGACCCAGTCCACTACCAACACATCGTTCCCACGTGGCGAGGGAAGTAGTAGAGGTGTTAAAAAGGTTTAGACAACGGATCCTCAAATCGGTGGGCCCTCCTCGATCATGAACACTTGTCTTTTCCTCCCGATTATTCTCCTTTCTTCCTTTCTTCATCTCGGACTTATTGTAATTAGTTGGGGTATTGTGGTTAGTAGCCCTTTAACTAAACATTAATTAAAAGAAGTGGTTACGAGGAGTAACTGATTTGTAAACTATATAATAGCCTCTCCTCGCCATTTTTCTCGGGAGAACTTGGCTTGTTTCGAAAGTGTAAGAAATAATACGACAATCAATACAAAAGGATCTTCTTTCTTTGTTCATTTGATTCCTTTATTTCACAACTATCTCGTTAACTATTATGAGATCATTTGTCTACATAATACCAAAGAAGCTTTGTATTCTTGTAAATGTTATTTGTGGAACCGTGTCCCTCCAAATTACATCTTAGTAATTTAGATACAAATGGTCTAATTCCAGTTCATTGTATTCTCGCATGCATAAGGAATTATTTTGCCTATAATTCGGAGAATGCTTTTCGATCATTTCCTTTTCTTCATTCTTCTATGCTTTTGTGATTGATAATCTGTTTCATTTCGCAAAGCTTTCATGATATCCAAGTTCCACATCAAAGTAATGCATTGTACATTTGTAAATAATTTTTGATTTTGAATGAGGGAACCTCTCCCATCAAAGAGGAGGGACTTCTTGTCCCCCGACTATTGCCAGCTCTCATTAGGTCTTCTTTTGACGACCAACAGCTTTTTGGCAACTCCGTTAGGAAGCGTCTCTTGGTGTATTCCAGTTCCATAAATATTTATTAATCATCCTTTGATCTAAGCGACTCCACGGTTTACTCGTGGGAGAAGGGCCCGTGGTATTGAAGATTCTCGGTTTCAGCTTTGGAGCAACAAAGTTTTCCCTTCCCTTCAACTAGAGGAAATAGAAGAGCTCGTTCAATGAGCATTCCTCCTGTCAAAAGTAGAAACCCCGTGGGAGGTTTTTCTTCAGAACAACTCGGTCCTAATCTCCATGCTCTAATTCTCACTGGGGTTTCAGTTCCCCTTCAAGCCATTTTTCCAAGAATGGTGGTACCATTACCTTGGGGCCGTCGTGTTGGGCCTCTCACCCTTCCTCAGCCTTTGCATGAGTTACCTAGAGGTAACTGGAAGAACTTTCCCAAATTCAGAGGTGATGGTAAGGTACATCCTGATGAGCATATTGCGGCCTTTATAGTTGCATGTGGAGTTCTGGGGGTTGAACATGAAGATGTCTCAGTGAGGCTTTTCATTGAAACTTTACAGGATAATGTGGCTGATTGGTTCTATCACCTTCCAGCGGAACTATCACTAGCTGGGACACAATGAGAGCAAGGTTTGAGAATCATTTCAAACCGGCGGAAGATGTGCATGCTTTGCTAGCCCAAATTTCTCAAATAAAGAAGGAATCACAAGAACCCATGAGAGAATTTGTGGCTCGATTTAACAAATTGATCAACAAAATTCCACCAGGCACTCAACCTGTAGATCAAATTCAAAAATGCTTTTTCCTGAATGCCCAATTGCCTGAAGTTAGTTATGCATTGAGAAGAGCTAATCTTGCAACATTGGCCGAGGATCAAACTATTGTTGTTAGTTTCGAAGATGATTTAATCATGTTGGGAAAGTTGAGGAGAGACCCTTCTAGATCCAAGTCTTTTCTTCCTCCTCTTCCACTCCCGATCTATTAGTACAAAAACTTGCAAATGATCTCATCGCCATTAAGAAATAATTGGCTCAGCACGCCCCCTATGTAGACATTCCAAGGAGGAATTTTCAGCCCAGAAATTGTTTACCTACTTCTCAAACAAGGCTAGCACTTGAAGGACCTCCTATTAAAGTCCCTGTTAATGCAACCTGTGAAGTTGAAGAGCCGGAGGATGAAGAAGTTAGTGAAGATTGTGAAGAATTTATTGAAGAGGTTGATGAAGAAACATAAGAACTTGAGGGATCTCGAGTTAATTTCTTCACTACTGAAGGCATCGATGAAGAAGATGATTATGACGAGGTAGTGGCAGACATGAATAGCGAATCATATGCTGTCATGACTCGAGAGCAAACAAACAAAAAGGAGAAAGTGATGCAGCCAGCCAAAAGATCCAAGGAACATCCAATGACTATCCCTGTAATTACAAAAAGAGGATTTCCTATTCCCATTACATCCACACCCAAGGTGAGTCCTATCAATTTTGCTACTAAAGTTACTTATTTTTCAACTCCTAAGACTGATAAGCCTAGGGTTCCAAGCAAGGATAGCTCGTCCACTTTTGGGTCTTTCGATATCATCGATCACATGAAAAAGACCAAGGTTCAAATCTCAGAAGCTGAATACTATCAAACCCACCCCAAGGCTTTTGCCAAAATGATCCACTTTTTCAATTCCCATTCCAAGACTACCTCTAAAGGCCTCCTACCCACTCCATCTTCTACACCACAACCCAATTTGGTAGCCTCTGTCACCTCACCTAATGACAAGATCAAACCATTCTATGTAACCCTCCTTATAGCTGGACATAGACTCAGTAACTACGTCATAGACTCAGGGGCATCAGACAATGTAATGCCTACCAAAGTAGCCCATGCCTTAGGCCTAACTCTCACACGCACTTACGGGTCTTGTTATTCTATGGAAAGTAAGGAAGTACCGCTAGTCGGAAGGATTAAGGATGCACAAGTCACTTTTGTTGCTTTGCCTGAGAAGAAGGTTTTGGCAACTATCCTAAGAGACATTCCTCCTTCATATGGGATGCCGCTAAGTAGGAACTTCTGTAAGGATGTGGGTGGAGAAATTTAAATGGATCGTCACATGCCCTCATACTCGTTAATGGGCAAATGAAGAAATTACTGCCCGAGAAGCAATCGAGTATATTGTACAAAAATAAATGATCCCAAAGCACAAATAATTTATGAGGATATGGGTCATGGAAACTATGTGATTATATCTCTTGAGGAGATCCAACTTCCCAAAAAATCACTTAAGGATCCCAATGGTGTTTGGCTATTAGAGTTTGATGGAAGTTGTTCCTCAGCTGGTTCTGGAGCTGGTGTAGTATTAGTGTCTCCTGAGGGAACCATCTGTCCTTTCTCATTCAAGTTACAATTTGAAACTCTCATTCTTGGGCTTCATGTGGCGAAAGAAAAGGGTGTCAAGAATCTTCTAGCTCGTGGAGATGCGGAGTTAATTGTCAAGCAAGTTGAAACCTTTTCCGGGTAAAAATAGAAGATTGAAACATTATAGGAATTAGGTTTGGGACTCTATTGAATTTCTTGATGCCTTCTCCATTGAAGCAGTACCTAGGGAGAAGAACACCAGGGATGATTCACTAGTAGTCTCGGGGTCATTGTTGATACCTCATCTTAACTTCTCTCAAGATAAGTTTACCATTGAGATGATTCATAGGCCTAGTGTACCTGATAATGCAAGTAACTGGCAAGTTTTCAATGATGATCAACATCGCTTTATTTCTTAGAACTCAAGGATAACTTCGAATAGTTGTTCTTTGAAGGAAGCGACAATTTGCCTCGTGAAAGTGTGCCCTTCAATGAAGAAACCATCAAAGAAGAAGAGGCAGATCAAGATGGATGTATCAAACTCAAAGGGAACAAGATCCCAAAGGGATTGGTAAGTTTAGAAGAATTTTTTGACAAACATGACAGGTATGTGAGGTTTAAAGCTTCTACTAGACCTCAACAATCAATTGAATATGATAAAATTAATATTGGGAGTTCTACTGACCCTAAACTCGTGAACATTGGAAAATGTTACACACCAGAAGAAAAGAGGAAAGTAATTAATCTTTTAAGGAGGTATAGAGATGTTCTTGCTTATTCCTATGAGGATTTAAAAGCTTTTCAACCAAAGGAGATGCAACATTACATCCCTCTCAAACCTGGGATTAAGCCTTTCAGACAGAAACTGAGGCAGTACAATCCTAAGATAGCTTGACACCATCTTTCAGGAAATACAGAAGTTATTAAAAGCCAAAATCATTTTTCCTATCCACCATTCAACATGGATTGCCAATATTGTGCCTGTTAGAAAGAAAAATGGTGAGATTTGTATCTGTGTCGACTTTAGGAATCTGAATCAAGCTTCTTTAAAGGACAACTATCCTTTGCCCATGATGGATCAAGTCTTGCAAGCTGTGACGGGATCCGAAATGTTGTCTATGCTTGATGGCTTCTCAAGGTATAATCAGGTAGATGTTAATACCATGATCAATCAACAAAATGACCTTCACTACCCCTGGGGTACCTTTGCCTACAAAAGGATGCCTTTGGGCTCATTAATGTCAAAGTGCCACTTTTCAAAGAGCTATGGACTTGGCCTTTGGAAGTTTGAAAGGGAAGTGTATTGTCGTATACCTTGATGATTTGATTTGTATTTTCAAAAACAAGGGTAGATCATTTTAGCATCTAGAAATAGTTCTTTTGAAATGTAGAGAACATGTGATCTCTTTAAATCCTAAGAAATCATTGGCTTTTGTGTCACAGAGGGAAAATTATGGGGCATGTTGTTTCCAAAGATGGTATAAAATTGATCCCTGATCGAGTTCAAGCTATCCAAAGAAATTCCCCTTCCAACCAGCAAGAAGGGAGTGCACTCTTTCTTTGGTAAGATTAACTTTCTGAGAAGATTCATCCCTGATTTCACAGAGCTAACTTTGAATATCTCCCAAATGATGAATGGAAAAATATGTTTGGTTGGTCTCTCGAAGGGAAAAAAGCCTTCAAGGTATTAAAGGGCTATTGCTAAAACTCCTGTTTTAAAGCATGTCCAAATTTTCGCAAAGAATTTATTATCTATTGTTATGCCACGTATAACACCTTGGCTGTTGTTTTGACTCAAGAAGATTCTAATGATCACGAGCTCCCAATTGCATTTATGAGCTACATTCTAAAAAATCATGAGTTAAAATATACCATAATGGAGAAACATGCTTTCGCAGTGGTTAAAGCTATCAAGCAGTTTCGTTTTTACATTCTTAACTCTCACTCCACAGTATTTGTAATGAGATACAACCATCAAGTCCATTCTCACATAGCAAGCAGAGTTCGGATATAAGAGAGGAAACTAGGTGGCCAAGGTTTAAGAATATGATGTTGACATCAGGCCAACCAAGCTCATTCGTGGAAAAGGCCTGTGTGAACTCATCGCTGAGGGAGCTAAGCACAACTTACCAGAAGATAAAGTTGATCTCCCTACCGTTCTGTTTCTTAGCTCAATTGATGAATGGTATGCCGATATCGCACACTTTCTCACTTATGGAGAATGTCCTTCTCATTTGACAGCCAAGGAGAAGAGATCTATTAAGCTAAGATCAGCCCAGTATGTGTTGTGGGAAAATGCTTTGTTTAAGCGTGGTTTGGATGGAAGATTTCTGAAATGTGTGGACAAGGAACAACAAAAGAAACTGTTCTCAGCTTTTCATAATCAAGCATGTGGAGGGCACTACTCATCAACTGTCACTTCTCATAAGATTCTTTTCAGAGTGATATTATTGGCCTACCTTGTTTAGAGATGCATCAAAGTGGGTTGATAAATGTGAAGCTTGTCGACCTTCGTGGGTAGACCCAAGTTTTTCTTTGCCCCTTAAATCAATTGTGATCGAAGAACCTTTTCAACAATGGGGTTTAGATTTCATTGGAACACTTAATCCCTCTTCAAGTGCTAGACATACCCACGTGTTGATAGCCACAGATTATTTTACTAAGTGGGTAGAAGCCATTCCAGTAAAGAGTACCACTTCTGAAGTAGTATGTAATTTTATCAAAGAAAACATCTTGGTAAGGTTTGGTGTGCCAAACAAGATTGTGACGGATAATGCTTCAAATTTTTCTTCAAATGAGATGATGGATTTTTGTTATGGATATGGAATCTCCTCGCTCACTCCTCGGATTATTATCCTCGTGGTAATGGACAAGCAATTGACGAAAAAAAAATCTAGTGGGCTATTATAAGGAAATTAGTTAATGAATCTTAGAGAAACTCGGCACAAGAAACTCTATGATGCTCTTTGGGTAGATAGGATCACACCTAAGAGAGCCATTGGAATGTATCCTTTTCGGGTAGTATATGGAGTGGAAGCTCAATTCACAAGAATAAAGGAGCTACCAAATTTTGCATTTAATGAAGGCCATCAAGACACCGCCAGTTTAATGATTCTTGGATAAAAGGATCATGTACCTTTACAGATTGAATGAAGACATGTTAAAAGTTCATTGATAGAATATCTACTCACCAAGATAAATTAAAGGTCTTATTTGATAAAAAGGCTAGGTCCATGGATTTCAAAGTTGGAGACATTGTTTTGTTGTGGGATAAGAGGCACGAACCTCGTGGCGCTCATGGCAAGTTTGATTCTCTTTGGCTCTGACCTTTCAAGATCAGCGCTGGCTATTTGGTGAGAATTATTTTTACCTTGATTATATGGATGGTTCTTCTCTCCAACTTCCTTATAGTGGGCAAGACTGGAAATTGTTTAAGTCATAGGTGATTAGGAAGTCCTTTGTATATTTTGTACAACGTTTGTCTTCCCCTTCCTTTTCCTTGTTTTGGTGTGTTGTCTTTTGTATTGATATGCTTTGACTCGTGGGCCCAATGGATAAGGCATCGGTCCGCTTTCCTAGATTTTCTCGTGAGTTCTTGCCTTGTCTTATTTCTTTAGACTTTAGCCAAGTCATCTCGCAAAAGGAGCCACTGTTGTCCCCTCAAAAAATTTTTTTGAGAAGTTCAAAATTGAAATTTTGAGTTTATCACTTTTTCTGTCATTCCTGTATTGAGAAAAGTCAAAACGTTGAGAAGAATATATGTTTTTTGGGTCATTTTGTGTGATTTGTGGGTCTGGACATTTTTGTCCTGTGTCCCAAGTTCATTCGGGCTCCCTGCTCACCGATCGTCCATTTTACTCAAGTCCGTTCCTTTCGGGCCCATCGACATTTTTGTCCCAAATGTCCCAAGTTCGCTCAGATTAATGTTCACTTTTCACCCGTTTGGTACGAATCGCGTGCCTCGCAAACTTTCATCCCTCATGTCCCGAAAGCATTTGTGCATCTTTTTCCCTCATCGCCCACATTGTCCGAAACGTGCTTTCGCGTCCCGCGTGTCCCAAATGAACCAAAGGCCATCTAGGATAATTTTTCCCACTCTTCCCAAATATCTTGCTTTTCAAGTTGGTAGATGTGTATTTAATGCACATTTATTACCTTTCTCTCTCCTAAATGGCTATTTAATAAGCTTCCCCTTACGCATTTTTACACACTACTTTCATGCTATCTATGCTCATACCCATGCGATCAAATTTCGTGCACGCACCCATTCCCCTACAATTTCATCGAGAGTCCATACTGTGACCTTGTTTCTCGAGTCGCTATCAACATGAAGATCAAATTTCAAGGTCAGGAGCAAGTTTCACTGCGCGAGTCTGTCGTTCCCGATATCGGGGACATGAAGCTCACCACCTTGAATTTGGGGATTTCTAGACAAGGATGACAGACTCAAACCCCTCTCCTATAAAGACAAATTATTCACGATAGTGACTTGGCATTCGCCGTTGGTTTCCTAATCTTAGTGTAATGTACAGATATGGTGACTCTCCTACGGTGCTCATTTCAATCCCGACTCAAGTGAGCTAACAAATGTGCATGGGGAACTCATTACCAAGCTTGATGCTGCCACCATTGGCACTACCCTAAGGATTCCTGAGATGGACAATTCAATAGTAATCTCTCAAAACTAGGCACATGTCGTTATCCAAATCCACCCCTGTGGTTGATTTGATAACATACATCATAATTCTCGAGTCCCGGAAAATGGATGGAATCAGGGAAAAATCATGTTCTGTGGTCCCCTCTTAAAATTTTCTAACTCTCCTATCCAGTTCAAAAGAGCAAGCTCGAGAAAATGTGAAAAAGTTGCAGAAAATAAGCTTGGGCCAGAAAAATTGTGAAAATCGGCTAAGTCCTTGTCCTAGAAAAGTTGGGACATTCGGGACACCAAGGTGCGGTTCGGCCGAAATGCCTCCAGGCAGCCCGCGAAGCACTGGGACAAGTGGAACAAATGTACGCGGAGGCGTGAAACCAGCCGGTTCGGCCGAAAAGGAAAATTTTAGCACAGGGACAATCGGGCCGTCGGGACGCGAGGGACGCGGAAAGCCGGTTCGGCCGAAGGAGAAGAAAAATGGCTAACTGCTCGGGACATTTGGGCCTTGAGGACGCGAACCACCCGGATCGGCCGAAATGGAGAACTTTCAGCACTTGGAAAAGCTGGGACATCCGGGCCGCGAGGATGCGAAGGATGCGAAAAGGTGAAGCGGCGAGAGCAAAGGAAGCCATTTTGGGCGAAAGGTTCGGAAGAGTTTGTCCCAGATAAAGACCGGGACATTTGGGACAAATGGACGTGAAGGATGTGAACCGGCTGGTTCGGCTGAAATGGGAAATTTCAGCACAAGGACAAGTGGGACAAAGGGACGCGTGGGACGCGGATAGCCGAAGGAGCCGAAAGCCAATCAGATCACGCCACGTGTCACCGGCAGAAAAGGGACGAGGAAGCCCATTTCGGGTGGATCGGAGGATTCTATCCCGCAAAGCACTGGGACATCCGGGACAAAAAGACGCGGTGGACGCGAAAGAGCCGGCAGACCCGCGGACCAACCAGATCATGACACGTGTCACAAGGAGAAAGGTCCAAAGGTCAAAGGGGCGATTTTTGAAGGAAAATCCGAGCCAATAAAAAGAGGACACGTGTCCAATGAAGTAGAGAAGGAGAGAGAATCAGAGGCAACCAATCAATGCATGCCACATGTCATCCAGGTGGCAAAGCGCGGGAAGAAATTTAAAAATCCGTTTTCACCTGTTTTGTGCCCTAAATCTTCAGATCATCATATCTTTCGATCCAGAGCTCGGATTTGCACGTTCTTTATATCAACGGAAAGATGTTGAAATTCTCTACATGATTCTGGGATCAATCTTGCATTTTGGTGTAGTTTGGAGGGAGAAAATTAAGAAAATGTCTCTGACGTGTGGTGATAGACAGAAGTAATGCTTCAACAACCAACTTTAATGCAGCAGACAGCTCACCGCTCCTGTTAGACAGCCCGCCGTTTTGCCAGGATCCACCGCTTCTACCATAATGAGATGATTTTAAATGCTACCAAGAAGTGGTTGGGGTAGATTCTGGATTTCCTCTCTCTTCCCTCTCATTTCTTCATATATATTGTAAAGAGGAGCTCCTTTAACAGGTCAGACATTTTTGTTTTGCATCCTCCCTTCTTCCCTCGCTTGCAAGAGAATTTGTGGAGCTTTCAAACCTCCCATATGGGTTGTAATGCCAATTTTTACCTCTTGGCCACTGCAATGTACTGTATCGACTCTTGAGCAATAATATATATGTTGTGATTGACTCTCAACCCTCTCATGTATTCATTGTTGTCATTTTGATCTCTTATTGTAGTTTGGTTACCTGTGCATGGTGTTTGTATTGCATCTATGTGGTCTGTGTTAAATTTGCAAAACAAGTGTCTAACATTCCTCGGTGCATCACCTTTGTAGTTTAGGTTTTATTCTATGCATTTTCTTACCCTGTCTCCTTGGCAAGTTAGATTAGGTTTTAGTAAACCCTCTGCATTTTTTTGTGTGCATCTGAACAGAGGAATAGGAACCAGCCTTCTCTGGAGAATCCTTTCTCATCTTTACAAGTCCCACACTTGGAGAAAGGATTCCATGTTGTGCAATCACACTGGATGCCTGAACATCAACCTAGAAGCCTGATCTGCATCCAGGGGTGCTGTGAGTCTGCAACAACAGTTTTGGCACGCCCGGTGGGACACTAGAGGTCTCATTTTTATTGCAGCAAAGTTGATATGCATCTGCTGCAGTTTTCTTGCTTATAAGAGCTATTATTTGCATATCTGGCGACTCCAAGGGGAAGAATCAACTGGTTTCAGCAGTGGAAGCCTGAAAACTCATGAGAAGAATCACCACAAGGTCAAGAGTTGGAGAAGAAGAAGTGCTGTTTGAATACCTGCAGTTATCTCCAAGAAGAAGGCAAAGAGGAAGAAGGATTCAAAGGTCTCCATCTCCACCAAATAGAACTCTCTCAACTCCTCCACTGGTAGGCCTTTCATTCAGTCAACAAGGGTTTTAAGACCAATCATAATGGCTCGTAACAATCCCTACGTCAACTTCACAGCAGCAGCCCACTTGCTCTCAATGCACAACATCCAGCTTCCTATTGCACCTTCAAGAACATTCCCTACTTCACCTAGAGAAAATCGACTACTCCAGGTGATCATGTTAAAGATATTGCTAACCTTTGTGTAATCCATGAAATCAATGAAATGCAAGTGGTCACAAGTTCTCGGCATCTTCCTTCAAGGGTAAAGCATTACAATGGTTTAGGAGCCTTGAGCCTGGTTCTATCACAAACCTGGAATCACTATGTATTGCACTTCATGAGCAATTTGGAGAGAAGGGAGACAACTTGTCTCTTTTGGAGTAGCTGACAACTATCAAGAGAGCCCCCAACGAGCAGCTGACTGACTTCAACTTCAGATTTCAAAGGTCTTGGGATAGGATTCCAGTGGCAGTCAGGCCAACAATAGAAGGTGCTTTTCTATATTACCTTAAAGCTTTAAATTCTGATATTTCTATGTTGATTCAGTCCATGGGAGGCATAACTATCCCTATGGCTTATAGCATTGCCATTAGGGCTGAAAACTATCTTATTCAAGCTGGTAAACTGGCTCCTAGGCCTCCCATGCCCTTGTATCCAAACTTAGAAAATCCAAGCACTAGTCAAGCACCCACTTTGGCTCCTGTTCCCACTCCTAGAAATCAGAGTTCAAATGAAGCTTCCACTTCATCTCCAAGTGCTTCAAATGAACTCCAAGAGGTCATGAAACAGTTGCAAAACCTAGGAAATGAGCTGGTTACTATTAAGAGGCAACAAGCCCAAGGTTTCAGACCTTCTTATCAACCCCAAGCTCAGCCTAATAGGCAGCCATACCAACCACAAAGACCACCTAATCCAGCTGCAAATGTGAATCAAACAAGGCCCCCTGCCAATAGACCATTCCAGCCCTATAATCCAAATGCCATATCTGCCTCTAAGGCATTAGTGCCAACACAGAACAACATTGCTCAGGAATACGATTGGTGCTTTCCATGCAATGAGCCTCATAACCAATCTATGTGCTTCAATGGTGCTCTCAACCAAGCATTGATGGTGACAACTACTGGTGTGGAGGGCGAGGGCAGTCAAGGAAACAGTCAACAACAAGAAACATTCCAACAACAATCAGCCCCAAATGACACCACATTGGTAAACTGGCAAGCAAAAGATTTCGTGGCATGAATCAAGCAGTTTCTCAAGGTGTTGCAGCCAACACAAGGTCAAAGAGGAGAAATTTGGGTGAAGAACAACCATTAGCCCCAGCCAATCCACAACCTTCCACGGCTCCACAAATGATTGGCAAGCAAAGTCCAGTTTCAAATGCACAAGGGCAGCCAAGTAGGCCAACTCAAATGCCACTGCCGTTGTTGCCCACGTGGGAAAGTGCAAACCAAGGGAAAACAAAAGGATACTTCATCCCCATTCAGTATCATTGAATAGATGAAGAAGACTAACGTCAATATATCAATGTGGGAATCCCTATCCATCCTAGGACAAAGAGATCTGCTGCAAGCTGCCATGAAGGATTGGACAACTTCGAATCAACAGGTTCAGATGCAAGACAAAGTGCTTACAAATGCTGCCCAGCCTGAAGGAAGTCATGGAGGACAACAAGGTAAAATGTTGAAGCCCCCTCCTTTCTATGTTTCATTAATCATTGGGGATAAACTAGTACACAATTGCATGATTGATTCCGGGGCAAGTAGCTCAGTGATGCCCAAGCAAATAGCTGATCAGCTGGGTCTCCAATATGAAGTAATATCCAAAGGGGTAGTGCAGCTAGATGGGACAACAATAGCAATAGTTGGAGTGATTAAAAACTTGAGTCTTACCTTGCATGCATGTCCAAATGTTGTTGTCTTACAAGATGTATCAATCATAGACCTTCCACCACTCTTTGCCCTTTGCTTGTCAAGGGACTTCACAGCCAAGATTGGGGGTATTTGTCTGCTGATTGGTCTCACATGCTGTTTAGAACAAGGTATGGAACTAAGGCTACAATTAGGTCTGAACCTATTGCAAACTTCCATATTGAGCCTTACACTCCAAGTCAGATTAATGCCAATTGCTCAGCATTTGATCAAGAAGATCACCCTAGTACTGATGAGGCTGACACCAAGGTTGGAAGTATCCCGGACCTAACTCTTGATGAATGGGAAAACAAGATACATGCTTTTGATCCCTATCAAGAAGTAGAAGAATCTGAGCTGGGAGTCTATTGTATACACGAAGAAAATCAACCTGTTCCTAGCATCACCAAGCCAAGCCATAATGATGACAATGAGGTATGGCAGCTATTTTTGATGGATCAAGGAGTAGGCAAGGTGCAGGAGGTGGAGCCATGCTTGTTTCACCTCAAGGAATAAAGTACTATTCAGCTTTTAGATTTCAATTTGCATGCTCCAATAACACTGCTGAATATGAAGCCTTGGTGCAAGGGATGCATTGGGCAATCAAGAGAAAAATAAAGAATCTGCAAGTCTTTGGGGATAGTGAATTGATTGTAAATCAGGTCAAGGGATGGCATGCTGCCAAGAATGATCTACTCAAGTGCTACAAGAACAGGGTGTGGGACCTCATGGAATATTTTGAAGGTTTTGGCATCGAATCCATTCCCAGGAAAGAGAATCAAGCTGCTGATAGGCTTGCAGCAGTAGGGGCAGCCTTTGACATTATGGAAAGCATTCAACAAGACAAGGTACAACCAAACATCCACGTGATTGTGAGGCCTTCAGTGCCGGATAACAATGTCAGTTGGCAAGTGTTTGAGAATGACCAGAAAATTGTTAATTTCCTACAAGAAGAAGCTGAATTCTCAGCTAGGAATCAGGACAGACTAGAGCAGCAGTATGGGGATCAAGTAGTGCAGCTGCGGACAAACAAGCTTCCCAAGGGTTTAGTAACATTGGAGTCTATCTTCAACCCTAATGACCAGTTCCGTAAAGAAAAGGCTAACATACAGGTCAAGAGAGAAGATTTAGAGCCAATTCTGGTTGGGGAAGGCAAAACACTTCAAATTGGTAAAGTGGCCACTGAGCAGAGAAATCAGATTTCATACAACTTTGTCAAGAATTCCCAGATGTTTTTGCTTGGACTTACAAAGATCTAAGAGGTTTCAACCCAAAGTTGGCACAACATACTATTGAGCTGGATCCGGAATCCAAGCCCGTCAGGCAAAAGCAAAGGCCAGTGAATCCCCATATTGAGCCTCTCATGAGAAAAGAATTAAGCAAGCTTATTGAGGCCAATATCATCTTCCCCATCAAACACTCAAGCTGGGTTGCTAACTTGGTTCCGGTCAGGAAGAAGAGCGGAGAAATCAGGTTGTGTGTGGACTTCCGAGACCTCAATAGGGCATCTCTCAAAGATCATTACCCACTCCCTTCCATGGAGCAAATATTGCAGGTTGTAGCTGGTTCAGAGAGATTCTCTCTCCTAGATGGCTACTCAGGCTATAATCAGATTATGGTGAAGGGAGAAGACCAATTCAAGACAGCCTTCACAACTAAATGGGGCACATATGCTTACAAGAAGATGCCATTTGGGCTGTCCAACGCTGGTGCTACCTTTCAAAGGGCAATGGACATGGCATTCAAAGGCTTGATCAACAAGATAGTGCTGATATACCTAGATGATATCACTGTCTTCTCAAAGAATGCAGCAGACCATCTCTTTCACCTCAGGCAAGTGTTTCAGAGGTGTAGAAAGTTTGGAGTGTCTTTGAACCCCAAGAAGTGCATCTTTCTTGCACATGAAGGAAAACTTTTAGGCCATATTGTCTCCAAAGAGGGACTGGCAATTGATCCAGAGAGGGTTGAAGCCATAAGAGCACTACCATTGCCAAGTCACAAGAAGGCTCTTCAAAGTTTCTTGGGAAGGATAAACTTTGTTCGGAGGTTTGTCCCAGATTTTGCAGCCCTTGTCAAGCCCATCACCAAAATGTTAAAGAAGAGCATGGCTTTTAAGTGGACAAAGAAGGCAAGGAGAGTTTTGAAGCAATCAAAGAAGCTATCTCTCAGGCACCAACTCTCATCAACCCAGACTTCTCCAAGGATTTCATCCTCTATGCATTTGGAGGTGATGACACTATTTCTGCCATTCTAGTACAGAAGAACAAAGATAATGATGAGCAGCCGATTGCCTTCTTCAGCCAGAGCCTAGATGACTGTGAGGTGAGGTACTCTTTTATTGAAAAGCATGTACTTGCAAAGAATCGAAGCTTGAAGAAATTCAAGCATTTAGTCTCAAACAACAAGGTCCAGTTGTTGGTCTCACATGCTGGAGTTAAGGACTTCCTCCTCAACAAGGATTTGAATGAGAAAAGGGCAGGTTGGATCACCCGTGTCATGGAATATGACATTGATATCAAGATCACCAAGCTGGTAAGAGGGAAAGGACTGTGTGAGCAGCTGGTTTTGGGGAAGCAAAAGGAAGTATGCAACGAAGAAGAGGCTGTTTTGATAGTCCAGGACAGCCATGAGCCAAGTGGCAATCAAGAGGAAGACAATGCTTCCCCCACTCCTTGCTGGACCCAAGATATTATGCACTTCCTAGCACAGGCCTATGCCCTCTAGAGATGAACAAGACCCAAAGGAGACACTTCAGGTTGCAGGCTATTCCGTATGCCATTGTTGATGGAGTTTTGTTCAAGAAAGACGTGAATGGAGTGCTGCTGAGATGCATTAGCACAGGTCAGATTCAAAGGGTGTTGGAAGAGTTTCATGGTGGACCAGCTGGTGGCCATTTTGCACCAAGAGTGACAGCTCTAAAAATCATGAAGGCTGGTTATTATTGGCCTAAAATTTTAGTGATTGCTATGCATGGATCAAGAGGTGTAAGAATTGTGCATTCTTCACAGGAAAAGAAAGACTTGCTGCCCTTCCATTGCATCCAATCTCAGTTGACCAGCCATTCATGCAATGGGGTTTGGACTTCATTGGAGTCATTAATCCCAATTCAAGCCAAGGGCATAAATGGATTTTGACAGCCACAGACTACTTCACCAAATGGACAGAAGCAGTAGCACTCAAAGAGGCAAATGAGTCTAACATCTTAGACTTTTATGAGGGGATAACAACCAGATTTGGTGTACCTACCACAATAATCTCTGATAATGCATTGGCATTCATTGGATCCAAGGTGACTGAGTGGGCTGTCAAGAACGGTATTTACCTAAGCACTTCATCGAACTATTACCCTCAGGGTAATGGCCAAGCCGAGTCTACAAACAAGAACTTGTTGAGGATCATTAGGAGAACTCTTGATGAGAATCAGAGGTCTTGGCATACCAAGCTGAAATCAGCCTTATGGGCTGATAGGATCACTCCCAAAAGATCCACAGGTAACTCTCCATTCAGGCTTGTCTATGGAAGAGAGGCAATCTTGCCCATGTCACTTGAGTTGCCAACATTGGAACTCATGAAGCAGCTGGAGTTACTTGAATTTGAGCCCATGGAGGTGAGGTATGCAGAGTTGATGGAGCTGCAAGAGATCAGAAATCAGGCATCCCAAGCAATGGAAAAGGATCAAGCTTTGATCAAGAAGACCTTTGATAGGAAGGCCAAAGATAGATCTTTTCAAGTTGGAGATCTAGTGTTGAAATGGGATGTGGACAGAGCAAAACCGGGAAGGCATTCAAAATTTGATGCCATTTGGAGTGGCCCATACGTGGTCACAAAGTGCAAGAACAGCAATGCTTTCCAATTGGCCTCATTAGATGGTGAAGAACTGCAGATTCCAGTCAATGGAATCTATCTCAAGCGTTGCTTCTAGAGGAAAGTTCACTACCTCTGTAAATATTAGATTAGATTTTTTTTCCTCCAAGTGCTTGTGCACATTGTTTTGTCTGTAGGTTAGTTTTTTTTCCCTAAGTGCTTTGGCACAGCTTGCTGTTCATGGAGATGTTTTGCAGTCTTTTGCTTTCATCAGGTGACATTCCATCTTCCTCCTTGCACATTCTGAGTCAGTTGAGGTTCTAAACAGAATATTTGATGACTCCATGCCCAATGGACTACTTGTGCAACCGGTATCTTCTACCTAAGCAGATATCCCCCATTGAAGTCACCAAATTGTTATCCAAATCCACCCCCAGGGTTGATTTGATAACATACATCAGAATTCTCGAGTCCCAGGAAAATGGATGGATTCAGGGCAAAAATCATGTTTCTAGGGTCCCCTCAGAAATTTTTCTAACTCTCCTGTCCAGGTTGAAAAGAGCAAGCTCTGAGAAAATGTGAAAAAGTTACAGAAAATAAGCTTGGGCCAGAAAAAATTGTGAAAATCAGCTAAGTCCTTGTCCTAGGAACAGTTGGGACATTCGGGACACCAAGGCGCGGTTCGGCCGAAACGCCTCCAGGCGGCCCGCAGCACTGGGACAAGTGGAACAAATGTACGTGAAGGGCGCGAACCGGCTCGGTCTACTGAAAAGGAAAATTTTAAAGTCGGGACAATCGGGCCATCGGGACGCGAGGGACGCGAAAGCCGGTTCAGCCAAAGGAGAAGAAAATGGCTAAATCTCGCCGAGACATTTGGGCCTCGAGGACGTGAACCACCAGACGGCCGAAATGGAGAACTTTCAGACTAAGGACAAGTGGGACATCCGGACACGTGGGACGAGATAGAAAACGCGAACCAAAGGCAAAAGCCAAGAGCAGCAAAGGAAGCCATTTTGGGTGGTTCGGAAGAATTTTTCCTGACAGCACTGGGACATTTGGGACAAATGGGACGAAAGGACGCGGCCGGCCGGTTCGAAAGCGGGAAATTTTAGACAAGGACAAGTGGGACAAAGGGATTTGGGACGCTGAAATGGACGCCGAAGGAGCCGAAAGCCAACCAGATCACGACACGTGTCACCGGCAGAAAAGGGACGAGGAAGCCCATTTCGGGTGGATCGAGAGATTTTGTCCAAAGAAAGTTGGGACATCCGGGACAAAAAGACGCGATGGACGTGAAAAGAGCTTTTTGGACGAATCACGATCATGACACGTGTCACAAGGAGAAAGGTCCAAAGGTCAAAGGGGTGATTTTTGAATGAAAAGCCCACATGTCCAAGAAAAAAGGGCCCACAAGGAAATTTCAAAGGAAAGCCCGTGAAAAGGTGAGAGAAGGGAATTTCTCGAATTGAATCAATGCAGCCCGCCACGTGTCATCCAGATGGCAGAGCGCGGGAAAAGAAATTTAAAAATCCGTTTTCGCCTGTTTTGTGCCCTAAATCTTCAGATCATCATATCTTTCGATCCAGAGCTCGGATTTGCACGTTCTTTATATCAACGGAAAGCTGTTGAAATTATCTACATGATTCTGGGATCAATCTTGCATTTTGGTGCAGTTTAGAGGGAGAAAATTAAGAAAACGTCTCTAACGCGTGGTGATAGATAGAAGTAATGCTTCAACAACCAACTTTAATGCAAAGAGACACTCACCGCTCCTATTAGACAACACGCTTTCCAGATCACCGCTTTAGCCATAATGAGATGATTTTAAATGCTACCAAGAAGTGGTTGGGGTAGATTCTGGATTTCCTCTCTCTTCCCTCTCATTTCTTCATATATATTGTAAAGAGGAGCTCCTTTAACGGGTCGACATTTTTGTTTTGCATCCTCCCTTCTTCCCTCGCTTGCAAGAGAATTTGTGGAGCTTTCAAACCTCCCATATGGGTTGTAATGCCAGTATTTTTGCCTCTTGGCCACTGCAATGTACTGTATCGACTCTTGAGCAATAATATATATGTTGTGATTGACTCTCAACCCTCTCATGTATTCATTGTCATTTTGATCTCTTATTACAGTTTGGTTACCTGTGCATGGTGTTTGTATTGCATCTATGTGGTCTGTGTTAAATTTGCAAAACAAGTGTCTAACATTCCTCGGTGCATCACCTTTGTAGTTTAGGTTTTATTCTATGCATTTTCTTACCCTGTCTCCTTGGCAAGTTAGATTAGGTTTTAGTAAACCCTCTGCATTTTTTTGTGTGCATCTGAACAGAGGAATAGGAACTAGCCTTCTCTGGAGAATCCTTTCTCATCTTTACAAGTCCCACACTTGGAGAAAGGATTCCATGTTGTGCAATCACACTGGATACTTGAACATCAACCTAGAAGCCTGATCTACATCCAGGGGTGCTGTGAGTCTCGCAAGCAACAATGCCCTCTTTGACTAGGACAGTGAGAAATACAAGGCGAGGGTGGCGAAGTCTTGGCTTAAAAACCCTAAAAAGGGGGCGTCTCGTCTATCCAAGGTTCTGTTTCGTGCCGATTTCAATGAGGAGTTGTCATATTTTATAATTCTACTGGTTCAGGTCATGGGATTACCCTCTACCAATGAGTTCCATTTCTGGATGTACCCCTTATCAAAATGGTGTGCGAAGGAACTCAGAATATCAATTGGGTAAAAATCAGCAGTATGAACCTAGCAGAGTAGCTGTCTAATGTATAACAAACCAAGAAGTTCTACATGACTTCATACCTGATGTATACCCTAGCAGCATCAAGGCAATGGTTTGGATTCACATACATTGATGCTCATAAGGGTGACCTTGTATATGCCTACTGCCCTCAATTCACCTTGGACACTAGCAATCGTAACTTCAGAAGGGTGAATGATGCTTTCACCATGTACATTGTCAGGAGCTTTTGGAGAGTGACATGATAAGGAGATTTTTTGATGAAGCTATGAACCTAATATCGCACTACGGTGCCTACTTCATCCAGTTTAGGAAATTCTCCTATATAAGGCTTGCAGGTTATGAGAGCACTCCTCTCAAGCTTCCTATGTTCTGCAATGATAAAATGGCCTTGATCGAGATATGCAGGAAACTGGACAAGTTGCATAGAACCTGCAGGGACAAGAAAATTACTGGCCTGCACTTCCCCATATCTTTGGGAAACTACACCTGCAAGATGGCTCTAGATGCACAGAACATAGAAAGAGCCCTAGCTCCCATCACTGTCCATTTCTTCAAGCTAAGAACTTGTTTTGACTTGAATAAATTCATTAAATGAACATCAAAATCAATTACTATCATAAGGAGCATATAGAAGACTATTGGGCTGATTGTCTTTGATGATTTTGAGGCAAGAAGGAGACATTACGACAGGTTTTCTCTTCAACTGATTCAGGAGCTTAATTTGTATCAAGTTCCGGAAGGGCTTCAGGATGATAATTCTGATCTGTTTTCATATGAGTATGACACCTTGATCAAACACACTCCCTTGGAGGATTTGGATTGGTTCAAAAAGGAGAAAGATGATCTGGCTGAAATCTTAGCCCATGTCTTAGTAAGAACCAAGATCTGGTTTGATAAGAAAGTCCGTGAGCTTAGAAGGCATTCAGGTGAGTCCTCCTCCAAGGATACTTCAACACCAAGGAAGGAAGCATTGATGCCGGTTCGGGAAGCACTGTGCAGACTCCTCCGCCTCCTCAACTAAAGGTCCTACATCCTCCACTCCTTCCTCATCCACTCAAGTATATCGGAAGAAGAAAGTCAGGGGAGGTCAAGAAGGAGCTGTTGAAGAAGATCCACGATGAATCATTCGAAATTGCTCTCAGGTCTAGAGAACATTATTGTTCTCAGTGAAAGTGAAGAGAGTGAGGTACCAGCCCCCATAAGTGCTCCAGAAGCCCCAATGGATAAAGACAAAGAAGTCCAGAGCACTGAACTTCCAAGCACCATTGACTCCGTCATACCAGAAGCCCCGAGTGCTCCACTCATATCTCAACTGGAGGAAAAAGTAGTGCACACTTTGGGTGCCATGAGTTCCCTTTCTCATCATCCTCTCGCCTCACCTTCCTCTTCCTCCTCCTCTTTTGCATGGGTGCAGCCTTTTGTTGATAGTAAGAAGAGGAAGTCTTCCTCCCAAATCTCGCGACCCAATTTTGATGTTGTGGTGGCCTTATTAGGCACTACTCCTCCTACTCCCGCCAAGAAGGCCAGGACTACCTCTAGAATAGTATTTGATGCTCAGGGCCAACAATTCCTGGAGATAGCCAAACCCAAAGTAGAAAAGATAGAGCATGATTTACAAGCATCGATCTTGAGCTCTCGAGGATCCTTATGGGAGAGTCTACTCCCCGAAGGTGAGATTCACAATCTCCAAGAAAAAAAGTCACCAAGGTCATTGGGAGAGTGGAGAAAGGGAAAAAAACCATAGAGCAACTGGAGGAGCAGGTTTAGGTTCTTACAGGTTTCATCAAGTCATTCTGTTATCCAAGGATAAAGTTTTAGATCCTACCCCACTGACTACTCTTCCACCACCTGTGATTCTCAGCCAAGATGAAGTGCAGAGTATCAAAGATATACACAAGTATTCCATCTATGGAAGGGCTATGGAGGCCATGGTGGATGATATGCTCATTGCAGGGTTGAATTTCATTAGTGAAGCCTTCAAACTCAATGAGAAGGTAAATAATCTGCAACAGAAAGCTCTCCTCCACTATTGGAAATATAGATAAAGAGCTCAAACTCTAGAGCAGTTGTATAGTAGACCTTCGCCTTATGGGATAGGCTGATGAGAATATTTTAATGGCAAGAAAAGTCTTCGATGATGCAAAAGATAACTTGTCAAAATCATGGGTATATAGCGTGGAATGGAAAATCAAGGTGCTGGAAGAAGCTTTAGGAGAATTGAGAAATAGCTGGCAGAAGGGTGAGGCCTTCAAGACTTTGGTTGTATCTGCCTTCAAGGATATACATTACCATATCAAAGATGAGACCTCGGTGCACCCTCTCTTTACAAGAAATCAAATCTCAGTTCAGAGTTTTTGTCAAAGATAACTTGTTCAAAGAGGATTCTGTTTCCAAAGAAAAGATGAAGGAAATCTGCTTTCTACAGTCTACTATTGAAGAAGCAAATAAAGAGTATCATACACACGTCGAGTTCGACAAAGAGATGGAGAAGTGCCTCAAATTTTAGACCCAGTCCACTACCAACACATCGGTCCCACGTGGCAGGGAAATAGTAGAGGTGTTAAAAAGGTTTAGACAACGGATCCTCAAATCAGTGGGCCCTCCTCAATCGTGAACACTTGTCTTTTCCTCCTGATTCTTCTCCTTTCTTCCTTTCTTCATCTCGGATTTATTGTAATTAGTTGGGGTATTGTGATTAGCAGCCCTTTAACTAAACATTAATTAAAAGAAGTGGTTACCAGGAGTAACTGATTTGTAAACTATATAATAGCCTCTCGTCGGTATTTTTCCGGGAGAACTTGGCTTATTTCTGAAAGTGTAAGAAATAATACAGCAATCAATACAAAAGGATCTTCTTTCTTTGTTCATCTGATTCCTTTATTTCATAGCTATTTGTTAAATATTATGAGATCATTTGTCTACATAATACCAAGAAGCTTTGTATTCTTGTAAATGTTATTTGTGGAACTGTGTGTCCCTCCAAATTGCATCTTAGTAATTCACATACAAATGGTCTAATTCCAATTCATTGTATTCTGGCACGTATAAGGAATTATTTTGTCAGCTATAATTCTGGAGAATGCTTTTCTGCTCATTTCCTTGTCTTCATTCTTCTATGCTTTTGTGATTGATAATCTATTTCATTTCACAAAGCTTTCATGATATCCAAGTTCCACATCAAAGTAATGCGTTGTACATTTGTAAATAAGTTTTTCTTTTAAATAAGGGAACCTCTCCCATCAAAGAGGAGGGACTTCTTGTCCCCTGACTATTGCTCTCATTAGGGTCTTCTTTTGACGACCAACGAGGGTGATATGTCCTGAAAACCTCACCATGTGGTGCACCTATTGTGATGGTGCCAAAGAAGGATGGTTCTTGGAGAGTGTGCATTGACTACCATGCTTTTAACAAGATCACCATAAAGACAGATATCCACTTCCCCACATAGATGATCTCTTGGACCAACTTTAGCATGCCAAATTTTTCACGAAGTTGGATCTCAAGTCAAGTTATCACCAAGTCATAATGAAGGAGGAGGATATATGGAAGACTGCCTTCAAGACAAAACATGATTTGTATGAATGGTTAGTACTTCATTTTGGGTTATGCTGATACCCGATACATTTATGAGATTGATGAATGATGTATTGCGGGATTTCATAGATTCATGTGTCATTGTAAATCTAGATGATATCTTGAATTTTAGTGCCACAAGGGAAGAAAATCTAACTCATTTGCAGCAAGTCTTGCAAGTTCTCAAGGAGAAACAATTGCTTTGTAATATGAAGAAATGTGAATTTTTCAAATAGTCACTTGTCTATCTTGGGCATGTGGTTGGAGGAGGAGAGCTACGAGTGGATCTAAAGAAGGTGGAAGCCATCACTATTTAGCCAACACACACAGGATATACAAAAACTAGGAGTTTTGTAGAAGTATTACTATACATATGGAAGTTCATTCTGGGCTTCTCCATGATCGCAGCACCTCTACACATAGTGGCCGCAAAGAGTAAGAGTTTAAATTGGGGTAAGGAACAAGACAAATCCTTTGAGTTATTGAAATACAAGATTAGTCATGCTCCAGTACTTGCTCTTCCTAATTAGTAGCAACCTTTTGAAGTAGAGACAGATGCAGTGATTACACCATGGGCGCAATGTTGCTTCAAAGAGGTAAACCCGTATGTTATCATTCTGAAACTTTCACTTTAGCAATTAAAGGATATTCAATATATGATAAGGAAATGTATGCACTAGTTTAGGCAATTAAAAAATGGAAGCATTATTTTTTGGGTAAAGAAACTATTGTGCACACTAACCTCAAACCTCTCCAATATTTGCAAGCACATGATCAAAATTACGAGTAGGAAAGGAACTATAAATGGATGGGGTTCCTTCAGTAGTTCCATCTGATGATTAAATATGAGAAGGGTATTATAAACTTGGTGGCAGACATGTTGTCTAGGCCACCCACACAGGAGAAGTTTTCCTATTTGGCCACTATCTCTCAGATCAAGCCCTTCACGAAGGAAGCTTATGGAGAGGCATATGCCCAGGACAAAGACTTTGGGGTGACATTTCAGTAGTTGTAGTCCCAAGGGGCTGAAAGGATAGGGATTGAATATTGTTATCTCAAAGACGAGATGCTTTACCAATGGGGAAGCTTTGCGTGCCAAAAGAAGAGTGAATTCTATTGATGAGGGAAGCACATACCTCGAAAGTAGTGGGACATTTTGGTGTTGGTAAGACCCTATCCCACTTGAAAAGGTATGTGTATTGGCCCAATATGCAAGAAGAAGTATCAAAATTTATACGGGGATGTAAAGGATTTTTGTAGGAGGATTACCTATGTCTAAACATGGCCATGACTATCTCTATGTATTTTTGATAGATTTAGTAAGATGTGTATTCTTATGGCATGTAAAAAGATAGTAAAAGCACATGAGGTAACAGATATTTTCTTTGCTAATGTATGGGTGCATTTTGGTTTGCCAAAGTCTATTGTTTCTGACAGGGATTCCGGTTCTTGGGGAAATTTTGGACTAATTTTAGGGACAAGATGGATACCAGGTTACAGAGGAACACAACTTTCCATCCACAGACAAATGGACAAACATAGGTGGTAAACATGACTTTGGTACATTTGATCAGAGGGTATAACAAAAATACCCAAGGACTTGGGATGAGTCCTTAGCCTACATTCAACATTCCTATAACCAAACAGTACACACATCCACTATGAAGTCACTGTTTGAAGCATGCTTGGGATATCTACCTACAAATCCACTGGACATAGTAGTTGGACAAGTAAGATGAGAAGGATACATGAGACACAGAGGTGACTAGAGAAAACAAATTCATTGAGAGGATCCGGAAAATCCATCTCAAAGTCAAGGAACAGCTAGAGAAATCTTAGGCCAAGTACAAAGCTAGGCACGATCAGCATAGAAGGGAACATAAGCTTCATGTTGGAGATAGAGTTTGGCTTTACTTGAGCAAGGAGAGACTACAAGGTCAAGCATGGAATCTCAAGCCATTATGATATGGACCCTTCACCATATTGGAGTAGGTTGGAGAAAATGCCTTTTGACTTGATTTTTCGTCATTCATGAGGATGTACTTTGTAGTAAACTACGAGAACTTGCACCTATATGAGCCATCCATGCTAGATGAAGATGAAGAACTACAGTTTCTACCTTCCATTGAGGATTGTGTCTTGGAATCACAAGGAAAATTAGAGGAGGATGTAGAATGCAACAAAAGTTCGAGAGAGACTAGGAGAGGTCTACAAGAGTTTTGTGAGTTGGGTGAAAGGAAAGACACCAAGGCGAGGTTCGGTGGTACTCGAAGGAGCAAGTGAGGGAATTATTTCCTCATCTACTCCCCACTAAGCTTTTGTGGGACCAAAAGCCTCCTAAGTAGGGGAGGTGTGATCCATAGGGATCCAAAATGACTCTACTTTATCAAATCAGCCAACACGAAGAAGAAAAAAATATACACGGAGGTTTTATCTGTTTAGTGATAGGACCATTGCTGGCGTGTAGGGTGGTAGTTCTGAGAATCACCGCCCCACTAGGGTGGTGGTTCTAGGACCGCCGGTTTGCATTGGGTGGCGGTCATGGCTCTTGCGGATAGAAAATAAAATATGACACAAATAGTCCCAGAATTCCAAAGGGTGTCCATGTCTCTTCTTTTGCATGACTTTTCCCATTCTCCAGTGCATGGGAGAACATGAGAAAGACTATAAATTCATGTTATGGAAGAGAAAAATGCATCGAAGCATGAAGCAAGTGAGTAAGAAGATCTTAGTGTTGGAATTGCGATTTGTAGATGCAAGAAGTAATTGGGTCAGAGAAAGAAAGTAACTAGGAGGAAGTGTGATATATTATTTACTTCTCTTTCATACTTATTGTAATTTCTGTACTTATTATTGAATTGGCCAATAAAAGTGGGAAGCAAGAGAAATTTCCCTTCTCGACTATTTTTCCTCCTCTGGAGGTTTTCTAGGATAAAACTATTGGTGTATGAGTCTATATACTTTCCTTTCGCAAATTGTTTATTCTAAGCACAAGTATAATTCATTCACTAGCTATCTTTGTTATTTTCTAATAGAAAGTAGAACAAAGTGATTAATTGTGATTACAGTGGATAATTCCAAAGTTGAAGAGTTTACAGATCATACACACCCCATAACCCAATATGTTCTTCATTTCTTTAAGTTTATTACTGTGGACACCAGCACCTAGCCGGATCTTTAGGACCCACATGCCCTCATCCCCTCTCGCCTCGACCTCCTTTTATCTTACTCACCCCTTTTTGGCCTCTTTTATATTTTGGGCATCTTGTTTTCTTATGGGTCAGCCTTTTAGTTGTTAATTATGAAATTCAAACAAGGTAATCATATAAATAAAAATCTATGTGATCATAATAAGGGACCAAGCTCTAAGCATCTACTATCACCACCTAAGGTTGTATCTAAAGGAATTCTAAGAGCATCAAAGCATCCATCTAGTTATCATTTAAGGGACAAGGGACTACATTTTCTACATACACTTCATAGGAGGGAAGTTCATTTTTCCATATACAGATCTACTTACATTTCTAAATCTAGCAATTGTTTGCTATCAAGTGCATCTTACACAAGAACCTCCTAAGATAGGATTCTACACACATGCACATATGACTACATGGAGTTTAAGATGTAGTGTAACACTAAGTTGTAAGTTTACTCGTTTCGAGTGACCACGGGATTAGTTTGACTCATTTTTTTTTATTTTTAGGATTTTATGTCTTTTGGGGTTTTGTAGGAGATCATTTTTTTATAGGTTATAGGAGAATTATGTAGACATAATATGACACATGCAATCAATAATAAGGTTAGAAACACAACAAAAATCATATTCTCGATCATTTTCACATCCGCAAGAACCCATAGACTCGATGCCTGTAGCACTCGACCCATTCCAGGCACCCCTATCTAGGACATATCCGATAGTTACAAATTTATCGGCAATGATTGCGATAGTTTCCTCCTCCTTTTCATCGGCCTTCCACCAACATACTTCGAGGATAAATTACAAAATCAACTAAGTCTTATATTCCCTCTCTTGCACTTAGGGTTTCATATTTCTTTAGCTTATTGCTTAGGTTAAATCTATACTTAAGTGTTTTATCTATCACATATGACTCTACAATTAGGATTTCACAAAATTCAATATTTTTAAAATCATTTTATCTCAAGGGTCGAGATCCCGTTGGTGCAAATCAGCAAAGCACCTCCTGGATGTTGATCAAATTTCTAGTTTGACATTTTGGACATCCGGTGCAGATTGCACAACATTGAATCTTTTCCCCAAGTGTGGGACTTGGAAAATGGAAAAGAATCTCCAGGTTAGAGGTTGGTTCCTCAACTCCTCTGATCAGGTGTATTACTTGCAAGTTGCAGAGGTTTTGAATTCAAGATCCTACTCTAAATTCCAAGGGGACAGAGATAGAGAATGCAAAAAAACTAAAACTAATGCTAATAAGGTGATGCACCAAAGGAGTGGTGAACATTCTTTACTTCTGCAAATAGACACAAGTCATAGAAATGCAACAAACATCATGCACAAACTGATAAAATGTAATGAAAGGTCAGAAATGAAGAAAAACAACACAAACAGAGGATTGAAAACTCATTCACAGAGCTTGCATTGTCATTTCCAATATCAAAAACACATGCATTACAACATCTGAGAGGTAGAAAATAGGTTACAGTCTTGGAAGAGGTCTGATATTCCACAAAATCACTTTTCAAGGTGAAAAAGGGAGCCTGCCATACATGAAAAATGTCCAACCACCAAAAAAATGAGCCAGAACTGGGTTTTACAATGCCCAAAACGAGCCCAAGAGAGAGAAATGTGGGAAAATGGGGGAGGAGCTTCAACCACTAACCAAAATGTAATAAAACAGCATGGGCATCCTTACAAGTCCATTCCCTGACATTTTTCACCATGCTGGGAGAGAATGTGAGCCATTCTTCATTAAAAATGGTGGTTGAAACGTCATTTCTATTGATTATCACATGCCAGAGGCGTTTTTCAATTTTCTCTCTCTAAACTCCATAAAAATAAAAAATTTACCCACGGAATCATGTAGAGAATTTCACCATCTTTCCATTGATATAAAGAACACGAAAAACCGAGCTCTGGATCGAAAGTTATGGTTGTTTGAAAATTTAGGGCAAAACAGGGCCAAAACGGGTTGGCGGGCCAAAAATTTGAAATTTTCCCACTTTTTGCATTTGGGAAAATTTCCCAAAAATCCTTGCACTCCGCCACTCTTGGTGCCACATGGCATGTGTTGATTGGATGCGGGCCTTCTGCGCTTCATTTTCCACTGTTTTGGCCATTGGAAAATTTTCCAAAAATTCTCCGTCGGGCCGATGGCCTGAGGACACATGGCACGATGTGATTGGATGCGGGATTTTTTTCTATCTGTTCCATCACTTTTGACCCTCTTTTCTGACTTGGACATGTGGCAAAACCCTATTGGATGTGGGCTTTCCCTGCCATTTTTCCCTGCGGGCCAATCTTCTCCATTTTATCACCACGTGGACACGTGGCAAGATCCCATTGGCTCGCGTTTAGGGGCGGAATTTTCCTTTCAATATTTCCTTCGACTTTGCTTTGGGAAAAATTCCCAACTTTCCCCTCGCCCTTCTGCTTCGATTCCAGGTGTTATCCCGTAAAATTGACAAGGGCAATTTTACCGATGACCATACCGAAAATTTTGTTCCGATCCCTCGTTAGGGATCCCTTGTGTTCGAAATGTTGTAAAATCCCTTCCCGGGAAATCTAGTTTTCGAACTTAGTCTTTTTGAGCCTTTTTTGGCTGGGCGCATGAAATTGCTTTGCAACACTAACTTTTGATGCGCCCCCTTAAAAGCCTTTGGCGCATGGTTTTCAATGTCAACACAACTTTTCATGTGCCAAAGAATGTTGAACCTTCCCTGCGTGCGCCAAGGCGCATGCGCTTGTGTTGGTACAACTTTTGTTGCGCCACTCTTTGGTGCGCCGAAGGGCGCACATAATCTTAGTGCAACAAAAAGTTTTGGTGCGCCAAAGGGCGCACATAACTTTATGTCGACAATGCTTTTGGTGCGCCAAAGGCGCGCTTTGTCTCCTGTTGTCAAATACTTTCGTGCGCCAAAGGGCGCACGCTTTCTCCTGTCGACAGCAACTCTCATGCGCCTTTTAAAAAGTGGGTGGCGCATTTATGACCAGCTTGCCTATATATATGTGTTTTGCGCGCCCAAATGTCATTTTCACTTTTCGCTGAGCACGTGATTTTTCTGAGCCTGTCAGCCCCTGCCTCGTCGTTTTCATCGCCTTGTGGACCCGTTCCCGAGCTTTTGCTATTTATCCAGGTATGAGGTGTCTTTCTCTCTCGTGCGTTTTGTGTTTTCAGTTCTTGGTGTGTTCTTGGTCTGGTTTTAGCTTGCTAGTTGGTTTTGAAATATAAATGTGTTGGCCTAGCCTCCTCCGTTTGCTGTCTGCCCCCCCATGCTATCCTTCCTCTTTCCAGATCTGCTGGAGAAGGACGTTTTCTTGAAACAGTGGTTGTGGCCCTCCTGATCTAGATCATTTTATCTACCCCACTGAGCCTTTCAAATAGGAACGAAGGAGTAGAAGGAACCTACATCATGTAAAACCCCCTTTGAGAGTTTAGTTCTCTGTTTTCCTCCTTGGCGCATCTGTCACCCCTGCAACATCATGAACATTTGCGCCCCTTTGGCGCATCTGACCGCCTTGTAATCTGCAACATCCCTGCGCCAGAGGCGCACCCAGCCTGCTTGTTGCATCATTAACCTCTGCGCCCTTTGGCGCGCCTCTTTCACATGCTACAAGTGTCAAATCTCGCGCCCCTTTGGCGCGCCATCCTTTTGTGCTGCATCACGTTTCCATGCGCCCTTGGCGCACCCAGCTTCCATGCAACACAAGCTTTATCTGCGCAAGTATGAAGCTATAAAGGCGCAGGCGCATCCCCGATTGCAATAACATTATGTTGTGTAAACTCTTCGTGCGCCGCGCCATATCCCTTTGGCGCACGAAAAGTCAATGTTACACGATCCATCCATGCGCCGAAGGGCACACCAAATCCCAATGCAACATGAAAATTCCATGCGCCATGCGCCTTATCTATTTGGCCTGCAAGTTGCAATTTTCATGCGCCCTGCGCCCTGAGCCTTAAAATCTCTAACTCTTTCTTCTGCTGACATTCCAATGGAAGATCAAATGGCTAATTCAACCTTTTTGGATTGGGTCTCGCTTCTTCTTCATGCAGATCAGCAACTGAGTTCGAAAGAACATATGTCTACATCCAGCAAGAGACCCACCAAACCAAGAGGAAAGGCTAAGCTTACAGAGGAAGAGATGAAGTACAAATATCAAAGGGTCAGGATGCCCGAATCATCAGACCGAATGTAGCATGGATGTCAGAGACTTAGAATTGGGGCATATCGACATGGAGGAATTCTGGGCCAGAACTCAAAAATTTACAAGGAGTCCATGGATGGACAAATTGATAGGTAGTGCACTTCGCTTGCCTGGCGGAGGAATCCCCAAAGACCAACAATGAATTTATAATGGTGGTTGCTCGAGTCTTACAACAAGGACACAAGATGTGTCAAAACAAAGAAGGGCGAGGTAGTCATAAACCTCACGCCCGTCATTTTGAGATAATGCTCGGCATCCCTCACCACCTAAGCACTTTGTGGCCATCAGCCAAGAAGAGTGCATCAAGGCCTGGGAAGACGATGAAGACCAATGCATGCAATCGATGAACGAAGTCTACTTGAAGAACAAGAAGGTGGTAACCGGTGGCCCCAAATCATCCACCGCAGGTGACTTCTCGAAGAGCTCAGCGATACCATTACCTTCGAAAGCGGGGTCTTCGGGCTTTCGACGCCCATTACTTCCATAAATGGATGTTCATGGGCTACTGGAAACGATGAATAAGAATGTGCCCGAGCAACACTTTTTGGCTGGGAGATTATAAGCAAAGCACCATTTCCAGCAAGCATAACATGATTCAAAGACAACGGGAGTATTCCATATGAACTCCTACGTGGTCTACGCTGCAAAGATCGTAAAGGGATTATCCAGTGGCTAAACCGAAGTGGAATTTGGCCTCATGTCAAAATATATGAATATTATCCAAAATTGAGGCTGGAGAATAGCATCCCTCAATTCGCCAAAATTAATGATGCTTTCTTCTATCACATCATTTACTGTTGAGGCCAAATCTAACTCATGGTCGCACGACCAAAAACATTGTCAGGTCAACCGTGGAGAAGTGGGGGCCTTGTTCACCCAGCTTCCCACATTTACCTATCTCGAGGGCGGTCAACTTTGGGGCGAGCCAACCAAAGCTACCGAGGTATGCTGGACCTAAGCTGATTCTACTAGAGCTATCAAGGCAGCTGGTCACATACCATGAGAAATGCCTCAAAAGAAAGAAGGGCGGAACTCCTTTCCCCCTCACAGTAGGCCGATACACATGCTCCACCCATCACAAGGCGAAGGAAATGTTCGCAGAGCTGGAGTTGCTCAATTTGAAACATGACTTCCCAGCTAGGCCTACCTTTGACCCAGGTGCGCTGCCAAGAGCTAAGCTCGATCCGATCCATGTCCCTCAAGGTGAGGATATTTACATCGACATCATCCACGAGGTGGAACTCAGAAGAAAGGATCATTCTCGCTTAGCATTGGCAGAAATTATCCAATACGGAGTGGCCATTGTCCCCAAAGGCTTCCAAACTACGGAAGATGAAGTGGACAAGGTATATAATGATACAGATGGGGACGATTGGCCCTTTCCGGCCATTGATAGAACTAAGGCTCCTCAGACAATTGAGGAGAGGGTCAAGGAAACTCTGCGTAGGACAGAGCACTGGTGCCGGATGAACGGCCTAATCTACCTCGGGGTAGATTTCACAACCTCCCCATTGGGCAACGCACCTTCACGGTCCAAAAATGCTTAAAGGCAAAGGTGTGGAAGGTGAATCCAGCACCATTCAAGAAGAAGCCCCCGAGAGTCCTCTTTCCACAGCGCCAGAACAGGTAATAACTCTGGATTCGCCAGAGAAAGAAGCAGCAGGGGATAGTCCAATTGGCCCATCCACTCAGGATGTCGGCATTGCTACCACAACAGAGGTCCCTTCTATCCCTTCTTCTTCTCTTCCTTCCCTCATCGAGTGACTCAAGCCGACCATCCCTTTGGTCGTGTCCTCCGCCCCTTCTTCTACTCTTTCCCCTGTTTCTTCGTCTATCTTCTCTTCCCTCACTGATCTTTCCTCCTCCATTTCTTCCCTCATCTCCGAGCTCCCTTCCCTTCCTATGTCTTCTGCAGCTGCAGTTTCCCTTCCTCCCGTGGACACTTCTTCGGCTATGCTTTCAATGCCGCCGCCGCGTGTCTCCACAGTTTTCCCCTCTTCTACTGTTGCTCCCTCCTCCTCTGTCTCTGGTCCTTCTTCTATGGGACCAGCCTGGATCTCTCAACAGCTGGGCTAGCAAAAGAGGAAAGTTCCCATCACTCCGATGGACTTTTCAGTAATTCCGGCTAAAGGCAAAGAAGCAAAGCTCGTAACACGCTTCTCTCAAAGTCTTTTGCAGGTGAGAGAGTTATGGAAATAAAGCATACCCGATCCCCTCAAGGAGAAAAAAGATCTGTCTCCGACAGATTTTACTGTGACTCAAGTCACAATGGGAAGTCTTCGAAAGTCTGTGGGGAAGCTCTTTCTGCTGAGCCGATGCCCTCTGCAAAAAGCTTCAAGAAATAAAAGAAGAGAAAAGGCTACTGAAGGAGCAGAACAAATATCTGCTTCAAGCCTTATAAGATGGGTAGTGCACCTCCCACGATCGCCGCCGAGACTTCCCGAGCTTCTCACCAGAGAAAATCAATGAATATTCAAAGATCGGCGGCGGTAGGTATGGCCGTTTACGCTTGGAGGAGCCAGATCCTCAAGGACAGTGAAAGAGTGATCGCGAAAGTATGTCAATTCATATCTAAACATCAGAAAGGTGAACAAGGAACTCCAAGCATTAGCGGGTCCCATATCAGAAGAGCTAGAACATGCTAGACTCCAACATGAGACCTTTCAACAAATGTTCGACTGTTCAGTCGAAGATCTGGTCAAGTTCAGAGTTTTCGGCCATCCAAGGGCCCTCAACAAAACCATGTCCACTCTGGACTATCGGATAGATCAGCTGGAATTTGTTCTGGAAAAAATAGACAAGGTGAAGGAAGAGGCCCTGGATGCGATGCATCAAATGGAGCGAATTGTTCTTAACATGTCTCCAGGGCTGCTCACTCCTTCCTTTATCATGAGATCAGCTGATGAAACTATCCGGATCTTCAAGGAGATCGCTTCTCAAGGAACGGGGCCAGAGGTCACATTTGACACTGAATCTATCAACAACCTGCTGGCCTGTAGGGACTTCATCGGGTTCCTCATCGAGGCGGAGAAAGATTATTCTAAACTCCCAGAAAAGCTCATAGACGAGCGGGAGACTTGCGAAAAGCAACCGACGGCACATGAGGATCCATCACAGGATCAATTTGGGCCCATGATTAACAAGATTTTTTTTGGAATACCGCGCTCGAGTTCACATATCATCTCTCTGAGCAAAGCATCGAAGCAAAGCTACTCCCTTTCGGCGCATAGGATGATGACGCACGAGCAGCTGTTCCTCCTCCTCCTTCTTCTTCTTCTCTCTCTTCTCCGACTTTCTTGTTGGAATATCTGAAGTATGTTGATGCAAATGATGACATCATCCATGTTGCATCATGGGATGATGTCATCCATCAAGTTGTAAAAAGTCAACATGACTTTTAGATATTTTGTAAATATCTTTGTAAATAGTTGTTGGCTCCTTTTTGCCTTCTTTTCTCCTCTTTTTCTATAAATACCCCAACACTTGTTGTGTTGAGGATGGATGAATATCTTTCAGATGAGAAATAGGAGTAAGGAGAAAAGACTTTGAGCTTTTTGTAACAGAACAAATTAGTAATACAATATTTGGACTTTGTGCTGAATACCTGTGTTATATACATTAGATCTTTCTTATGTTAGATCTGTGTATTTATTCTGTTGGATCTGCTTCTATTTTATTGTCATTTATTTATCATCAGTATTGCTTTGTTTATTTATGCAAGTAGGTTTGGCTCACACTACCAACCCAAAAACATAAATCTTCTGACCTTTCTGCTTTGGAATTCATTTCTTTTCTCCCTTCGGACCTGTTCCTTCTTCCTCCTCTCTTTCATTCCTTTCTCTTCGCAGCCGGAAATAAACCTACTGGGATGAGATCCCAAACCCCCGAAGGCAGAATCTGTGAGACTTGCATAGATTCCTGCTGGTAGAATAGCAATAAACCAGTTTCGCTTTGCTGACTCAAAGAGGGCTATGCCCGCATTACTTGTTGGCTCGTTTATCCATAGATCTGCCCAAGCGACAGATTTTCGGACCAACATGGTGCCATGTGGTGAGCTCCCATTGTACGCGGGCCTTGGGGGAAAACATTTCTCTTTTTCTCAAACCTTTGGGAAAAATTCCCAATCGCTCCCCGCATTCCGAAGCTCGAACCCCTCGAGGACACGTGGCCTGTCCTCATTGGCTGTGGGTCTTGGGGCAAAAATTAACTTTACGCCCTCGCCGATCACTTTTTCCAAATTTCCAATCTTTCCTCCACCCTCTCGCCACTTCTTGGCCTAAGGACACGTGGCATAATGTGATTGGGCGTGGGCCTTTCTTGGAGATTTTTCCATGGCGCCAACACTTAGTCAAATTTTCTATTTTTACTCCACCCTCTGCCACTCCTTTCCTCTAGAGACACATGGCATAATGTGATTGGATGTGGGCCTAGCGTCGAAAATTTTGTTTGTGTCAACCCTTAGGAATTTTTCCAATTTCTCCCCGCCTAGACACATGGCAACATCCAATTCAAGCTAAGGGCCTTGGGGCGAAAATTTCCTTTTGAAAACTTGTCGAACACTTGGTAAAAATTCCAAGTTTACCTCCGCCTTCCGCCCTCCCGAGGACATGTGGCCTCATCTTATTGGCTGCGGGCCTTTCAGGGGAAAATTTCCCACAAAATCTCCACCGAGCCATAACTTCAAAAATACATGGAGTTAGGAGGAAAACTTTACCTTTCTGGAAAGTTGAGAAAAATATCTATCCAATGGTGCCATTTCTAGAAGGTCTTGAGTTCCTAAAAAGTGAAAATTATGATTGAGGCATAAGAGAGGGAAAAATGAAGGGAGTTAGCCACAAAATGTGCAAGGGGAACATTTTGGCTAACAGTCCCTTACCTCCCCATTGTTGCTGCAAAGACCTTCTAAAATTAAAATACCTTCTTAAAAAAGAAAGTGCAACCAAGTCTTCACCAACACATACGACAACTTTTTTACATTATATATATATATATATACATGAAATAATTATATTACATTTTGTTTCAATTTTTCAAAGGGACTTTGTGTTACATTTGTGCCACTTATGATGGTGATAGTGGCTCAGTCAAAATCACAAATAGATGAAAAACATTTGTAGCATGTAGTGGCATAAATATGTCATGAAAGAGGCACAAATGTGGTGATAATTCAATGCAAATAATATTGTCTAGTTGTTTTGGTTTTGTGTTACATTTTTTTCGTCATCTTCAACAAGATTTATTACAAGAAACATGTTGAAAAATGACTAAAAAGGTCAATTTACAACTCAAAAATGACCCAAAATATGGTGCTCTTTACACCTTATGTATGTTAGGAATTTAGTATTAACATGTGTATCTACCAAATAGTAAATTATAATGTGGTAAATGATTAATAGGTTAGTTGATTAAATATATTGTTATAAATAATATATGTTTTTATAGTTTTGTGTTTATATTGTTACACACGTAAAACATTTGTAGAACGGGTAAGTTTTTAGATGACTTCTTATTTTATAGTAGCGGTTTTCCTATCTAGATGCCTATATATTAGCCTTCTTTCCATTGTAAAAATGTAGAAGAAATTTAATACGAAGAATATTACTTGTTACATTTTTGTAAGTCGGTATAAATTCAAGATTTGGTATCAAAGTCGTGTTAGTAAAAAATGAGTCTTTTAGAGAATTATTTGTTCGTGTTTATATATTACAATTCGTGCTTGGCTTAAGATCTTAAAAATAAATCTAAGGAGTCACATGCATATTAAATTATAGGATTTCACATCCCTTTGTCTTTGATTTATATCTCTTCTACTCATGATATACTTTGGAATCCAAACCTTTTTCATTTGTTGTTAAACATGAATATTTCAAAATATAGATCCAACTCTGTAGAGTTCATCATTATTTTCAGTGCGATCTTGAATGGCATCAAGTACATTGGATAATAGTTTCACTACACATCGAGCTCAATTGTATTATGAGGTTTGAATTTTGAAACAATAATCTCTATGATCAATAAATTGGGTGAAATATTTTGTGACTACATCATGCGCTCTAGGTGTTTTTGGAACTCAAACTATATTTGATTTTCACGCTTGTGTTTCATGCATTGAATTCCAATCTGGCCATTGGGTGATTATGATCTTGTATTACATGGTCAAAAGGAAGACACCAACTAAAGATCATTTTTCTATGTATTTCTCTAACAAGGTTATTCAAATTCTGTGGAACAACTCATTATGATCTCGTGCCACGAGCTCCACATACAAAGCGTGTTGGTATCTTGTTTTAGGCAGCCATCTCTATGAAACTTATCCAGGAATAGACCTCTTGAAGTTAGGAGTTTAGATGGGCTGAATGTGTGTTTATTAATTATCATTTTAGTTGTCAATAGTTTATTTGAGTTATTTGATCAATATATATATTTTTACTATGGGTAAATAGTTTTTTGAAAGGGACTATACCCTTGTACAAGAAGGCTCAAATAGCCATAATTTAACAATGAAAGCATAATAAAATGATCAAAATCAAGATAGAACATGAACGCCTAGAAGTAGGAAAAATCCTACATAGAATAAAACCAAACCAACAATAGATCAGCTTAAAAACAATTGATGCACAACAAACAAACTACAGTGACATACCAACATCAAAGCAGTAGAGAAAACTACTTCTTGAAAACATCTGAAAAACAAGAGAGCAAAAGCTTCAAGGCGGGGAAGCAATATTCTTAGAAATAATTTTTTTCTTTTACGTATCGTTACCCAACCTGCTGAATCATCCGCAATTGAAGGATTGAACAAAGGAGGATTATTTTCCTTATCCACTATGATTCCAATTGAGACAACAACATTGTTATCCAAGGATGTGTCTTTTGTATTTTCCTTTATGGTAATAATTGAGTGATCCTTGTTGTTAACTGAAATTTCCAATAAAGGAGGCCCGAGATTGTACTCTCCTTGTTTCCCATGATTGGAATTTTATAAAGAGGAGTTTCTAGGACCACTTCAGAACCAACTTCGAATCGGGATTTGATTCCATATCCTCCTTAGCATCAAATACCATATGTTCCGGGAGGGCATCTTTCCACTAATTTTTCTTTCAGTTTGTTGCTTAGTTATCCCACATTCAAATTACGCAAAGGTGACCTAGACAAAAATCTTCTACATCTAAAACGTACACCTTCATAGTCTAATGGTTGAGACCATGTTCTATTTTACACTTTAAAATCAATGCTTCAGAGGAGAGTTTTAGAGGTGTCCAGTTCAACTAGGATTCTAGCATATGTAGTATGGGTGAAGTCAGTAGTTTGAGAATCAATAAATATTATGTGTCCCAAAACATTGCCAATGGAGATCAGAAAATATCGACTCCAAAAATGCAAGGGTAGATGAGGCAACCTAATCCAAACTGGTTTATAGGAAAAGGATTCGGTGAGCGGGTTAAAGGAGGGAAACCAAGGTTTTATTACTCGGTAGTGCTATTGACAAATCCAGAGCTTACACTCTATGGTATCTTTGTTAGCTATTGATGAAAAGACTACTATAAAAATTCCTTTTGCACAACGGTAAAGATCTAACTTTCTAGCAAGGAGGGGGATCCAGTGTTTAGAGATCCAGGCATACAAGATTGGTAGGCTGGGCCAGAAATCTCTAAATATACAAATAAATGCATCCTCCCGATAAAAACTTTAAGATTCAATGACTTCTTCACCAAAAGTAATGCAGGGTGTAGTATCAATAGGGGGCATGGTGGATCTCTTTCCATTTAGTGTATCCTTGAATGAACCACCCAATCCACCATTCTGGCATGAGATTGATGGGTTTGTATTTATTCTTCCACCGTTGTTATCTTCTATTTTTTAGATACATGGCCAGAAACAAGAACCCTAGGTTTTTTAGCAGCATGAGATCCATTGAGTGGGATCTTTTCACCTCCCTTTTCATATTCACCCCGCATATTTCGAGTGCCATCATTCCTAATAAAAGCTTGATCTATCTAAGATAAAACCTTCCCTGCATTCTCCTCCGTGTGAATAGAGGATGACCTGTCAGCGCCATCTTTATTGTTTAGAAGGTTTTGTGAATCCAAACTGTCACACTGTCAAGATATTTTCCATGGCTATCACCTCTAGGGGCCATTACAGAAGATACCTAGGGTTTGAGGTGAGGGTGGTGTTATCACTGAATCACAACACCCTATGGTTTGCACAAGTGTGTGTTCTTGAGATCACAGTGTGATTGGATAACATGGGTACTATCTCTAAGTTGTGGGACTTTATTCTTGAGATAAACCTCTAGAGAAATTTGGTTCTTACTCTTAAACTACCTGCCACAATCTACTCTACTGTAGGAAAAAATATATAATCCTAATCTAACCTTCCAAGGGACTAGGGAAAGAGAGTGCATGAAAACAAAGCCTACACTAAAGAGGTGATACACCAGAAAAGGAGAGTGTGAGAATAGTCTCCCAATGTGTGAAAATGGAAGTAAAGTGCATACTAGAAGGGGTGATAACAGTTCTCCATAATCTAGCAAATGCATTCACAACAATATTCCATACATGCACGATAAAATGAATCCACTGTAAGGGTGTGAAGAACACAATATATTTGCAATGAGTTTGAAAGGGCAAGAAGAATGCAAACAAACACAATAGGGGAAGATACATCCACAAACTTGCATCTATTGCTTCATAAGTATGCACAATTCAATTTATTACAAGATAAGGGCTTGGATCACCATGTAAGGAGTCCAATACAAGGGCCTGCAACACATTGGTTTCATAAAACAATTTTGACATAGTTTGCTACTCAAAACTATCTCCCTTTTACAATGAGCCCAACACTCTAATTTATAGAAATTTGAGAAGAGAGAGAGAGGGAAAATGAAAATCCCAAAATTTGTCTTCTCACCACTTGCAAGATGTAATAAATGAAGTGAAATGATGTTTTGTTTCTTGCAAAAAGGCTCCCCCCATATTGTCCCATAACTTGTAGTAGTGAGAAATGTTAGCCCATGCTCCATTGAATGCATCCCAACTACCAAATAAAATAATTATCCTGAACTAGGCACATTTTTTACAAAATCACCATCAATTTCTCACCAAATTCTGAACTTTAATTTATGTGCATTGGGATTAGAACCACAATTCCAACGGTACCAATTTTGTGCGTTTTCGATTATAATTGCAAAATTTATGGCCTTCTGAGTGCGGGAAGCTATTTTGGGTCTGCCAAGCATTTATGTCATTTAACGGGAATGAGAATCTGATTAACTAGAGATGAATATTTTCCTTTATTTTCATAAAGCTACCCTCATTAAAAATAATAAATCTAGTTTCTTGGGCGTAGAGGACATCGTGCTTGTTCCAGAAAGTCCAATTTCATGAAAATCGGAGCTCGGGGTCAAAAATTATGGCCATTTGAAGTTTGGGATCTGATTTGCACTATTTTCCTTTGTATGTGGGTCTTTCAGCTATATCGAGTCCTTCGTGTCCTAGTTGTCTTTGGAAAAAACCTCGATCCACCTACAAGCCTCATTCCGCAGAAAATTGGCAAAATCAGATCCTCGGCGAACTCGTGTCTTGCATGTACCTACCGCTGACTAGGCCATTGGGGCCCTTGACCACTGCTTCACCCGCAGCCTTTACAAATCGGAAAAATCAGCCATGCGGGTCCCGAATTTCCCTTTGTTCTCGGACCGCGTGGTACAAAAAGCTTCTTCTTTTTCCGCAATATACTAAAAGAAGCCATTTTCAAAAAAATTCAAATTTTTCTAACTTCTTGGATTTTTTCCTTGAATAGGGAAGTTAGACAAGAGCCAAAGGGACCTTCAAAACTTGATTTTTTTCCTTTCCATCCTTTCTACTTGCTCCAGTATGGGGAAATTATGCAAGTTATCTAAATTACCTCAAGGGGTGAATTTGGGATAACGGGTGGGTGGGTAGGGTTCTAAAGGAGGACATTTTCCATAAAGTTATTTGATTAATATAATGTCAGTCTTGTTTAGTGTTATTTAAAGTATTTGATGTCATTTCATTAAGAGTTAAGTTTTTAAGAGTCAAGTGTCCATTTTTGTTAAAAATATGGTCAATTATCTAATGTAAGTTGAAAGTTTAAAAAGTGGCTTCAAGTCTGAGTTATTTGTTAGTCAATTTTTTGTTTAAAGTATGAAGAGTCGAATATATTTCACATAGTTTTGTTTTTATTTTATTTTATTAGCAACAATTAGAATACTATAAGTTGTTTGTTGTCAATGTAATAAAGAGTTAATAAGTATTGGTATTGTCATAGTATTCATCATTAAAAGTCTCGCCATCAAAAGTCACTTACCGATTTGAAGTCCATTTTATCGTAGAGTCCTTTTGCTCTCAAGTCATCAAATTTGTGAACTGTTATCAAAATTCATGTCATTGTAAAAATTCCGTAAATTAAAAAAATTCCTTACGGACGCATTTTCGCAAGTGTTACCTCGACACTCGGAAAATAAATGATTTCACATCATGGGGAGAAATAATGAAAATGTGGGAATCCTTGACCTTCGTATCCAAATCAAGCTAATCTAGCAAGCATGAGATTGGCGCTGACGAGAGGCATCGGAGACAGAGGTCAATCAACAACATCTTTTTAGTTGCCAACGATGAGGCCGCACTTCTAGTATGGTGACTTGTTTTTCAAATTTGTGTGGTGTTGAATTTTTTTAGCTTGTCAAAGTGTGGCATGAGAAATAAGAACAGAGGTTCATTCTTGTTCACTTGTATATGTGACTATTCCTACATAGTTACCTAATGTAATAACACGGTGAAGAGTAGATAACACAGTGAAATGGAACACTATGATTCTTCAAGAGGTTGAATAGTTAGATGTGTTCATGTTCATGCCTAGATTTGTGGTAAACCTTCAGTAAAACCATCAAGGTTGAAGCAAATGATTCCTACTTGAGTTCCCACACTTAGTAGGTCAGATGTGTTCCCTACAGTGATTGGTTGATAAGAAGATGGTTCTTATATGTTTTCTCACACTATTTCATTCAGATGTGTTCATGACAATGCTTAGTCGATAAGAATATGTGTTCCTTCTTCTACCTTCATTTTGAGTCATGGTGCCAAGATCATGAGAAAGTGTGGCGAGAAAGCTATAGAGGATGTGTGGATGTTTTTCTATCATGTAAACACCGAGGGGAGAATGTTGAGAATTTAGTATTTACATGGGTATTTACCAGATAGTAAATTACAATGTGGTAAATCATTATTTTAGTTGATTAAATATATTGTTATAAACAATATATGCTTTTTTATAGTTTTGTGGTTATATTGTTACACCCGTAAAACATTTAAATGAGTAAGTTGTTTAGATGACTTCCTATTTTGTAGGAAGCAGTTTTCCTATTTGTATGGCTATATATTAGCCTTCCTTGCATTGTAAAAATGTAGTAGTGAATTAATACAAAAAATATTACTCTTTTACATTTATGTAAGTCTCGAGGTCCAAATTCAAGAATGTAGTAGTGTAAAAGTAAGAAGAACCATCACAATCTAACAATTAATATCTATGGTGGGTAGGTATGTTGTTTTTCCATATTATTAATGCTTTTTTGGGACACCTTTCAATATCGTCAACAGCTTTTATGCTAAGGTGATTGTCACAACACCCCTAATTAAACACAATCCGATAACTTCTATGAATTAAAGTGTTTAGTACATGAAGAAGAAAATGAGAGTAATGATGAAGAAGGAAATGAGAACAATCATGATGAAGAACAAAAAAAAGTAATGATGAAGAACAAGAAAATGAGAGTACCTACAAAGAAATAAATTATGTAGAATAGTAGAGGAATGAAAAAAGAATAGCTAAATAATGTAGAAGATGAAAACAAGAATAATGATGAAGAAGCATATTTGAATGGTATTGAAAAAGAAAAAGAAAAAAATCATTAATTTTTTTATGCTACCCTTATTATCTAATGGAGTGTTTTGCAACATCTTACATTGTCATTTACCCATATTTAATATTTACTAGTTTCATATATTACTTTCTACATATCTTATTAGTCCCTATCATAGGTAGGGTAACTATAGGATTTTCTTTTCTATTAACATTTTGATCTTGCAACCACTTATACTTTCTAATTTTTATACTCCTGTCATAAGTTCTAAAGTTTTGTAAACATTTTTAGATTTTACAAATTTAATTTATACAGAAAATATTTCTCTCTGACATAATTGGTTGAGAGCAATATAATTGACTAAATTCTACTTATTCCTCCATAGTTTTAATTGAAGTAATTCAATTTATTTGTCTCTTTATGCAAATTTTTCAAAGACATTAATGTTGCTTCACATGAAAGCATAACATGTGGGAGAGAGAAAGACTTTGAAATATTAAAAACTGTAATTGTATGACTCTTAGCTTATTCAAATACTGATATGAGGTGACATGGCTAGATTTGTAATCTTGGAGTGCACAATATACATTAAATGGACAAGATTGAAGGATTGTTGTTGAATAGACATGTCAGTGGTGACATCTAATGTGCATTGAACATTCTAGATTGTGCAGGATAAATACAAATATTTATTATACTGCCGAAGGCAAGTATATTGCTTTCACAAGAGCAAATACTCTTTTCCACAAAAGCCAATAAATTAATGCCATGTGTATTTAAATAACATCTAACTAAAGTTTCATGGTGCAATTTTTTTTTTGCTTCAATTTGATTGGTTAATCCCTTTATTCCTTACTGTGCAAAAGGTTTGATTGCCTGTACTGTGTGAATTAATGGTTGTTTGTCAGCGTTGGGAGATTATCTCGTTGAGATGGGCAGCTCGGATTTCCTGTATGTAAAGTGACCTCGCAACAACCTCAACTAAGTATTGGAATTTGGATTTAATGAAACGAATCTGGAATCTGGATGAGGTGAAGGAAAGTCGGAAAGACGGTGTTAAGTTAAAGCAGCAGTGAGCACAGGCGTGTCAGGTGTAATGGCTTCCAAATGCCAGCGACAGCTAAGGAAGGCTTCAAGACTATTTCTACTCCTAAGTTTAAGTGTTTGTCAATATGCTTCTGCAGATGGGACAAGATCGGGAGGTGCAGAGTTCCACAACATGAGCAGTAGTGGCGCTAGGGCCCATAATCTTACAGTGAATATTGGAAGCAAATGCGATATATTTAGTGGCACTTGGGTTCATGATTTAACTTATCCTCTTTATGATTGGAGGAGTTGTCCTTACCTTGATGGCGAAGTGAGCTGCCAAAAGAATGGAAGGCCTGATTTGGACTACCAAAATGGAGATAGAAGCCCCATGACTGCGACCTTCCCAGGTAAGTAACCCACCTGAGAATTGAAATTGAGAATTGTTAGAGTGTATAATAATTTATGATGTTGATTGTCAGATTCAATGCGGTGTACATGCTGGAGAGGATGAGGGGAAAGACAATTATGTTCGTGGGAGATTCTCTGAACCGCGGGCAATGGGAATCCATGACATGCCTTGTGCACTCTGTGCTGTCGCAGTCAAGAATTTCATTCACCTCTGGAGACCCAATATCCACTTTAAAAGCATTGGTACGAATATAATATGAATACGAATACAATGTTGTGATTCATTTTATGTCTTAATTGTATGTGTGTTTATTAAAACAAGACTATGGAGTGTTTGTGTCGTTTTACCGGGCACCGTATCTGGTGGACATGGAGAGCAGAGTTGTGCAAGGGCAGAAGAAAGTTGTGCTCCGACTGGATTCTATCGCCATGAATGGCAGAGCTTGGAAGGGCGTGGATGTCCTCATCTTCAACTCGGGTCACTGGTGGACTCACATACGGGCGCTCTTCAAGGGTATAATAACTTATAACCCCATAATTTCGCTATTCATATTCATATTACATGTACTTACCTACATATACATATATATGTACTATGTATATAAAATCCTTATTCTGAAAAGTTTGTTTTTATGTGCATTTTATTTTCATATTTGACTGATCTTACCCCTTCTTTGTTGATTTCAATTAAATTTCTTGTGTTAGTAAATATCTGTACAATTTCCTTTTTCCCCTCAATGAAACTTTAGTCATAAAACTAGACACTTATTCTTTATTTGGTTAATTTTGCAGACACGCTTATTGCAAAACAGAGAGTGCAAGGATTAGACAACAATTTACAATCAATTATAAGCAATTTCCCTATCCAACTACACATTCGACAAAATTAGCTAATGCCTCCATGATGTGCAAATCTTATCATTATATTAATAAAATCTATTAGTGGCAATACCCCCATAAATGACAATACCCTCCTTATTGGCGCAACAGAAGGCCAAAGAAATTCTAAAATTGTATGCGAAAATGTGGTGCAGCTCCCCTGTTTTCCCTCCTCATTCAGAATGTTTTTTTTCCAGGCAACGAGTTATGACTGATGCTTTTCGATCTACTCACTTTGTATGCAGTTGCAGAAAGGAACAATGAATAGAAAAGCAACTTCCGACGATAATTTAGTATGACTACACTAATTAATTGATGACAATTTCGTGATAAATTATTATCACTAGAGTTGTGCGTGGAATATGACAAAATGTAAATACTAGCCATATATAAGCATTTTGAAATTTTAGGGTTTGTAATTTATAGGTTTATTAGCCAAACATTTTTACATGTAATTAATTTTTGTGAGAAATTATTATGACTATACTCATTATCTAGAGACAATTTTTGCCATAAATTATTATCACTGCTACGGTGCTCAAATACATAGAAATGTTTGATACTACTATGAGAGAGAAACAAAAATGTTATATTTTCCTTTTCAAAATATTTGTGAACTTGAAATAACAAACTTGATGTTGGATGTTTCCGGCCCATCATAGACCAAAGCTTGCATTTGCAGATTCTAAAACTATCATATATAAGCATCTTAAAAATTTAGTGCACTTTAATCCCAGCTCAATGAATCTACAACTCTCCCAAAATTATATTTAATCCCACCGAGTTCAAATTTTTTTCTCGATCACAAAGATGTCATCTGTAGTTCATTTTCAGAGCTACACCCATCTAAGCGTTGTAGAGAATCTCATGTCCAATGGATTCAACCATCTCCAGGTTAAGGAGAAACACATATTTGCTCCCCATAAATGCCCTCAAATGTCTGAGGTCTCTCGTTCTTACAACATTCAAGTTGTAGATCTCAAAGATCTGGATGGTCCTAATACAAATAAAGTGGTGAATCAGATCAAAAGTGCATGCGAGGAAGATGGCTTCTTCCATGTAAATATTTATTATTTGTCTTGTTACTTTCCTTTCATCTGGGTAGTGCTTGAATTCAATATGGGTCATTCAAATTGTGAACCATGGAGTGCCACATATCTGATGAAAAACATGATGGATATTGCTAAAGAGTTCTTTGAAATGTATATGGAAGATCGGGCCTATCTTGGTATGCCTATGGAAGATCAGGCATACCAATTCAAATACCTTTGTGGCATACCGAGTCAATTACCTGTAATGAACTGGGTCAAAGCTACATCGATTTTCTATTGTGGGCATACCCAACAATTATTGCACTCCACATTATTTAAGACATTCTATCAAAACATTGGGGTATAATTTGTTTACATCATGTATGTGAGAGTTGTCCTTGCAAGACAGACCACAGAACAGAGGAAGCAAAAGAACCCATAAACAAGATTGTGGATGATTACTGCCAAAAGTTTCAAACTATATGAGCCCCGTAGTAAGTGAAATATTTCAGTGATCCTGCGAATGCAACAACTATAACTATTATTTAGTCACAGTTGATTTTATGCAATTTTTATATTACAAATATGTCATTTTGTTTGATCATATTCTTCAATGAATTAATTAAGTATTTATAACATATACGCTTAAAATGAATTTCAAAACTACATCACACTTGTAAATGAAATGAAACTTGTCAACAATACAATTTTTAACTCTATTTATACAAGAATAAAAAAACTATATTCAACTAATTCTCACAGATAGTCTAAATGTTAGAATAAAAAACAATGTAGATATAACACATACCACAGTTCATATTCCAATTGCATGCTTCTACATTTTGCATAGATATCTAACCCTCCCCACATCTCCAAAATCATCTCCTTCTGGTTCTTAAAGTATTTGCCATATCATACAGAATCTGCTTGTGATATAATCATAGTTACCAAATATGGTAAAATCATAAAATATTTTTGTATTTTTTCTTTATTTTTAATAATCATAAAAAAATTCATATTTTTCTATTGTAAAATCTTAAAATACAAGATCTAGAAATGTATACAATTTATTATTATTTTATTAAATAAATGTTTGAATTATGAATACATCTAAGATTTTATAGTCAAAGAGCTAAAGAATTTTCATTCTTCATTATTGTTTAGAAGGCTTTTCAGCTTAGAAAAAGATTAATAAATTGTATTTTTTTCCATATTAATACCGCTCTTTTTTCATATTTAAGACCCTTGCTTAATACTCTCAAAAGTTGCTACTTTTGTATATGATGAATCTACATTTTCTAAAAAAGAAAATATTAATAAGCTAGATTCTAAAATAAGTCTCGCCATATTTTTCTCGAACAACTACAAATTTAGCATCCTTCAAATGTAAATATATGCTTGAGTAGCTAAACATTTATAGTAGGTTTGATTTGTTCAATAAATTTTGTCATGAAATGTAAACAAGCTATTGTGCAATATTCGTAATGCTCAAACTCTTCGAGCATTTCCCTCCAATTTTGTTTCTAATCTACAGTAAGCAACCCATCTTTTGGTGTGCACAAAGCCCTTGAATTTTTTATTATTGTGTAGCAAGTATTTCATTTATTAGTGGGTGGTTTGACATGGATTACAATGCACCTGAAGATAATTTACAGAAAACAAGTTACAAAAAGGAAAAATACATGCCTCTTTTTAGTGCCGATTAGTAGAAATTATAGGAAAACCAAGTTTCAATGAAGGAAAACAGCTTCTTCATTTTATTCCTAGAATATTTGACGTCCAGATTTCTTCATGCAACGATCCTATAACCGTAATAGTCAATTCAATCCCCTTGCATGTAGATGCTTAGTAATGCTTTTCAAATTCTTCATACCATATCCTTTCACCGATCCATCGCACCGCTCCCACGCCAATTTGCGTAACCCATGTTAAACTACACCATTATACATTTGGTTATTTTTGATTCAAATTTTGGGGGTTAACACTCTAGGCGTGAGTTAATAAACATCGTGGGATGTGGTGAGATTTTCTAAATTTTTAGTTTTTTTTTCCATTTAAAACATTGGGAAAAGAAAGTCTAAAAGATGAAATTGAAAAAAAAAAAAACTTCACAGATAAATGTATCTAGAACTAATATTATTAATTGTATTGTAACTAGTATTTATTATTAATTAAAGTTGTGTCTTTTTATTATTTAATAACACACTACACAATATAATTAGCTAGCACAAAGAAGGTAATAATTGTTTTATAATTATATGTTTAATTATTAACAAATAACATATTTTTAAATATATAATTTACAGTATTTTTTTGGTATTATTTTATGGACCATTTTTCCCCTATATTTAATATCCACCATTTAATACTATTGTACAAAAGTTGCTACCTTCATTGAAAGTAT